>BLSH010001568.1:58241-82956 GCA_018402905.1 Glandirana rugosa
GGGGTAGTAACCACAGTCACCCTCCTTATCACAGGGTAGTAACCACAGTCACCCTCCTTATCACGGGGTAGTAACTACAGTCACCTCCTTATCATGGGATAGTAACCAAAGGCTCCCTCCTTACCATGGGGTAGTAACCACAGTCATCCTCCTTATCATGGGATAGTAACCAAAGGCTCCCTGCTTATCACAGGGTAGTATAAGAACTACATGTCCCACCCGGTAAATATGCCTATGTGGAATTATTTTACCCTTACCAACCACTATAATTGAAGGACAAACACCGTGTAATCATATACACTCCCCCCTTTGAAAAGTACTACCCACCACTGGTACCTGAAAAGTTTCCCCCCTCACATATACTAATGTGCCACAAACAGGAAGTTAATATCACCAACCATTCCCATTTTATTAAGGTGTATCCGTATAAATGGCCCACCCTGTACATCAAGAATATGATGGGACACTATTCGTCCCTCGGAAACCAATGATAGGGTACTATTCCTCCTACTGACACCAATGATGGGGTACCATTCCTCCCTCGGAAACCAATGATAGGGTACTATTCCTCCACTGACATCAATGATGGGGCACTATTCCTCCCACTGACACCAATGATGGGACACTATTCCTCCCACTGACACCAATGATGGGGTACTATTCCTCCCACTGATACCAATGATGGGGTACTATTCCTCCACTGACACCAATGATGGGACACTATTCCTCCCACTGACGCCAATGATGGGACACTATTCCTCCCACTGATACCAATGATGGGGCACTATTCCTCCCACTGATACCAATGATGGGGTACTATTCCTCCACTGACACCAATGATGGGACACTATTCCTCCCACTGACGCCAATGATGGTGCACTATTCCTCCCACTGACACCAATGATGGGGCACTATTCCTTCCACTGACACCAACAATGGGGCACTATTCCTCCCACTGACACCAATGATGGGGCACTATTCCTCCCACTGATACCAATGATGGGGCACTATTCCTCCACCTATTACCAAATGTGGCGGTGTTTACTCCCACTGATGCCAGGAAAATTTACACTCCCGCTGTCCACAGTTCTGCCCCCTTAAAGTCTGAAGGACAATAAACTGGCCCTTTGTTTAGAAAGTCTAGAGACCCAAAGTACAAGGATAGCAGTATTCCTTTTGATGTTATATATTATTATTGGACTGGCAGTATTGGGTGTAGTGGTGAGCATTAGGCAGTGCAGGTTGCATGGATGGCGGTGAGTCTGGACTGTTATCTAATATTTGAAGGAGGGGGGAAAACTTAAGACAACTGATCTACAAACAATGAGATGGTGGGGAGATCGGGGGAGATCCATTTACCTCTAGAATTGGAAACTCCTGGAAAGTCTTGCAGGCCAAAAAGTGCCCATTCTGTCTCTTGCTCTACTTTAAAGTGGCAAGAAACCCAGCTCACCAATTAGATGTGGTGGCTGCATTAGTTTTCTTTGTTTAGTCTTCATGGACCTTGCTTTGTGCAGTGGTGCGCAGTGATGTTGGAACAAGAAGGGGCCATCCCCAAACTCTTCCCACAAAGTTGGGAGCATGAAATTGTCCAAAATGTCTTGGTATGCTGACGCCTTAAGAGTTCCCTTCACTGGAACTAAGGGACCAAGCCCAACCCCTGAAAAACAACCCCACACCATAATCCCCCCCTCCACCAAATTATTTGGACCACTGTACAAAGCAAAGTCCATAAAGACATGAATGAGTGAGTTTGGGGTGGAGGAACTTGACTGGCCTGCACAGAGTCCTGACCTCAACCCGATAGAACACCTTTGGGATGAATTAGAGCGGAGACTGTGAGCCAGGCCTTCTCATCCACATCAGTGCCTGACCTCACAAATGCGCTTCTGGAAGAATGGTCAAACATTCCCATAGACACTCCTAAACCTTGTGGACGGCCTTCCCAGAAGAGGTGAAGCTGTTATAACTGCAAAGGGTGGGCCAACTCAATATTGAACCCTGCGGACTAAAGACTGGGATGCCATTAAAGATCATGTGCGTGCAAAGGCAGGCGTCCCAATACTTTTGACAATGATGTGGTATTGCTGCGATCATTAGGAGTAAGAGAATTTTTCTTAGGGTTGTTCTTTGGTTATGGTAATAGCAACAAATATACAGCTACATTAAAAAAAAAAAAATATATATTTTGTGGCAGCTTTCTTTTGATTTATAAATTAAAAAATGTATTAAATTCCATTTTTTAAAAAAAATCTAGGGCTGATTTTGTGTTCTTCCTTTTTTTTCTCTTTTGCTTTGAATTAAAAAAATAAATAATCAGGAGATAACCATTACCATTTACCACTTAATGAAGCCCAATCTTTCCTGAAAATAATATATTATATAAGTATTTATAGAAAGCGAGTCCTCGTGTCTCCCATCAGGAAAGATGATGGCAAACAGAGGGTTTTTCTTAAGTGCCTCAAAATAGTGAACATGAAGTACAAAATAAAAAAATCCAAGATTTTATTCATACAAGGTTAAAAATAGAATTCCATCAAAACATATTATTTCAACACTGTAAGCATAAAGTATAACCATTTTGTGCAACGATGCATGGTATGGTGTATATGGATCGACGTGTTTCACCCAGATGAGGAGGCTTCTTCAGGACCCACTTTCCAGTATTGATGTCTTTTTTTTCTCTCTCTCTCTCTCTCTCTCTGTCAGACATGCTCATTAGATATATGCTATTGTCTTTACCATGTATATAAAGTGATTGGTCTTACACATGTTACGTTTTTGTATGAAATGAAGTTTTTACTGTATCTGATATTGTCCTTACCAAGCATATAAAATGATTAGTCTTACATGTGTTACGTTTTTGTATGTATTTATGTCCCTTATAAAATGAATATATTGCTTGTATTGTCTGTTAGTTTCTAGACTTATCAATACTGGAAAGTGGATCCTGAAGAAGCGCTAGAAAAATGTGTATAAATTCCACTAGTTAGTGCATTGATAAAAATATAGGCAAAATAGCAATTGATATCAAAGAAAACAAACATATAACATTACATAAAGTGCAAATGCTAACGATGATTAAATGTACAAGTAAATACGTCAATGAGGTATGGGTATGTCATACCCCCGTCGAAGTCTCTTTAGACGAAACGCGTCGGGTAGGAGAGCCTGTTCGTTACCATTGCGCCGTTCTATCTGTTATTGTGGAATTCCACACTGTGTCCTATTGTCTTGGAGCATGTAAGTGAGATTCTTTTTAATAAATTTGATTTTAAAGGATATAACACTATGCAGCACTTTTTGTTCTCACTGAGGTCCATTGTGGTCTCCAACTAGCCAATTGGGAATACCTTTGATGTTTGCCAACTCTGGTGCCCTATGGAGTGACCCCCTTATATGCAAGACTAAGGTGTGGCCAGAGGCGTACCTAGAACCTTCAGGGCCCCCGGTTCAAGAAATTATGACGGGCCCCCCTGACCCCTGGTCAGGGCCCTTCCCTCTTCCCGCTGATCCTGGGGCCCTTTACTCCTATTGCCGGTCCCTTTATTACGGTACTGCAGCAGCACCCTTTCACAAGTTCTGCAGCGGGACCACCTTTCTGCCATCTTCGGACCTCCCCATGGTGGTGAAATGCCAGGGCCCGAGTCCCAATAGCAACCATCTCTTCATCATGCCACATCTTCTACAGCAGCTGGCAGGAGAGAGGAGGGGGGAAGACAGCAGGTCTGTAAGGGGACACAGGGGCCCTGGGAACAGCAGAAGACAAGTAAACTGGATAGGAGGGGTGGTGGGGGCAGCATATAGAGGAACCAATCTCCTGCATTAGTAGGAAAATGGAGGAGGTTCCTCTAAATGCTGTCTCCGCCATCCCTCCTATCCAGGTGTACAAGGGAAGCACACGGACCCCCTGGAGCATGGGGCCCGGTTGCAATTGCAACCCCTGAAACCCCTATCGTTACGCCCCTGGGTGTGGAGGTGTTGCCCTTATTGTGTCCCTTTTGATGTGCAAGCATTCTGATCGAGGTCCTTGAAGTGTGATCCACTGGGAATTTTTTGCACACATATCCAGAATTATCTGGAAAGAGTACCCTGTGTGGAGGTTGCAGTGCATGCAGGTAGATGTTTGAAACCATAACCCATACCCTCTGTCAGGCCTTATAGAAGAATGCGCTTACAGCAAGACCACAGGGTTTTCTGAGACTGTGTTGTTTATATTTGTTTTTTCAATTTTGTTATAATTGGTGTGCTAGCTGCTCTTATTTGTAGTTTTAGGTAGCGCAGTAACTTCACACTTTTCAAGATCCCGAAGAAGCCCCCTCATCTGGGTGAAACACGTCGATCCATATACACCATGCCATGCATTGTTGCACAAAACGGATATGCTATATGCTTGCAGTGTTGAAATAATATGTTTTGATGGAATTCTATTTTTAACCTTCTATGAATAAAATCTTGGATTTTTTTATTTTGTACTTCATGTTCACTATTTTTATTTTTTTTTACATCCCCTTAACCCTTATGGGGAGACATGGGGACTCCATTTCTATAAATCCCTGATTCATATAGGGCAGGGATATGCAATTAGCGGACCTCCAGCTGTTGCAAAACTACAAATCCCATCATGCCTCTGCCTCTGGGTGTCATGCTTGTGGCTGTCAGAGTCTTGCTATGCCTCATAGGATTTGTAGTTCTGCAACATCTGCAGGTCCGCTAATTGCATATCCCTGATATAGGGGATAGTGCCAGAGTTTTTGCAAGGTCCCCCCCCCACCTAATTTCCCAATATATTATAAGTAGTTGTGATCAGGGGCGCCCCCCAATCCATGCGCCCAGCCCCTAATCTACATGCAGAGCGCTGGACCCATGGACTCCAATGGGGTTTTTTTTTTAGTTTTGAAGCACATGATCAGAGCCTTAGGCTCTAATTGGCTCAAAAAAGGGGTGGGCTCGGGGCGCAGAGTACTGCGCCCCGAGCCCACCCACTTGTGTGACAATGGCAAATTAATATTCGCTAATGCCTTCCTGATTCTCCTCCTGGCCAATCAGGACGTGGTTCCTGAGACCCGATTGGCCAGGGAGTCTTTCGGCCAAGGAGGAGGAGAAGCCTCAGCTCTTCCAGGATCCTCCTGGAGCGAGAAGCAGCAGATCCGCATCAGGTAAGGCCTCTGAACCCCTGCCTTCCCGTCCGTCTCCCGGGGGGGGGGGGGTTGGTGGCAGTGCGAGTGAGTGGGTAGGTTTGTTTGCCCCCTCCCCCCCCCCAAATATTGAGACTTACTAACACCAAAGTGTCAAAGTTGCAAAACTGTGCTCAGGCATTAACATTTGTTTTGACCTTTATCTTGAAAGGGTTAAAATGTTCCACTCTCACAAGCGTTATTAAATATCAGCTTTATTCCTCTAGTAAAACAGGCAGCTATACAAAAATAGAGTTTTATTGATTAAAAACAGGAATCGGGTTATTATATCTTTATAAAACAGTACAAAATATTTTCCGTAGAACGAACACATGGATCCGGATCCATTCATCCTCTCCCTGTCCCCGGATCGGAACCGGAAGGCGGGACTGACCCCTCCCCCCGTGTAACGAGTTTCTAATGATAGACTTTAAATATTAATGACTTCACAATATATAGATGAGGTTAAGAGATATTGGTAATAAATAGGTCTGTAAAAGAATAAACAAGCCGTACAAAAACACAAATAAATAAATAAGTTAGACGTAATAAATAGATCGGTGATGGGAAAAAAAACCCAGGCCACGGGGAACGGCATTGATTGGAGGAATCGGCGGGCGTGACGTCTGTGATATCAAAAGTGGCTCCCGACAAAACGATCGTTTAATAAGGGGGAGGGGCGGGCGTGCGCATTTCTCTTTGCAATCTTAATTTTTTTTTTTTTTGCAACCTTTTAATTAATTAATTGATTTATTTTTTGCTCACAATAACACTTGGCACCAGGGACCCCCACCTATCCAACCACTATGTGAGTTGGCACCCCTGGGTGAAGGAAGAGCTTGCATTTGATTGGCTGACCCCAGTAATGCCCCCCCCCTGTGTGCCTTAAGTACCCCCACTAGTGGTCAGCTGCAGTCCTATGCAAAGGCTTAGGGGTCTATTTATGAAGAATGCGCATAGCCATTTACGTTCGTTCTGTGCAAATCGGGCCAAAATAAAGGTTCTTTGGGCTATTTTCTAGGGATGCACCAATTTATCGACCGCCAAAAACGATTGGCCGAAAAATAGAGCCAGAAGCGCTTTGCCGATAGAAAAAAAAAAAGGTGCCCATAATGGCATACTGCGTCTTATTGACTTCAATGCAAAAACGCCCCCTATTGACTTCGATGCAAAGCCGCATCCCATTGACATCAATGCAAAAACGCTCCTATTTTCATTGAAGTCAATTGGATGCGATTTGTGCACTGAAGCACAAATCGCATCCAGTTGACTTCAATGAAAAAAATCACATCCCATTGACATCAATGCAAAACGCCCCCCTATTGACTTCGATGCAAAATCGCATCCCATTGACATCAATGCAAAAATGCCCCCCCTATTGACTTAAATGCAAAATAGTGTTCCTATTGACTTCAATGCAAAATCATGTTCCTATTGACTTCAATGCAAAATCGCGTTCCTATTGACTTCAATGCAAAAGCGCATACCATTGCCATCAATGCAAAAACGCTCCTATTTTCATTGAAGTCAGTTGGATGCGATTTGTGCACTGAAGCACAAATCGCATCCAATTGACTTCAATGAAAAAAAATCACATCCCATTGACATCAATGCAAAACGCCCCCCTACTGACTTCGATGCAAAATCGCTTCCTATTGACTTCAATGCAAAAATGCCCCCTATTGACTTCAATGCAAAATCGCATACCATTGACTTCAATGCAGAAACTCCAGCCACATTAATTATATTTTTTAAGCATTTTAGAAAAAAAAAGCAAAGTGCATCCTGAATTTTAGGTCTAGAATTTTTTACTTCAATGCAAAATCGCTTTCTATTAACTTCAATGTGAAATCTCGTTCCATTGACTTCAACGCAAAAACGCCCCCTGTTGACTTCAATGCAAAAATCGCTTCCTATTGACTTTAATGCAAAAACGCCCCCTATTGACTTCAATGAGAAATCGCGTTCCATTGACTTCAATGCAAAAATCGCTTCCTATTGACTTCAATGCAAAAAGGCCCCTATTGAATTCAAAGCAAAATCGCGTTCCATTGACTTTAATGGACCTCAATGCAAAAACGCCCCCTACTGAGTTCAATGCAAAGCAGCATCCCATTGACTTCAATGCGAAATCGCGTTCCATTGACTTCAATGCAAAAATTGCTTCCTATTGACGTTAATGCAAAAACGCCCCCTATTGAATTCAATTCAATATCGCGTTCCATTGACTTCAATGGACCTCAATGCAAAAACGCCCCCTATTGACTTCAATGCAAAACAGCGTCCTATTGACTGCAATGCGAAATCGCGTTCCATTGACTTCAATGCAAAAATCGCTTCCTATTGACTTCAACGCAAAAACTCCCCCTATTGAATTCAATGCAAAATCGCGTTTCCATCGACTTCAATGCAAAGTTGCATCCCATTGACGTCAATGCAAAAAATAATTTTCACCGAGTTCGCACAGAACGAATATAGCTGCAGATTAACTGGACGTCTTTATAAATAGACCCCCTAAATATCACATTCTTCTTCAATTTATAAACCACAAATAGCGATTAATTCAGGAATGAAAGGGATAATGTTGCATGTTGGAAAAGTCTGGTCCCCCTGGCACCGTGCCCTCTGGTCACATGATCCTCTGAACGCAGCCCTTTTAGGAATTGCTTCCCGCCCCCAGAACATTTCTAGCTCAGAAATATGTTGTGTTAAAGGGAATTTGTAAATATTTTATTATGTTTAAAAAAAAAAAATTTAAAAATATTTTTACTGGTGTTTACGGAGCTCAATAGCTCAAGGCTAAATTTGAAAAAAAAAAAAAAAATGAATGGTCTGTTTATGGCAGGGGGGTTAAAAAAACTTTTTGCATAGAATGTTGCCCTGGTCTTGTCTTCTCCTGGCCTCCTGCATCTCACCCTGTTTGGGGACAGACAGGGCTGCCAGCAGGTGTAGAAGCCCCGTCATCCTCACCCTTTCTTCCCTCCCAGGTGAGTCACTGACCCCCTAACACATCTGTGTCTGGTGAGGTCACCACTCCTGATCCACAGGCTTCATCCAGAGACTCCATAAAAGGTGACACAAGGATGGACTTGATCTTTTAGCTGTCAAAACAGAAGATGTTGGTTGGGTTTGATGACTACGCCAAGGCAGCTCTTCCACAATGCGGGGGTCTCACTCAAGGGGCGGCTGCCCCCCCACATTGAGAAATGCTAATAAGCTGAGAAAAAGGGGACCAGATGGCCACCTTCAGAGTCCAAATTTATTTGTTGAAAGTAAAATGTAACAGCCGGAAGATAAAAAGGTAGCCAACACGTTCCAGGGTTTTCAGTCTCCCTTCATCAGGGCTGAAACAATGTGCATCAATAATGAGAAATCCTGGTCATAATCATACTTATATATGGTGAGAACTTTACACTATTTATATGCTATTTTGATTATCATTGTATTTTGGTTCAGCCCTGATGAAGGGGGATGGTCAACCCCGAAATGTGTTGGCCGTCTTTTATCTTTGGTCACCTTTATCATCCATATTCATTTATTGCAATTAAAATGTGACAACTAGAAGATAAAAAGTACCCAACACATTTCGGGGCCGACCATTCCCCTTCATCAGGGCTGAAACAAAACACATTGATAATCAAAATACCTTATTAATAGTGGAAATCTGTCATAGTTTGGGTTTCCATCATATATATATATATATATATGTATGATTATGACAAGGATTGCGTTTACTATTATTATTTTGATCAATATTTTTTTTTTTTCAGCCCTGATGAAGAGGGATGGTCAACCCCAGAACATGTTGGCCAACATTTGTCATCTTTATCATCCATATTCATTTATTGCAATTAAAATTGGACAACTAGAAGATAAAAAGTACCCAACACATTTCGGGGCTGGCCATGCCTCTTCATCAGGGCTAAAACAAAAACTCATTGATAATCAAAATATCATGTAAATAATGGAAATCTGTCATAGTCTTGGCATATCTATCTATCTATCTATCTATCTATCTATCTATCTATCTATCATCTAGATAGATAGATAGATAGATAGATAGATAGATAGATAGATAGAGCGATAGATAGATAGATAGATAGATAGACAGATAGATAGATAGATAGATAGATAGATAGATAGATAGATAGATAGATAGATAATAGATAGATAGATAGATAGATAATAGATAGATAGATAGATAGATAGATAGATAGATAGATAGAGAGATAGATAGATAGATTTATAGATAGATAGATAGATAGATAGATAGATAGATAGATGGAAAGATAGATAGATAGATAGATAGATAGATAGATAGATAGATAGATAGATAGATAGATAGATAGATAGACAGATAGATAGATAGACAGATAGATAGATAGATAGATAGATAGATAGATAGATAGATAGACATATAGATAGATAGATAGATAGATAGATAGATAGATAGATAGATAGATAGACAGATAGATAGACATATAGATAGATAGATAGATAATAGATAGATAGATAGATAGATAGATAGATAGATAGATAATAGATAGATAGACATATAGATAGATAGATAGATAGATAGATAGATAGATAGATAGATAGATAATAGATAGATAGACATATAGATAGATAGATAGATAGATAGATAGATAGATAGATAGATAATAGATAATAGATAGATAGATAGATAGATAGTTTGCTATTATTATTTTAATTATCAATGTATTTTTTCAGCCCTGATGAAGGGGGGATTGTCAACACCTGAAACACGTTGAATAACTTTTATTGTTCTGTTGTTACATTTTTACCTGCAATTAATAAACATGGATAATTAAAACGACCATCTGGCACCCTTTTTCTCAATTCACCAGGATGGGAATTACAACTTGGAAGCTCCGACTTTTATACCCTAAGGCTAAGTTCACTTTTATGTGCGTCGGGAATGAGCGCATCATCACCTGTTTCCCACTACGCACATAAACGCTCTTTAGTAGACGCATGGTGGTGCCGTTCATTTTTGGTACCCCCAAGCGTCTGCAAATATGCGTTTTTGAACGTACCAAACCACTATTGGTTGAAGTAGATGGACTTGTGTCTTTTTTCAGCCAGACTAACTATGTAACAATGTAACAATGTAACTATGTAACATGGGGCTACAATTGAAATAGAATTGAAGATGCCAAAAAAATTTTTTTTTCTGCTGCACATTTTCAGTCTTTTACCATTGAGTGGAATTCCACATTGATTGTCTTTGGCTGCTCTTTATGGCCCCGTCTATAGCCGGCTTTATGTTCTCTTTGGACCACTTTTTATGGTTTTTAAATTCCGCCAACAAAGCCGGCAAAGTGGCTTTTTTTGTTTTCCGGGAGAGTCTCGGTAATATTTTGCCCCTCCCCGCACCCCATTTCTAGCAAGACTGATTTACCGCATGGTATATTCAGAGCCGCTGAGTGATACGCCCTATAAAATGTTCCCGGGTGTGTCCAATAAAATGTAATGAATAAATCCTTCCGGCGAAAGCCTCCCAATAACTTTCTGACGTCTCGGTGAGTGACGGGTGAAGCCGCATTACACAAGACCATAACAATGAGGGGGTGAGGTAATCAGTCCTCGCTGTGTTTTATGAGGCATCTGAATTTATAATTGGAGGGATGACATAAAACTGTCACTGATTTGTCTGGAGTCTCCTCCATTCTGTCTGAAGAAGTCACTGGCTGTATAAAATGCTGGAGACTCAATGCGGAGCTGAAATTCAATCTGCTTATATTTTGCCCCCCTCACCAACATGCTAATAACATTTTAAATTAAAACCTGTGTTTTTTTTTACAAATATTAATTTAGTTCTATCCGAAAATATAGAAATTGGGATCAAACGGTGCAAATATAGAACTCAAACCAAAAAATATAATTAAATTGTCAATATTTATTAATAGCATTTTAAAACATAGAAATAATGGTCCTTAGTCTGCATAATGTAGTATAGTATAGATGGTCCTGACATGTTTCGCCCTTTAATTAGGCTTCCTCAGGGGATACTATCCGCTGTAAGGTTATCCAGTTTCCTGAATTTTCATAAACTCATTACAGATTATGGTCCTCAGTATTTTCATTAGATAAGCAAGTCAAATTCCACTACGAGACTAATGGTGGCCACGGGAGGCAGGACTAGACTACAGATTTCACTGTATATTAGAGGGACTCCGGGGTAAAGAGGTCCACAGGAGGCCAACAATATCGCTGATGTCCTCTCCTGTGGTACACTGGCGTCCCTGCGTGTCTCCGGCCGGTTATTAATAAATATTGACATTGTAATTATAATTTTTGGTTTGAGTTCTATATTTGCACCGTTATAATCCCACCCAATTTCTTTATTTTCAGATACCAAATAATGGGATGAGGTGCTGCAAATCATAGCGAAATATCCACACAAGAACCACATTCCACATTATTTTAGTTCTAGTTATGTCATTACTGGGTCTCTGTGCTTTTCTATGCCATGCAGGCAGATTGTGGTTGTTAGGTGGTGCCACTAGGGGGCTGTACAGAGCTTCCTGAAAACATCCCAGCACTCTGCCTCAGTGCTCCTCTCTCAAGAGCTCTCAGTTCTGATGCAAGCAGTGGGAGGGGTTATGCAAATATTAAAATGCCTTGATGCAGGGCCGCTGATATGGCAGTACAACCAGCCCTCCTGTACTGGGCCCGGGCCCCATCAGTTCAAAAGGGGGGCAAGGCGCCTGTGGAGCAGGAGGGCCGGCTGTACTGTCTTATTGCAGATACCAATCCTCTTCTGCCTCCCCTTGCAGCACTTCCAGCTTCTCCTCCTCTCCCTCAATCCGGCTACACTGCAGGGGGATTTGTTCTAGCACATGCACCCCTTCCATTTGCTGTCCGGACCCCCTGTGTGTCCCTTTCCCCTGAAGGACTGCCAGCTTCCCTACTCTCCGGCTGGCAGCTGCTGCGGGCACACAGGGAGATGTCACTTACTGGCCCCTTCCTTTCCTGAATGAACAGAGTGAGCGATCAGTGCCGATCACTCATGTGTCCATTAATCACCGAAGCATAGTAAACACGTTTACTATGCTTCAGTTTGTGCATGAGCCGGAAGCCTCAGAGTGCTTCCTATTTATTCATCTGTGCAACTGAGCCTACAGAGAAAAGGAATGATAATCAATGTCCTCAGTCACTTTTGGCCAGGGGGGCTGTCAGGTAGGCTGTATGGGACCCTTTGATTTCTAACAGCAGCCCTGCCTTGATGGGTGGATATCAGTCTGGAGAAGCAGGCCTTCTTAGGCTGCATTTGCTCGCAGGTGACACTCACATGTGATGCCGAATCTCCAAGATTGAAACAAATGAAAGCCAATGAATGAATGAGGCTGGGCCAGGGACAGTCATGCTGGGGAGGAAAGGGGTAGGTGTTGCCGGTTGTCCTCCAGCCAGTTAATGAGGGGGGAGCTCTACCTGACTTGCTGCAGCTTCTAATGCACAACTGTGGGAAGCTGCAGCACGTCAACCACCATTAAGTCCCTATGCAAGCCAAGAGCCGACCTTCAATCACCATTAAGTCCCTATGCAAGCCAAGAGCCGACCTTCAATCACCACTAAGTCCCTATGCAAGCCAAGAGCTTCAGAGGAAACTATTTCAGTCCAGGAGAGGAGCCGGTACAACTGTGCAAGAGTGAAGGGGAGGCTGGAAAGGGGATCTAAAGCTGGATTCCAGCAAAAAAAAGTACAAATAATATCAGAACAATGGCAAAGATTTGCAGTGCTGTTTGGCCAGTCTTGTGATTCAGACAGCACAGCCAAAGTACTTTTCACTGCTAAGGTTGGATGGAACGGTGAGGAGTTAGAACCCCTGTTGGGCTTTCATTGAGGCACCAAAAATCAGTTCAGTACATTCTTTGTTTAACAGGACCGAGCCCTGGTGAAGCCATTTAAGCCCTTGAAATGAGTTGAATTTTTATGATATTAGAATATAAATTAAATCAAATCTGGACTTTATACATTCTGCTTTTGGTGCATTCCTCCTGCACACTCACTCCCTGTACAAGCCAAGAGGAGCCGACCTTCACCACTCAGTCCCTATTCGAGCCAAGAGCCGACCTTCACCACTCAGTCCCTATTCGAGCCAAGAGCCAACCTTTGACTACCACTCAGTCTCTATGCACGCCAAGAGCTGACCTTCAACCACCACTCAGTCCCTATGTGAGCCAAGAGCCAACCTTTGACCACCATGTAGTCCCATTGTGAGCCAAGAGCCAACTTTCTAACACTCAGTCCCTATGTGAGCTAAGAGCCAACTTTTGACAACCACTTAGTCCCTATGTGAGCCAAGAGCCAACCTTCAACCATCACTCAGGTCCTATGTGACCCAAGAGCCGACCTTCGACCACCACTCAGTCATGAGCCAAGAGCCGACCTTTGACCGCCACTCAGTCATGAGCCAAGAGCCGACCTTTGACCGCCACTCAGTCATGAGCCAAGAGCCGACCTTTGACCGCCACTCAGTCCATATGTGAGTCAAAAGATAACCATTCACCATTACTAAGTGTCTAGTCAAGCCAAAAGCCAACTTTAAACCACCACTCAGTTCCTATTCAAGCCAAGGACCTGACCTTCAATCCCTACTCAGTCCCTACATGAGCCAAGAGCCGACCTTCAACCACCACTAAGTCCCTACGTGAGCCAAGAGCCGACCTTCAACCACCACTAAGTCCCTATGCAAGCCAAGAGCCGACCTTCAACCACCACTCAATGTCTATGCGAGCCAAGAACTAGCCTTCAGCCACCACTCAGTCCCTATCTGAGCCAAGAACTAACCTTCAGTCCCTATTTGAAACAAGAGCTGACCCTCAAACACCACTCAGCACTGTAGTAAGCAGTAGTAATGGCTGCCCCTCCATCTCCCATGAATGGGAGCATACAGGAAGCTGTTATAAAGACAGATTTGTGTATTTATGCCAGCTTCATGTAAAAATACATTCATATACGTTTATTAAGCACCTTAGCTTTCACTTTTATAGTGGAACTTTACGCCTTACAGACAGGAAATGTGAACTCCTGAAGATTTCGGATAGTTTGGCGTACAGGGCTGACAATAAACGGCCTCACCAGGGTCTATAGGCCAACCTTACAAGCACATTTGGAGTGCTGTACAAGCTGGGAGATTAATCGCTACTACTAAGCGATCTTTGAATAGTTGATATAATTGGGTTTGCTTTGTTTCCATCTGTTTAGAGAATAATTGCTACTTTTATTTATTTTTTAATTGCCATGGGACCATTGGTTACATCTATTCGCTAATTCCCTTTAGCGTTCTCTATTCTAATTGATACATTGTATCTCTTCTTACAAAGATTTCTTATGCTCTTCAGCTCCATCTAGTGGCCATAATGCAGTATTTTACTAGTGCCCATAATAAAAGAAATAGCCTAAAGGACGTTTGTTGTTGCCCAATTCACACAGAACGAATGTACATGCAGATTCACTGGATGAATAACTTTTTTTTAGAAATAGACCCCTTGGGGATTAAGTGGCTTTAGTAGCAACAGCCTGGAGCTATAATGGAGAAAAGACTCAGGCTACACAGACAATTTTACATCAAAAAAGCCACCACGGGAGGTTGCTGGGATGTGGTGGCTTATGGGAGGTTATGGGAGATCAGTCATTCCATCAATATACTGGAAATGTTGCTGCTCAGATTAAAGCTGAACTCCGGGCACAGAAGACACAGATGAATGCAGCTCTGTAATCATGAATGCATCATTGATTAAAGGCATTTTTTAGTATAAGTACCTGAATGTGACCTGGTATCAGCCCATGTACAGCAGAGCTCAGACTGAGAGAAGCAGCAAAAGAAGCTGATCAGTTGTGCTCATGGGCTAACAAGGAAGAGAGCAGAGGGATGACCTCATCATTCTGCTGCTTCTCCTATAACTTCCCAGTCACAGGCTGGGGGAGGATTAGACCCTGCAGATAAAAACCATGTCTCCTGCCCTGCCGGACAGGGCTGTCCTATATGGCAGAGCTGTGTAAATCTCAGGACTGGATGGACAGAAATACAAATCCTTCAACGGCTCCCACATATGTATTTTTTCTCTGCGTATTTAGCCACGGAGTTCAGCTTTAAGAAGCCTTCAAAGCCATGTAAACACAGTAAGTAAAAGGGATTGGACCTCTGCATACGTCTTGCACCTGGTAAGGCATAAATCAGTGACGCCCTCTTTCTTTGCCCCTCTCCCCCCAGATAGAATTCTGCAATATGTGGCTGCAGTACTGGGACAGGGTCGTCTAGCACCTATGTCAAGCATGTGGAACGGGAACCCCTCCACCACTGTTAATGCATGCCATAGAAGGGTTTTACCAGGGACAGGACATGGAGGGGCAGGAGGGGCAGCTGCCCTGGGCGCAATGGTTTATTGTAGGGATGGGGGCGCCTTCCTTCTGTTGCAAGGCTGATGGGAGTAGTGACAGCGGCAATGATTTTGAAGGGCGAGTGACTGCTGAGTGTTGGATTCCCTAAGCTTGCACACACACACACGATTGTGATGGGGGGGGGGCGCAGTTTGGCATCTTTGCCCTGGGCAATGAATGACCTTGTCCCAGCACTGGGGTTGACTATCATGTGTCCATTCTCTGCCACCTTGTTACGCTGTGCCCAGGGTAGCTTACCCTCCTGCCCACCCCTAGTCCCCGCCCTTTGTGACTGTCTTGGAGAGCAAGGCAAAGTCTCAGAACTTTCCTCAGCCGTTATCACCGTCCTACATTGCTTGTAAAAAGAAAACCGTCACGTTGGGGCCGTGCCCGCCATTTTACAGTAGTCAGGGTGACAGTTTTTTGCGTATTTGCCCTCATATTGTAACAATGTAGCCCATTCTTAGATTTCAATATGCATTTGAAACACTCGCTGGAGTCCTGTTTTTGGTCTTTCCCGGGAGGTAATCCCGTGCGGCAATCTGAGCCGTTCAGTCAATGCTCAATGGTAACTCTGGCCTTCATCTTGAAGGAACGTTTCGTTGCATTAATGCCGTGGTGGTTAAAAAAAAAAAAAGAAAAGTCTTTCGACAAAGCAGCAGCGACGACGCCACACAATGTTCCACCTCCGGAAGACTTGCCGATGACCTGCGACGTGAAGGCCCCGCGCCGGCTCCCAACCAAGACTGTACATTGGAGACTAGTGAGGTGGAGGCCGGGAAGGCCGCTGACCATCTCTGCTTTTGTTTAATTTTTGTTTATTTTTTTTTTTTAAATCCCTTCCTTGTTCGGTGAAATGCCACGTACAACCGGCCACGTCTCCCCTCGGGTTACCAGGCATGCGCGACCTCTTGTGCCTTTTTTTTTACGCTTCTTGGTCCTTGCCAGGAGCTCCGAGGTATTCCTCTCGCTTCTCTCTCCAGCCCCCCCGAGAGCCGACCTCAGCGTACGCAGCTGCAATTGGCCGCCGACAGCTTTGGCACGATCTGCCAGTTGTTGGTGACATCCATGAAGACCGCGGGCTCGTAGCTGGTGGGGCGGCAGCAGGGGTGGTTGCTGACCCGTCCGTGGGCGCCATGGGTGATGTGCTTGTGTTTGAGCAATGAGGTCAGCGTGACGTCGTAATTGTTGCGGTGTTGCTGGCACGAGCCGCTGCAGTAGAAGAAGGTAATATATTCATCTGAGTCATAGCCCAGGCCTAAGTCCCGCACGCGCACCTTCAGGCTCTGCCTGCTGCAACCTTTTTCCCCGTCGTTATTCTTGTCTTTTGCGCGGTTTCCGGGCTTCTTGTTCTTTTTAGGCTTTGCCAAGGTTTCTGGGGAACGCTCAGAGCGAAACAAGACGTCAGGTATTTCGTCGTCGCCGTGGGCTTCCAGGGTCGTATTTTCTTAAAGAGAAATATAAAGAAGTTTAATCATTATCATACGTCATTTTTATAGTGAAAAATCTTGTATTCTGGTGCCTGTATAAGTGCAATATATGTAATGATAGTGGCAGGACCTGAGACCAGAGCAGAAAATTGTAGTTCCAGTGTACACCAGCAGATGTCTCCCAGCAGCCAGCAGATCTCAGTAATCAGTTTCTAGCTGATGCTGGCTGCTGGGAGGGTATTTAGGCCCTTCCCTGTAAGTGCATCGCTTAAATCTCACTTAAATCAAACACAGTCTGGTCCAAGTCTCCTGAGTGTAGCCACGCAGATGTGGTCATCTCCGCTGCTGATTCCTAACAGATAGTTTTCATTATATGAATCCATTTATTTCTCATGCTTTTGGTCACACTTACCTCTCCAGGGATCCATCGCCAGGTCTCCTCTCCAGCATGAGGCCTTCTGCACTTTCAGGCTTTACCCAGAGCAGCGGCACCTCAACCAACCAGGAGACAGACCTTGTGATTGGAGCTACAGCCAATTAGAAGACACTTTTCTTCATTGGTGCCACCTTAATTTGCAAGGTGACACATGGCTTGCCGTTCAAACAATGTGTTGCCACGCTTCGGCTGAGCCCCCCTGCTACAGACCTTACCTGAATCTCTTTTGCCTCCTTGGCCCTGTGTCTCAGAATCAAGACCCAATGTCTTCTAGTGTTCCCTGTAAGCCCCTTGACTCCAGTGCACCCCAATAACTCCCAGTGACAAAGCATCCTGTGTTATCTAGGGTCTTCATGCCTCCTCGGCCCTTTGTTCCAGATTTGGGACACCGTGTCTCCTAGTGTGCACTGTGACTCATGTGCACCCCTGAGCATCCTGTATCACCTAGGACCTTCATGCCTCCTTAGTCCTCTGCTCCAGATTTGGGACCCCGTGTTCTCTAGTGTTCCCTGTGACCCCAGTGCACCCCTGAGCATCCTGTGTCATCTAGTGACTCCAGTGCACCCCAATAACTACAATTCCCTCCCAAACCTTCCTGTGTCATCTAGTGACTCCAGTGCACCCCAATAACTCCAAGTGCCCTCCAAAGCATCCTGTGTCATCTAGGGTCTTCATGCCTCCATGGCCCTCTGTTCTGGATTTGGGACCTTGTGTCTCCTAGTGTGCACTGTGACTCATGTGCACCCCTGAGCATCCTGTATCACCTAGGACCTTCATGCCTCCTTAGTCCTCTGCTCCAGATTTGGGACCCCGTGTTTTCTAGTGTGCCCTGTGTGCCTCGTGCCTCCAGTGCACCCCTGAGCAACCAGTGTCATCTAGTGACTACATTGCACCCCAGTAACTCCAAGTGCCCTCCAAAGCATCCCATGTCATCTAGGGTCTTCATGTCTCCTTGGCCCTCTGTTCCGGATTCAGGACCCTGTCATTCCAGTGCACCCCTGAACATCCTGTGTCATCTAGTGACTCCAGTGCACCCCAGTAAAACCAATTGCCCTCCAAAACATCCTGTGTCATCTAGGGTCTTCATGCCGCCTTGGTCCTCCTTTCCATATTCAGGTACCCCGAGTCTTCTAGTGTGCCCTGTGCTCCCAGCCACTCCCCTGAGCCCCTGAGCGTTCAGGGTCATCTGGAGACTCCAGTGCACCCCTATGCTCCTCTGTGTCTCCAAGTGTGCCCCAATGCATCATGTGTCTTCGAGTGACTCTCACTGTGCCTTGTGCACCTCCTTCACACCTGTGTCTACAATAAGCTTCCTATCATCTGGACATCCAATGGATATGGTCCTAGACACCTTTATTTATATTTTTCTTCACATTTTAATTGCAGACAGCCAACCCTAAATACTGACCTTGGCTTTGCTCCCTCACAGCTCCTTCCCAATAGGCATGGGTACTGTAAAAGGAGCAAGAAAATGACATCAACAGCTGCAGTGGAGGAAGGAGTAGTGAGGGAGCGCGAGCAAGGAGAGTATAGTGGCGTCGGAAAGGCGGGGTGTCTTAGGAAGAGACACTGTCATGGCCGAGGTGACAGTGCCTATCTAAGCTGAGCCCCCTCTTGCTGCTGAACTTCCCATACAAAATAGATTTAAAAAACATCTCACTCACCATAAGTAGATGTCCAGGTTGACTTAGTGGACACATCTATGTTCTCCTCCACCACAAATTCAGTGTTCCTGGGGTCAGGCACTGCCAGGCTGTCGCTTTCTGCATTGGGCTGACCTTTCATGATTGGAATGGAGGACACGGTAGCAGCCATGAATGACAGTAGCAGCAGTGACACTAGCAGAGTCCAGAGCGTTACCTGGTGGACAAAGAGAGATAGCAGTCAGTACTCTACACTGCACAGGTATAAAGTATGTAAAAACAGACACCCCAAAATTAAGTCCTCCCAGACCCTGGAATTTTAATGATGTCCTTAGAGAGAGAATACATTGCCCAAAACAATTTTTGCACAGTTAGTGGAAGGTGGAACTCCCTGTCAGTTACACCCCTGTTTGCGATGAGTGTCCTTCATTTCATTGCAGCTAATCCTCATTAAAACACCCACATTTCACCCCCCACATTGCACTGGAAAGTTGATTCATTATATATGCAACAAAACTTGGTGCCCAATGTGGGGCCTCTCATCACATGTGCCACAACATGGTGCCCAATGGGAGCCTCTCATCATATGTGCAACAAAATGGGCCCAACGTGGGGCCTCTCCTCATACGTACAACAAAAGGCAGCTGATATGGGGCCTCTAATTATATGTACGATGAAATGGTGCCCAACAAGGGCTTCTCATCATATATGCAAAAAAAGGTGCCCAATGTGGGGCCTCTCCTCATATGTACAACAAAACTTGGCACCCGACATGGGGCCTCTCATCATATGTGCAATAAAATGGTACCCAACATGGGGCCTCTCCTCATATGTACAACAAACAGCACCTGACATGGGGCCTCTCATTATATGTTAAGTAAAATGGTGCCCAACGTGGGGCCTCTCCTCATATGTACAACAAAACTTGGCACCTGACATGGGGCCTCTCATCATATGTGCAATAAAATGGTGCCCAACGTGGGGCCTCTCATATTTATTATAAACAGCACCTGACATGGGGCCTCTCATGATATGTTAAATAAAATGGTGCCCAACGTGGGGCCTCTCCTCATATGTACAGCAAACAGCACCTGACATGGGGCCTTTCATGATATGTTAAATAAAATGGTGCCCAACATGGGGCCTCTCCTCATATTTACAACAAACAGCACCTGACATGGGGCTTCTCATTATATGTTAAATTAAAGGGTGGCAAGCATGGGACCTCTCATCACATGTACAACAAATAGCACCCAGTATGGGTGCTACCCAATCGGGGCCTCTCATCACATGTGCAACAAAATGGTCCTCTATGTGGGGTCTCTCATCTGTGCAAAAAAATGGCACCCAATGTGGGGGCCTCTAATTTGTGCAAGAAAATGGCACCCAATGTGGGGGCCTCTCATTATGCAGTGCCTTGAAAACGTATTCATACCCCTTGAAATTTTCCACATTTTGTCATGTTACAACCAATAATGTAAATGTATTTTGTTGGGATTTTATGTGATAGACCAACAAATAGTGGCAAATAATTGTGAAGTGGAAGGAAAATGATAAATAGTTTTCAACATTTTTTACAAATAAATCTGGGAAAGTGTGGGGGGCATTTGAATTCAGCCCCCTTTACTCTGATACCCCTAACTAAAATCTAGTGGAACCAATTACCTTCAGAAGTCACCTAATTAGTAAATAGTCCTCCTGTGTGTAATATAATCTCAGTATAAATACAGCTGTTATGTGAAGCCCTCAGAGGTTTGTTAGAGAAACTTAGTGAACAAACAGCATCATGAAGGCCAAGGAACACACCAGACAGGTCAGGGATAAAGTTGTGGAGAAGTATAAAGCAGGGTTAGGTTATAAAAAAATCTCCCTCTCTTTGAACATCTCACAGAGCTCTGTTCAATCTATCATCAGAAAATGGAAAGAGTCTGGCACGACTGCAAACCTACCAAGACATGGCCGTCCAACTAAACTGACCGGCCGGGCAAGGAGAGCGTTCATCAGAGAAGCAGCCAAGAGGTCCATGGTAACTCTGGAGGAGCTGCAGAGATCCACAGCTCAGGTGGGAGAATCTGTCCATAGGACAACTATTAGTCGTGCGCTCCACAAATCTGCCCTTTATGGAAGAGGGGCAAGAAGAAGTCCATTGTTGAAAGAAAGCCACAAGAAGTCCCATTTGCAGTTCGCAAGAAGCCATGAGGGGGGACACAGCAAACATGTGGAAGAAGGTGCTCTGGTCAGATGAGTCTAAATTTAACTTTTTGGCCTAAAACCAAAATGCTATGCATGGGGGAAAACTAACAGTGCACATTACCCTGAACACACCATCCCCACCGTGAAACATGGTGGTGGCAGCATCATGTTGTGGGGATGCTTTTCTTCAGAAGGGACAGGGAAGCTGGTAAGAGTTGATGGGAAGATGGATGGAGCCAAATACAGGGCAATCTTAGAAGAAAAACTGTGGGAATCTGTTGGGGCGGAGGTTCACCTTCCAGCAGGACAACGACCCTAAACATCCAGCCAGAGCTACAATGGAATGGTTTAGATCAAAGCACATTCATGTGTTAGAATGGCCCAGTCACAGTCCAGACCTAAATCCCATTGAGAATCTGTGGCAAGACTTGAAAATTGCTGTTCACAGACGCTCTCCATCCAATGTGACAGAGCTTGAGATAAAAATGTCCTCTCTAGATGGGAAAAGCTGGTAGACTAATCCCCAAAAAAAGACTTGCAGCTGTAATTGCAGGGAAAGGCGGTTCTACAAAGTATTGACTGGGGGGGGGGCGCTATACAAATCCCCCCTACACTTTTCACATATTTATTTGTATCATTTATCATTTTCCTTCCATATTTTTGGTTGTAACATGACAAAAGGTGGAAAATTTCAAGGGGTATGAATACTTTTTCAAGGCACTGCGTGTGCAAAAAAATAGTGCCAAACATGGGGCCACTCATTATACCGTAGCAGCCACATTTCTCAGCGTGATCCATGTCAGAGCTCTGGTCACATCAGCGCCAAGCAGCAAACATTACTACACCATATAAAGGTTATCTAAAAAACAAATATAAAATACATTATAAAAACTTCTTCTGTCTGAATAAACGGAAGTGCATTTGCATGAACTGTTTTAGAAAGCAATGAGCGTTATACAGGTTATATAAAATGTATTGGCTTTAAAAAGAGAATTTGCGGAAGTACTTCTGTTCTTCCAGACAACAGAGGGTTTTATTACGGTTTTTATATTTCCTCTGTATTGGGGTAGTTTATATATTTTTCATTTATATGGTGTATTTGTATTCCAACCAATATTTTTCCTTTAACACTGTATAATTACAGTGTGCTGCATTATAATATTGTATAACTTTTATGTTGAACACTGCAACAAGATTGTTGTAAATAATCCTTAATAGAGTTCATTGCAGATTCAGCTGTTAAAATGTTCAAGTGTCTATGGAAGTCTACATATACGCTGGTTTGACAAAGAGGGAATAGCCTGTGAAACCCGTTGCATTGTTAATCTCGTGATACAGGAGTAGGCAGATGTATACAGGCAGCGTGGCTCTGTCCGCCCCTAGACCAAAACTCTGGTGTGGCTTGTGCTGAAAAACGTGGGTACATGAGTATGCTGCTACAGTGAGGAAGATCTGATTATGGAATGCAGGATCACTGCCCACATTTTTTGCTCTCTCTACACAGTGAGGCCACATAAAAAGCTACTTTTTTTTAAGTGGTTCTAAAGCCCATTTTCTATGCTACAGGATCCCCCCAGCCAATGTAAAGAGCACCAATCTAAGGGACATTCTTCCCACTGATCACCAATGTAAGGAGCATTCTTCCCACTGATCACCAATGTTAGGAACATTCTTCCCACTGATCACCAATGTAAGGAGCATTCTTCTCACTGATCACCAATGTAAGGAGCATTCTTCCCACTGACCACCAATGTAAGGAGCATTCTTCCCACTGATCACCAATGTAAGGAACATTCTTCCCCCTGATCACCAATGTAAGGGGCATTCTTCCCACTGATCACCAATGTAAGGAACATTCTTCCCACTGATCACCAATGTAAGGAACATTCTTCCCCCTGATCACCAATGTAAGGGGCATTCTTCCCACTGATCACCAATGTAAGGGACATTCTTCCCACTGACCCCCAATGTAAGGGACATTCTTCCCACTGATCACCAATGTAAGGGGCATTCTTCCCCCTGATCACCAATGAAAGGAACATTCTTCCCACTGATCACCAATGTAAGGGGCATTCTTCCCCCTGATCACCAATGAAAGGAACATTCTTCCCACTGATCACCAATGTAAGGGACATTCTTCCCCCTGATCACCAATGTAAGGAGCATTCTTCCCACTGATCACCAATGTAAGGGACATTCTTCCCACTGATCACCAATGTAAGGAGCATTCTTCCCACTGATCACCAATGTAAGGAGCATTCTTCCCACTGATCACCAATGTAAGGATCATTCTTCCCACTGATCACCAATGTAAGGGACATTCTTCCCACTGATCACCAATGTAAGGGACATTCTTCCCACTGACCACCAATGTAAGGAGCATTCTTCCCACTGATCACCAATGTAAGGAACATTCTTCCCACTGATCACCAATGTAAGGGGCATTCTTCCCACTGATCACCAATGTAAGGAGCATTCTTCCCACTGATCACCAAAGAATTCATTTTAGGAGGAGTTCCCTGTGACCTGAAAATGATGTCAAGGGTTCCACCGGTATAAAAAGGTTGAGAAAGGTGACTCTAATGCTGCGTCCTGTTAGATCATTTATGAACTCCCACGCACTTTATGTAGATCAGCGTTTTCTCTGATTTTATTAAAAATCCATGGTTCTCTATGAGTCACTCGATGCATCTTGTGATGCGGTTCTATAAATTGGGGATTGTATCAGATATGGGACTCACCTTACAGCTCCAGGGCGGGGATGTCACACAGAGGGATCCTCTTCCCATGAACGGCTCGGTCCGGTCTGGAGAAGAAAATGAAAGATGATCAGAATCACCGCTGGCCAAACTCAAAGCTCCATCCAGCAAGAACATCGCTCATCTATCACAGCCAAGTCTTTCTTATAATGGTCACATAAAGGATCTGCAACGTCATAGGAAGCCATGCAAGCCCTCCAGATAATTCAGATTTTTGTCCAATTAAGCAAATATTTCATGGAGGTCTCCTCGTCCCTCTCCGTCTATCTGAGTGTCCGACTGTGAGACCCAATCACTAAGCTTTAATATGTTCTCTATGGGAAGACAGACAGTGCCCCCGCACCTCTGGCCACATACAGTACTGCATACACCAGCGCCCCTCTGGGCACATACAGTACTGCATACACCATCACCCCCGCACCTCTGGGCACATACAGTACAGCATACACCAGCGCCCCGCACCTCTGTCCACATACAGTACAGCATACACCAGCGCCCCGCACCTCTGTCCACATACAGTACTGCATACACCAGCGCCCCCGCACCTCTGGCCACATACAGTACTGCATACACCAGCGCCCCCTCACCTATGGGAACATACAGTACTGCATACACCAGCACCCCCACACCTCTGGGAACATACCCCGCGACCACATACGTCATGACATAC
>BLSH010001568.1:87688-101933 GCA_018402905.1 Glandirana rugosa
GGGGTGGTGGGGACACATGTCTTATACTCGGGGTGGTGGGGACACATGTCTTATACACAGGGGTGGTGGGGCTCATATTCTGTACACAGGGGTGGTGGGGCTCATATTCTGTACACAGGGGTGGTGGCGCTCATATTCTGTACACAGGGGTGGTGGCGCTCATATTCTGTACACAGGGGTGGTGGGGCTCATATTCTGTACACAGGGGTGGTGGGGCTCATATTCTGTACACAGGGGTGGTGGGGCTCATATTCTGTACACAGGGGTGGTGGCGCTCATATTCTGGTCTGGACAAATTAGCGGCACAGGGGGAGATGTGTTGTGACGCGGCTCACAAAGGAGAAAAGCCTTCAAAGCTTTCACTGGATTGTTTGTGTTGGGATCTTTTTCTGTCTTTGTATGGAGAGATTTGTCAGAACAAGAAGGAGCCGTCCACGTGGCCCCAGTGAGAAGAGTCCGATTGAAGAGCCGTGTTTATAGCGGCTTCGGGAAGCCTCCAGGTTGGGGTTAGGAGGAGCGCTCAGTCCACATTACATAGACGGGACACAAGGGCACCGGCTCCGACCTCGGCCCACCTCTTGGCTTCCTGTGGAACGTTCTGCCGGCTCTTATAAAGGACGGGTGATAGAGAGTTCATGGAGCTTCCCCATTACCTTTCTCCGTTTGATGAAATGCATTGGGGTCAATGGGAAAGCAAATGTTGGGTTCAGGTGGATTTGGTGAGTTTAAAGGGCAACTCTACCTTTGTGCGATTTTCCTTTACTCAGTCAAAGGGGCAAAAAAAAGTTTACAAATATTTGTGGGCTGGAAAAAAAATCAGTTTTATAAAAAAGATGAGTCTCCTTTTGCATCAGAATCCTCGCTTTACATTGGGGTTTCCATCAGATCCCCCCCCCCTTATGTCAGGGTCCTCATCAAAGTCCTCCCTTAGGCGGCTGCGGCTCACAGCAGGGGGTGCTTCCCTTTTTACCAATTCAGATACGAATCGGACCCAAATATTTCCCTGAATTTGCACTTGAATTAGAACCAAAGACATGCAGGACCCTTTCCAAATGCAAGGCCGCGGCCTCCCCGGACGCGTGTGAACCTTCTCCATTGTGAGCGAGGAAACATGCATCCAATTCACATATGTGCCTTACATCAGGGTTCCCATTATAGTTCCCTTTACATCAGGGTCCCCATCAGAGTCCTTCCTACATCAGGGTCCCCATCAGAGTCCCCCTTAACATTGTTTATAAACATTGATCAGACGGGAGATAGAGAGATACAAAGTAACATTGTTCATAAACATTGATCAGACGGGAGATAGAGAGATACAAAGTAACATTGTTTATAAACATTGATCAGACAGGAGATAGAGATACAAAGTAACATTGTTTATAAACATTGATCAGATGGGAGATAGAGAGATACAAAGTAACATTGTTTATAAACATTGATCAGACGGGAGATAGAGAGATACAAAGTAACATTGTTTATAAACATTGATCTGATGGGAGATAGAGAGATACAAAGTAACATTGTTTATAAACATTGATCAGATGGGAGATAAAGAGATACAAAGTAACATTGTTTATAAACATTGATCAGACAGGAGATAGAGATACAAAGTAACATTGTTTATAAACATTGATCAGATGGGAGATAGAGAGATACAAAGTACATATCATCAGGATCATCAGTGAAAGGAGACCCCTAGTGGTCAATCCACAATCAATGAATTAAACATCTACCATAAAAATACTATTATTATTATACAGGATTTATATGGCGCCAACAGTTTGCGCAGCGCTTTACACCATGGGGGGCAGACAAATCTAAATGACAATCTTTAAATTCCACATAACAAGCAAAAAATGTGACTGTATAAACAATGCTTCAAATGTCACAGTCCAGAGTTCATCCTTGGTAGAAACACCGGCTCTGCATAGAATGTTATTAACAGTTCATCAACATTATACAGCTGTGCTCATAAGTTTACATACCCTGGCAGAATTGATGATTTCTTGCCCATTTTTCAGAGAATATGAATGAGGACACAAAAACATTTCTATCACTCATGGTTGGTGTTTGGCTGAAGCCATTTATTATCAATCAGCTGTGTTTACTCTTTTTATATCATAATGACAACAGAAACTCCCCAAATGACCCTGATAAAAAGTTTACATACCCCAGTTCTTAATACTGTGTGTTGCCTCCTTTAACATCAATGACAGCTTGAAGCCTTTTGTGGTATTTGGGGTGAGGCTCTTTATCTTCTCAGATGGTAAAGCTGCCCATTCCTCAGTTCCTGGAAATTCTTGGGCTGTCTTGCATGAACTGCATGTTTGAGATCTCCCCAGAGTGGCTCAATGATATTGAGGTCAGGAGACTGAGATGGCCACTCCAGAACCTTCACTTTATTCTGCTGTAGCCAATGACAGGGTGACTTGGCCTTGTGTTTTGGATCATTGTCATGTTGGAACGTCCCACGCGCAGCTTCCTGGCTGATGAATTCTATAGTTCCTCTAGGAATATTTTGATAACTGCATTCATCTTGCCAAATTTCCTGTGCCTTTGTAGCTCACACATCCCCAAAACATCAGCGATCCACCTCCATGTTTCACAGCAGGAATGGTGAACCTTTCATCACAGGCCTTGTTGTCTCCTCTCCAAATGTAGGATTTAGGGTTGTGGCCAAAAAGCTCAATTTTGGTCTCATCACTCCAAATGACTTTGTGGCAGAAGGTTTGAGGCTCGTCTCTGTGCTGTTTGGCATGTAAGCGGGACACTTTGTAGCATTTGCGTAGTAATGGCTTTCTTCTGGCGACTCGACCATGCAGTCCATCTTTCTTCAAGTGCCTCCTTATTGTGCAGCCTGAAACAGCCACACCACATGTTTTCAGAGAGTCCTGAAGTTATTTGTGGGTTTTTCTTTGCATCCCGAATAATATTCCTGGCAGTTGTAGCTGAAATTTTAGTTGGTCTACCTGACCTGTCTTTTGGTTTCAACAGAACCCCTCATTTTCCACTTCTTGATTAGAGTTTGAACGCTGCTGATTGCCATTCTCAATTCCTTGGATATCTTTTTATATCCCTTTCCTGTTTTATACAGTTCAACTATCTTTTCCCACAGATCCTTTGACAATTCTTTTGCTTTCCCCATGACTCAGAATCCAGAAACGTCAGTGCAGCCCTGGATGAAAGATGCAAGGGTCTGTCAGGAGTCCAGAAACTCATTGACCTTTTATACACACACACTAATTACAAGCAAACAGATCACAGGTGAGGATGGTTACCTTTAATAGCCATTCAAACCCCTTTGTGTCAACTTGTGTGCATGTTATCAGGCCAAAATCACCAGGGTATGTAAACTTTTGATCAGGATCATTCGGGTAGTTTCTGTTGTCATTATGATATAAAAAGAGTAAACACAGCTGATTGATAATAAATGGCTTCAGCCAAACACCAACCATGAGTGAAATAAATGTTTTTGTGTTCTCATTCATATTCTCTGAGAAATGGGCAAGAAATCATAAATTCTGCCAGGGTGTGTAAACTTATGAGCACAACTGTATTGGCCAAAATGCATTGACGTATTTATTTATTTTTATGGGCTATGTTTTATAGCAGAAAGTAAAAAATATTGTTTTGTTTTTAAATTGTCGGGTTTTTTTTGTTTGTTGTTGTTTATATAATAAAAAGTAAAAAACCCATTGGCCATCAAATCCCACCAAAATAAATCTCAATTTGCGTGAAAAAAAAAATAATATAAATTTAATTTGGGTTCAGCGTCGCATGACCGCGCGATTGTCAATTAAAGTAGCGCAGTGCAAAATATGGCCTGGTCATGAAGGGGGTAAAATCTTCCAGAGCTGAAGTGGGTATGGTACATAGCATAGGAACAGTGGGAGGCAACATTTAGGAGCTGGGGTGGGGGGGGGGGGGGTTGTACTGCATTTTCTTCTGATTTAGGTAGCCAAAAAGCCAAAGTCATAGCTGAATAAGCCGGCCCTTAGCAGTAAAGTACAAGTGACTCTGCTCCATATGACGATGTTAAGGCGCGAGAACTAAGAATCAATGCATGATTTCTACAGCTGATTTCCAATCTATAATGAGCGGCAAACATCTATTTCCCCACAAGGTGGCAGTAGCGCTGCAGCACATCTTCCCATACAGCCCAATGCTAAGCCCCATGTCATTCAGCTATTAATATCTATCTGTGTGCCTCCTGCCAGAGGTCACCATACAATTCAGATTAATTCTCTGAATGGTTCCCATCAGACGCTCTACCCAAATTAGGTCAAAAGATATAAAACCCGGGTGACAACACCTCTGACGTGCCGGGTACAGGTGAAATGGACAGGCTGGGAAATACACGATATCCCCAAAAGTATTGGGACGCCTGCCTTTACACGCACATGAACTTTAATGGCATCCCACTCTTAGTCTGTAGGGTTCAATGTTGAGTTGGCCCACCCTTTGCAGCTATAACAGCTTCACCTCATCTGGGAAGGCCGTCCACAAGGTTTAGGAGTGTCTATGGGAATGTTTGACCATTCTTCCAGAGGTCAGGCGCTAATGTTGGATGAGAAGGCCTGGCTCACAGTCTCCACTCTAATTCATCCCAAAGGTGTTCTATCGGGCTGAGGTCAGGACTCTGTGCAGGCCAGTCAAGTTCCTCCACCCCAAACTCGCTCATCCATGTCTTTATGGACCTTGCTTTGTGCAGTGGTGCACAGTCATGATGGAACAGGAAGGGGCCATCCTAGGGTTGCCACCTGTCCAGGATTCACCCGGACAGTTCGGGTTTGGAATCATGTGTCCGGCTTTCAGACTGCTTGAAACCCGGACACATCATTCTGCCTGGACTATGGCTTCCTAGCAGGGTTGCTGGCTGCAGTTGTCTAAGCTGAGAGTGTCTGTTACACTCTGATTCACACTGCTTAACGCCAGCACTAACAATCCCCGCACCCAAACACACACACAGATGGGAGAGGAGGGAGGGCTCGATCTGCAACTCTTCCTCCAGCGCCTACCCCTCTGTGTCTGCCCACCACACTCCAATCCCTGGCGCGGTGCCTCAGAAAAGGAAAGTGGGGGCCGGAAATTTGATGTCCAGCAGCCTCTGATACATATGGATGAGAGGCGTTGACTGCCAAAGGGTGAGTGAGCTCACCATCCATCCCTGTCTGTGACTGAATTTTCCCCCTTCTCTTTCCTGCCTCTAAGTCGGTACATTAAGGCAAATCAGGGTTCTCAGCGCACCCTTTACATCAGAGTTCCTTTTTTACCAGAGGCCAGAGTCTTTCTCCTTACATCAGAGTCCTCAGTGTTCCCACTTAAATCAGGGTTCCTAGACCATCCCTTATGTTAGAGTCCCCAGAGTTCTCCCTTACAGCGAAAGGGAACTCTGCGAGGTCAGATGTAACAGGGGAACTCTAAATTCAGATGAAAAAGGGGAACTCTGTGGACTCTGATGTAAAGGGGGACGTTTGTTATTAACTTCATATGATTAGAAATTTTATTTAATTGCAAAATATATGTATAGTTTATACTATAAAAATAATTGCAGTGCGCCGCTAAAGTGTTCGGGTTTGACTTAAAGAAAAGGTGGCAACCCTAGGCCATCCCCAAACTCTTCCCACAAATTTGGGAGCATGAAATTGTCCAAAATGTCTTGGTATGCTGACTCCTTAAGAGTTCCCTTCACTGGAACTAAGGGGCCAAGCCCAACCCCTGAAAAACAACCCCCACACCATAACCCTCCCTCCACCAAATGCAAAAAGCAAGGTCCATAAAGACATGGATGAGCGAGTTTGGGGTGGAGGAACTTGACTGGCCTGCACAGAGTCCTGACCTCAACCCAATAGAACATATTTGGGGTGAATTAGAGATGAGACTGCAAGCCAGGCCTTCTCATCCAACATCAGTGCCTGACCTCACAAATGCTCTTCTGGAAGAACGGTCAAACATTCCCATAGACACTCCTAAACCTTGTGGACAGCCCAAAGGGTGGGCCAACTCAATATTGAACCCTACGGACTAAGACTGGGATGCCATTAAAGTTCATGTGCGTGTAAAGGCAGGCGTCCCAATACTTTTGGTAATATAGTGTACAGTTGCAAAAAATACACTTTAATGAATAAAAAAAAACCACAATATTTACCCCATTTGTTTTGTATAATGTGAAAGAAGAGGTTACGCCAAGTAAATAAATACCCAACATGATGTCACGCTTTAAAATTGCGCACGCTCGTGGAATGGCAACAAACGACGGTACCTAAAAATCTCCATAGCCATCGCTTTAAAGGCCTTCACAGGTTACCAGTTTAGAGTTACAGAGGAGGTCTAGCACTAGAATTATCGCTCTCGCTCTAACGTTCGCGGCGATACCTCGTGTGTTGTGCGAATACCATTTACATATTTGTGCGCGACTTATCTAGGAATTTCATTCTCCGCGCGAGCACAGAGGAATACGCTATACATTTTTTCTCTTATTTATTTTACTTTTTATTTTATTTTTTTTTTTTTACATCGCCCCTTACTTTTTTTTTTTCCCAATGATTTTTATTCACACGTTAACCTGACGGCGGCCGCGATAACTAATATTGTGAGCGTGCGCCACCGGAGGCGCGCTTACTGTGTTCGGGGGGGGCCAGGGAGCGGGTAGGGCGGACTCATTCTCCGCCGGCTACCCGCGATGGCCCCCCCGCAGTGAGAGAACGGAGGTCCATGTAAGTAAATACGGACCTCCGTTCTCATAGAGGGGGAAGGGCGATGATCACAGGATTCCTGTATATGGAAGCTGTGATCACTCCCCTCCCCCTGCCAGCCCAGCCCCCACACAGTTAGAACACGCCCAGGGAACACAGTTAACCCTTAGAGCGCCCCCTGCAGGTTAACCCCTTCACTGCCAATGACATTTACACAGTAATCAGTGCATTTGTATAGCACTGATCGCTGTATAAATGCCAATGGTCCCAAAAAAGTGTCCGACATGTCCGCCGCAATATCGCAGTACCACTAAAAATCGCAGATCGCCGCCATTACTAGTAAAAAATAAATAAAAACCCCAGAAATGAATTCTCATCATCCGTAAACGCTGCAACTTTTGCGCAAACCAATCAATGAATGCTGATTGCGATTTTTTTTACCAAAAATATGAGGAAGAATATAAATCGGCCAAAACCGATGAAAAAAAATTTTTTTTATATATTTTTTTGGGATTTGTATTTTAGCGAAAAGTAAGAAATTTGGGATTTTTTGCAAAATTGTCGCTCTTCTTTTGTTTATATCGGTGATCAGAAATGACGCAGCGGGGATCAAATACCACCAAAAGAAATCTCTATTTGTGGGGAAAAAAGGACGCAAATTTTGTTTGGGTACAACGTCGCACGACCGCACAATTGTCAGTTAAAGCGACGCAGTGCCCAATCGCAAAAAGTGCTCTGGTCCTAAAGTGTGAAATCCTTCCGGGGCTGAAGTGGTTAATGCGTGCCATAATAATGCTTGTTGATGTGTGTGCGTTAACACACGGCGACAGGACACTTAAGTGTCCATGGGACCTAAAAAAACTCTATTATGAGAGGACTTTGGGGTTGATTTACTAAAGCTTGAAAGTGCAAAATTTGGTGCAGAAACCAATCAGCTTCCAGGTTTTATTGTCAAAGCTGAGGTTAGAAGCTGATTGGCTACCATGCAAAGCTGCACCAGTCAGAGTGCAAAAACTGGTGCAGCTTTGCATGCTAAGCCAATCAGCTTCTAACCTTCAAGCTTTAGTAAATCAACCCCTGGTGCTTGTCATGGCGAGGTTTACATTCCTTATAGTAGAAATAATGGGCGGCCGGTCCTCTTTATGGAGAGATCTGGGGGTCAAAAAGACTCCAAATCTCTCCTCTACCTTTAAAAGCAAAAGATTAAAAAAAAAAAAAATTTCGATCTTTTGCTTTTAAAAAAAAAAAAAATTTACTTCCAGCCTGGACCGGAAGTGAGGTCATGACGTTGCTTTGGTCCTCCAAGACCACAGAGTCAATTTAGTATCTACTCTTTGATCGCCTTTTTTTGGATCGTTTCTCGGGTGAACCAGCGGAAACGGTAAGCCCCAGAAACCTCCCGAAAGCATTCCAGTGGCTCATAAGACAGAAGATGGTAACAGGGTTATGGCTGATAGCTTCTTCCATCATCCCGGTGAACCACTTGAAAACCCAAACTTATATATATAGGTAATGCGGTCAGCAAGGAATGGTTGGAGTTTGGCTTTAATGGAAACCTACAATCCAAGAGATACGGAGGGGGCCATTGCTAACCTTCTGGAGGTCTGCACCTTTGTATTAAAGTCATGGGTTCAGCACACAGCCAGATGGAGAGGTCCACACTGACCAGCACCAAGTCCGATCATAAGAGGGTTTCTTCAGATCTCATTGACACTTATTACGTTCCACTGCCGAGTGTTATTGCCCACACATCAACAAGCATTATGCCATGCATTAACGTGCGTTCGCGTTAAGGCCGCCCATTCATTATGATTGGGCTGCCAACGCATCACAGTGGATGAAAGAACGTGCGTGGTCCATTATTTAGGTTGCATCGCTCCACAACGCACAGTGCATGCATGGTGGTGCCCTATGTTGGGTTTTGGGCTCTACCATACAATGCATTAAGATGCCATTATTTAAAACGCAGTGCTCCACAACGCACAGTGCATGCATGGTGGTGCCCTATGTTGGGTTTTGGGCTCTACCATACAATGCGTTGGGGTGCCATTATTTAAAACGCAGTACTCCACAACGCACAGTGCATTCATGGTGGTGCCCTATGTTGGGTTTTGGGCTCTACCATACAATGCGTTTGGGTGCCATTATTTAAAACGCAGTGCTCCACAACGCACAGTGCATTCATGGTGGTGCCCTATGTTGGGTTTTGGGCTCTACCATACAATGCGTTGGGGTGCCATTATTTAAAACGCAGTGCTCCACAACGCACAGTGCATTCATGGTGGTGCCCTATGTTGGGTTTTGGGCTCTACCATACAATGCATTTGGGTGCCATTATTTAAAACGCAGTGCTCCACAACGCACAGTGCATTCATGGTGGTGCCCTATGTTGGGTTTTGGGCTCTACTGTAAAATGCGTTGGGGTGCCATTATTTAAAACTCAGTGCACCACAAAGCACAGTGCATGCATGGTGGTGCCCTATGTTGGGTTTTGGGCTCTACCATACAATGCGTTGGGATGCCATTATTTAAAATGCAGTGCTCCACAACGCACAGCGCTTGCATGGTGGTGCCCTATGTTGGGTTTTGGGCTCTACCATACAATGCGTTGGGATGCCCTTATTTAAAACGCAGTGCTCCACAATGCACAGTGCATGCATGGTGGTGCCCTATGTTGGGTTTTGGGCTCTACTGTAAAATGCGTTGGGTGCCATTATTTAAAACGCAGTGCTCCACAATGCACAGCACATGCATGGTGGTGCCCTATGTTGGGTTTTGGGCTCTACTGTAAAATGCGTTGGGTGCCATTATTTAAAACGCAGTGCTCCACAACGCACAGCACATGCATGGTGCCCTATGTTGGGTTTTGGGCTCTGCCATACAATGAATAGCACCGCCGCACACCGCACATAGAGCAGATGCGTTGCCATGTGTTGTGCACATCGCCACAACACACAATGGGCCCTGAAGAAAAGGAAAAAAAGTCTGTAAGGTGCCAACGTTGAGTTCCTGCTAAATATACCGCTTGTTGGCATGTTGATCCTCTGGATCCAATACCTGGAGCCACTTTACCACTGCAAGCAAGCGCCAAGTGAAGTCACGACTTCTGGGCTGCATTCTTTTTTTTTTTTTTTTTTTTTTTTTTTTTTTTTTTTTTCTGGGCTGCATTCTTATTCCTGTGCTGAGAGGAATAGGGAGGCCAATTTACTGAACTCCTCCTGGAAATACCGGTTGCCTGTCTGGCATGCTGATCCTCTGGTTTTAATACTTCCAGTTACTGATCTGAAACAAGACCACTTTAAGTCAAAAGGTACAGCATAGGCAAAGCTTTCATTTTTAGTTTTGGATGGAGAAAGGAAGACTTAAACCCTCAGATACATACAGCATAGTGCCAGAGACACAGGCGGAGGAGAGCTACCTACTGGCACTATACAGAATATCCATCAAAGCACGCTATGAACAAGTCAGCATTTGGCATTTTGCAGAGCAGAGACCGGCCAAAGAGGGATCACTTTGACCCAGTTGGTCAGAGAGGGATCACTTTGACATATTTGGTCAGAGAGGGATCACTTTGACATATTTGGTCAGAGAGGGATCACTTTGACATAGTTGGTCAGAGAGGGATCACTTTGACATAGTTGGTCAGAGAGGGATCACATTGACATATTTGGTCAGAGAGGGATCACTTTGACATATTTGGTCAGAGAGGGATCACTTTGACATAGTTGGTCAGAGAGGGATCACTTTGACATATTTGGTCAGAGAGGGATCACTTTGACATATTTGGTCAGAGAGGGATCACTTTGACATAGTTGGTCAGAGAGGGATCACTTTGACATATTTGGTCAGAGAGGGATCACTTTGACATAGTTGGTCAGAGAGGGATCACTTTGACATAGTTGGTCAGAGAGGGATCACTTTGACATAGTTGGTCAGAGAGGGATCACATTGACATATTTGGTCAGAGAGGGATCACTTTGACACAGTTGGTCAGAGAGGGATCACTTTGACATATTTGGTCAGAGAGGGATCACTTTGACATAGTTGGTCAGAGAGGGATCACTTTGACATAGTTGGTCAGAGAGGGATCACTTTGACATATTTGGTCAGAGAGGGATCACTTTAACATATTTGGCCAGAGAGGGATCACATTGACACAGTTGGCCAGAGAGGGATCACATTGACACAGTTGGCCAGAGAGGGATCACATTGACATATTTGGTCAGAGAGGGATCACTTTGACATATTTGGTCAGAGAGGGATCACTTTAACATATTTGGCCAGAGAGGGATCACATTGACACAGTTGGCCAGAGAGGGATCACATTGACACAGTTGGCCAGAGAGGGATCACATTGACATATTTGGTCAGAGAGGGATCACTTTGACATAGTTGGTCAGAGAGGGATCACATTGACATATTTGGCCAGAGAGGGATCACTTTAACATATTTGGCCAGAGAGGGATCACTTTGACATCGTTGGTCAGAGAGGGATCACATTGACATATTTGGCCAGAGAGGGATCACTTTGACATATTTGGTCAGAGAGGGATCACATTGACACAGTTGATCAGAGAGGGATCACATTGACATATTTGGCCAGAGAGGGATCACTTTAACATATTTGGCCAGAGAGGGATCACATTGACACAGTTGGCCAGAGAGGGATCACATTGACACAGTTGGCCAGAGAGGGATCACATTGACATATTTGGTCAGAGAGGGATCACTTTGACATATTTGGTCAGAGAGGGATCACTTTGACATATTTGGCCAGAGAGGGATCACTTTGACATAGTTGGTCAGAGAGGGATCACATTGACATATTTGGCCAGAGAGGGATCACATTGACATATTTGGCCAGAGAGGGATCACTTTGACATATTTGGTCAGAGAGGGATCACATTGACACAGTTGATCAGAGAGGGATCACTTTATCATAGTTGGCCAGAGAGGGATCACTTTGACACAGTTGGTCAGAGAGGGATCACATTGACATATTTGGCCAGAGAGGGATCACATTGACATATTTGGCCAGAGAGGGATCACTTTGACATATTTGGTCAGAGAGGGATCACTTTATCATAGTTGGGCAGAGAGGGATTACTTTATCATAGTTGGGCAGAGAGGGATCACTTTATCATAGTTGGGCAGAGAGGGATCACTTTATCATAGTTGGGCAGAGAGGGATCACATTGACATATTTGGCCAGAGAGGGATCACTTTGACATATTTGGTCAGAGAGGGATCACTTTATCATAGTTGGGCAGAGAGGGATTACTTTATCATAGTTGGGCAGAGAGGGATCACATTGACATATTTGGCCAGAGAGGGATCACTATGACACAGTTGGTCAGAGAGGGATCACTTTATCATAGTTGGCCAGAGAGGGATCACTTTGACACAGTTGGCCATCTTGAACATGTACTGCAATATATGTGACCAAAGAATCCCTGTTTCCATGCAGAAGTATGTAGAAGGGTGTCTCCTCATTGTACTGTTGTCATGCAGCCAAGCAGCCATCGCTGGAGTGACTGTGGCTGCAAAAGGGCTGCAGGGGATCAGCATAGCAAAGCATAGAAAAGGTGAGAACTAATAAAAGAAGTGGAATTTGTTTGTGAAGCGCAGTGCACAGAGTGAAGTAAATGTGAGTCACTTAGGGTGATGAAACTGACCAGCAAAGATTTTCTTTAGCAGAAACTGCAGTTTACTAACCAACAATTAGCATTGCTGCGTCACTGCGAGAAAATCTGAAATCTTCAACATTCATTTCTTACATTCCATGCACAGCGCTGACTCCGGACACTGCTGGATCCTTCTAGCCAGACGGCCTTTAAAGCTGAACTCCGGAGATTAATGAATATCATCCAAATCCATTGGTCATGTGCGTTCTTGCTGAATCTCAGTCAGTGTGAGACTTCCTGCAATAAAGACCACACCCTGCTGCTCCCTCTTCTTGTGCAGGGTCACTGGTCTTGTCTCCGCCCCTCCTGTAGTTTTCTGTGCTGGGTGGAGCCTGCTGGGCCCCTCCCACAACTCTGCTCTCTCTCTTTGTGCAGGGTGACAGGTCTTGTCTCCACCCCCTCTTGTAGTTTTCTGTAGTGGGTGGAGCCTTTGCGCCCCTCCCACAACTCTGTTCTCTCTCTCTTTGTGCAGAGTGACAGGTTTTGTCTCCGCCCCCTCCTGTAGTTTTCTGTGCTGGGTGGAGCCACCTGGGCCCCTCCCACAGCTCTGCTCTCTCTTCTTGTGCAGGGGGACTGGTTTTGTCTCCGCCCCCTCCTGTAGTTTTCTGCAGTAGGTGGAGCCTTTTGGGCCCCTCCCACAACTCTGTTCTCTCTCCATGTGCAGGGGGACTGGTTTTGTCTCCGCCCCCTCCTATAGCTTTCTGTAGTGGGTGGGGTCTACAGGGCCCCTCCCACAGCTCAGGCTATGTACAGCATGGTGGTGACGTCGCTGCTACTATTACAGGGTAATATCTGGCTTTGTGTAAAGGCGTTCAATGCTCACAAAGTGGATTCATACCGGTTGTGGCTGGTAAAGAATATATTTCAATGAAAGATTTTGTGTTTGGGGGTCACCATTATCACTGCGATATTTGTCTCCCTGATGCAGCGGATGGCGACTCAAAAAATCAGCAAAACGCGGAGGCCGTTAATAGACACGAATTGGGCGCTAAATAGGGGCAATAGGCACAAACTGGGCACAAGAAAGGTGCTAATTTAGGTAACCTGGTGCCAGTGTCTGCGGCTCCGAGAGCGAGGCAGAATCAGGGCCGTCTTAATAGCATCATGGACCCCTGGGCAAAGTAATACTCTGGGGCCCCCTACCAGCCTGCCGCAATGTATGCACCTACTCTAAAGAATTAAAGTATGAATAGTTGACATATATTTATTAGTACTTTCAATAAAACTGATTTTAAACAATAAAAAAAACATGGCATAAATCAGAGACTAATATCAAAACAAGGGCACAATACTGGAGGAAGCAAAAGGACACAGTATGGAGGGGTTCAGGAGAGCACAATACTGGGTTTAGGAGGGCACAGTACAGGTTCCAGTACGCTGCCCTGGACACAGCCACCCTTGGACAGTTTAGTAAAAAGGGTGACTGTACTGGGACAGTTGGCAAGTATGATAATCATGGGGCCCCCCATGCACCTAGGGCCCCTGGGCAATGCCCAGGGGTGCTCATTCATTAAGATGGCCCTGGGCAGAATCTGACAATCGGATTCATACTTCGCACTTTGGGGATCGTTGTGTAATGCCTCTGACGATATGCGCATGCGCCGTCACGCGAAGGTGATCAGGAAATCAGCTGGAGTGACATTACATACCGCGCATGCGCATTATCCGATGGGGTGCATTTTTCGATAGAACACCGGCAGGAGACTTCCTTAGCTCTCCCGTCAGCTTTGAGGGGGGATCTTTTATATGAACAAATGTAATTCATTTTAAATAATAATCATAAAAGTAATAATAATAATAATAATAATAAAACTGTTACAATTGTGATTTTTTCATCAAGGGGGGGGGGGGGGGGGGGGGGGGGGG
>BLSH010001568.1:112548-140437 GCA_018402905.1 Glandirana rugosa
ACCGACCAGTCGTTCATCAATTTCACTGGTATAACGTCACGGCATAACGTTTTTTACCGGACCAAGATTTACCCCCCCCCTTAATGACCAGGCCATTTTTTGCAATACGGCACTGCAATATGGTCACTTTAACTACTTGCTGACCAGCCACAGACGTTATACGGCGGCAGGTCAGCTCTCCTGTGTGAATCGCCGTAGCTCAGGCGCCGGCGACCCGCGATCGCCTGTTACAGAGGCAGAACGGGGATCTGCCTATGTAAACAAGGTGGATCCCCGTTCTGACAGGGGACACATCAGAGATCTCAGATCTACCGTTCCCAGTCATCAGGAACAGCGATCTCTGCCATGTCCCTGGCAGCCCACCCCCCCTACAGTTAGAACACGCCTAGGGAACACAGTTAACCCCTTGATCGCCCCCTAGTGTTAGCCCCTTCCCTGCCAGTGACATTTATACAATGATCACTGCATTTTTATAGCACTGATCAATGTAATAATGTCACTGGTCCCCAAAAAGTGTCATTTGGGGTCAGATTTGTCCGCCGCAATGTTGCAGTCCCGCTAAAAATCGCAGATCGCCGCCATTACTATTAAAACAATAAAAAAATAAAGGTCCCTAAATCCATCCCATAGTTTGCAGATGCGATAACTTTTGCACAAACCAATCAATATACATCAAAAATATGTAGAAGAATATATATATAATATATCCGCCTAACCGATGAATATATTATTTTTTGGATATTTATTACAGCAAAAAGTAAAAAAAAAAGTTTGTTTTTTTCAAAATTGTTGCCTTTTGTTTGTTTACAAAAAATTAAAAAAAAAACGCAGAGGTGATAAAATACCACCAAAAGAAAGCTCTATTTGTGGGGAAAAAAGGACGTCAATGTTGTTTGGGTACAACGCCGCACGACCGCGCAATTGTCAGTTAAAATGGTTAACTAACAATTGCGCGGTCGTGCGACGTTGTGCCCAAACGAAATTTCCATCCCTTTCTTCCCACAGATAGAGCTTTCTATTGGTGGTATTTTATCACCTCTGCGTTTCTTTTATTTTTTGTGCTATAAACAAACAAAAAGCGGACATTTGGGGAAAAAAAGCAATATTTCTTTCTTTTTGCTAAAATACTAATCCAAAAAAAAAAAAAAATAAATAAAACAATTTATTCATAAGTTTTGGCCGATTTATATTCTTCCTTATATTTTTGGGTAAAAAAAATTGCAATTGGCGTTTATTGATTGGTTTGCGCAAAAGCTGCCGCATTTACAAACCATGAGAATTAATTTCTGGCGTTTTTACCATTTTTTTTTTTACTAGTAATGGCGGCGACCTGAGATTTTTAGCGGTACTGCGATATTGCAGCGGACATGTTGGACATTTTTGACACTTTTTTGGGACCAATGACATTTATACAGCGATCAGAAATGTAAATATCCACTGATTACTGTATAAATGTCATTGGCAGTGAAGGGGTTAACCTGCAGGGGGCGCTCTAGAGGTTAACTGTGTTCCCTAGGTGTTCTAACTGTGAGGGGGCTGGGTTGCTAGGGGCACCAGAGATCTAACTGATGCCAGTGACAGGGATCAGTAGATCTCTTACATGCCGCCTGACAGAGCGGGGAACCTCTGTGATCAGTGTCACCTATCAGTGCTGCCAATCAGTGCCCTTCAGTGCTGCCAATCAGTGCCTCAACATCAGTGTCACCTATCATTGCTGCCAATCAGTGCCCATCAGTGCTGCCAATCAGTGCCTCCACATCAGTGTCACCTATCAATGCTGCCAATCAGTGCCCATCAGTGCCACCTATCAGTGCCCATCAGTGCCGCCTACCAGTGCCACCTATCAGTGCCTCCACATCAGTATCCCCTATCAGTGCTGCCAATCAGTGCCCTTCAGTTCTGCCAATCAGTGCCCATCACTGCTTCCACATCAGTGTCACCTATCAGTGCTGCCAATTAGTGCCCATCAGTGCTGCCAATCAGTGCCCAACAGTGCCTCCACATCAGTGTCACCTATCAGTGCTGCCAATCAGTGCCACCTATTGGTGCCCATCAGTGCCACCTACCAGTGCCCATTGGTGCCACCTATCAGTGCCCATCAGTGCCGCCTATCTGTGATTCCTCGTCAGTGTCTCATCAGCGCACATCAGTGAAGGAAAAAAATTACCTGTTTGCAAAATTTTATATCAAACTATGAAAAACGTTTTTCTTTATTTTTTATTTATTTAGCAAAAAATAAAAGACCCAGTGGTGTTTAAATATCACCAAAAGAAAGCTCTACTTGTGGGGTAAAAATGATAAAAATGTCACATGGGTGCAGTGTCACATGACCGCGCAATTGTCATTCAAAGTGTGACAGCCCCGAAAGCTGAAAATTGGCCTGGGCAGCAAGGGGGTGAAAATGCCCAGTAGGCAAGGGGTTAAAAATGTTTTTGCATCGGTACATTTCCCCCATGGTCAGCTTGCCTATAAGTCTTGAAATTGTCCAAAAATAATAGCAAGATTTGCCTCCCATAGACTTCAATGGGGATCGGTGCCAAGTTTGGGATCCCCGGATTTCACCGAACCGACTTTGCTGAACCGGGCCAAGTTTGCTTATCTGCACCCGATCCTCTACAATAGTCGTTCCTCAACCTGGAAACATAAACTCAGTGCCATTGGGCACCATCGCAGGTGTGTTTGGTTACATAGAAGATCTGCATGGCGGGTACATTGGTACAGATTATTAACAGCTCTGCCAGCTGTGCCCTGAGCAGTCCTAGTTGCCCCTTCTCTTTGCAGAATGCGAGGGTTTTTATGGCGATGTAATCCTAGTTTATTCGCCAGGACGGCCCACGTGTAACATTATACAGGTGGAATTCACTTTCAGAGACGAGGGTGCCAGGCAGACTCCATATAAACACATTGGGGAGATGGAGTGATGTTTACTGCTGAGATCGTCTATCTGGGAATTGGTATGTTGGGGAGCGGCAGGCAGAAATCGATCAGCGATGGAGAGCGCTCCTCCATGAACGCCTCTGCGGCCTGCTCTCCGGGTGTGGATGGAGGCTTGGCGAGTCCTGTCCTGTCCTGTCCTCTGTCCTGTCCTCTCCTGTCCTCTCCTGTCCTCTCCTGTCCTCTGTCCTCTCCTCTGTCCTGTCCTCTGTCCTGTCCTGTCCTCTCCTCTGTCCTGTCCTCTCCTGTCCTGTCCTCTCCTCTGTCCTGTCCTCTCCTGTCCTGTCCTCTCCTCTGTCCTGTCCTCTGTCCTGTCCTCTCCTGTCCTGTCCTCTGTCCTGTCCTCTCCTGTCCTGTCCTCTGTCCTGTCCTGTCCTGTCCTGTCCTCTCCTCTCCTCTCCTCTCCTCTCCTGTCCTCTCCTCTCCTCTCCTGTCCTGTCCTCTCCTCTCCTGTCCTGTCCTCTCCTGTCCTGTCCTGTCCTGTCCTGTCCTCTCCTGTCCTGTCCTCTCCTCTCCTGTCCTGTCCTGTCCTGTCCTCTCCTCTCCTCTCCTCTCCTCTCCTGTCCTGTCCTGTCCTCTCCTGTCCTGTCCTCTCCTCTCCTGTCCTGTCCTCTCCTGTCCTCTCCTGTCCTGTCCTCTCCTGTCCTCTCCTGTCCTGTCCTGTCCATTACTTATCCCTGGGGATGGAGAATCTGCAGTTCCTCCATACTGAGGTCTGCTAGGTAGAGGAAGATGCACCCCCCATAGTCAATGAATGGGAGAGCAGAGAATACCAGTGATGCCCCAATGCAATTCATAGAGGTAAAGAAACTGCTGCACAGTCACCCACAGACACTAGAGGGCAGTATTCCCAACTATTCATCTATTCTGATCAATTCAACACCATCCATCCACACGTCTTAATCTTCCACCATCCATCCACCCTTCTCAATCCTCCACCATCCATCCACCCTTCTCAATTCTCCACCATTCATCCACCCTTCTCAATTCTCCACCATCCATCCACCCTTCTCAAACCACCATCCATTCATCCACCCTTCTCAAACCCCCACCATCCAGCCAACCACCCTTCCCAAACCACCACCGGCCATCCACACTTCTCAATCCTCCACCACCCATCCACCCTTCCCAAACCACCACCGGCCATCCACACTTCTCAATCCTCCACCATCCATCCACCCTTCTCAAACCCCCACCATCCATCCATCCACCCTTCTCAATCCTCCACCATCCATTCATCCACCCTTCTCAAACTACCAATATTCATCCCCCCATCCCAAACCACCACCATTCATCCACCTCAAACCACCACCAGCCATCCACACTTCTTAATCCTACATCATCCATACACCCTTCTCATTACACCACCATCCATCCATCCTTCTCAATCCTCCACCATCCATCCACCTTCTTCAATCCACCACCATTCATCCCCACTTCTCAATCCTCCACCATCCATCCACCTTCTTCAATCCTCCACCATCCATCCACCCTTCTCATTACATCATTACATCCACAATGAATGAATAACCTTCGATCTTCAAAGTATATAGACTGAGAACATTTGTTTTTGTCTCCATCGCACAGAATGGATTTACATGCAGTTTTCAATGGACAAACAGCTATCCATTTTTTTTATAATCACACCCCTAGGTCAGTGTCCTTTCTGTGGGAGATATAAATGGAGTGCCGAACAGCCCCGGCCAGTGCAGAGAAATGCTTCCTCCGGCCTCAGATCCCCAATGCTTTCCTTGCGCCTTGTGCAGTGTGAAATGTTTACAGATCCCTTGTCTGAATGAGGCTTTAATACGGCTCCTTATCGGGAGGAGATATCCACCTCTAACTTAAATAGAGGCCCGGCTTCCCTGGAACATTATTGACATGAGGATCGGTTCCCTCTGTTTGCCGACAAAATAAAAATGTCCCATTGGAATTCATAAATGAGTTTTATGGCCAATAAGTAGCCAAGGTCGGCTTTGGATGGAGAGCAATAAAACATAAAACTGTCGAGTGTAACGTCCCAATCACGCCGCGCTTTTCTGAAACGCGAGTTTCTTGCGCTTTTTTCTTTTTCTGTTTTGCGCGTGACATTCATAGGGCAGCCCATTGATTTCAATGAGCTTTCCTACGCGCGACAAATGCGGCAAAGTACCCAATGGAGTCAATTTGCGCTTTTTTTTATTTTGCTGCATTTGTTGCGGGTTTTTGAGCGTGGTAAGGTGCACGTTTGCTTGCCATGTTTGGGGTGCCAATTAACCACTTCAGCCCCGGGAGGATTTCACACCGTAGAACCAGAGCACTTTTTGCAATTCAGCGCTGCGGCGCTTTAACTGACAATTGCACGGTCGTGCGACGTTGTACCCAAACAAAATTTGCGTCCTTTTTTTCCCATAAATAGAGCTTTCTTTTGGTGACATTTGATCACCGCTGCGTCATTTCTGAGGAGCGCTATAAATAAAAAAAGAGCGACAATTTTGCAAAAAAACAATATTTCTTATTTTTTTGATACAAAAATAAAAATAAAAAAACATTTTTTTTCATCGGTTTTGCCCGATTTATATTCTTTCTCATATTTTTGGTTAAAAAAAATCACAATCGGCGTTTATTGATTGGTTTGCGCAAAAGTAGCCGCATTAACTAATGATGAGAATTCATTTCTGGGGTTTTTTTTTTATTTTTTTATTTTTTACTAGTAATGGCGGCGATCTGCGATTTTTAGCGGTACTGCGATATTGCGGCGGACATGTCGGACCATTTTGACACTTTTTTAAGACCATTGGCATTTATACAGCGATCAGTGCTATAAAAATGCACTGATTACTGTGTAAATGCCATTGGCAGTGAAGGGGTTAACCTGAAGGGGGCGCTCTAAGGGTTAACTGTGTTCCCTCAGTGTGTTCTAACTGTATGGGGGCATTCACAATTATGAGCCACTTTGTGTCGGTCTATCACATAAAATCCCAATAAAATACATTTACGTTTTTGGTTGTAAAATGACAAAATGTGGGAAATTTCAAGGGGTATGAATACTTTTTCAAGGCACTGTAGGGCAGTCCACTGATTTCAATGGTGCAGTCAACGTGGCAAAGTAGCTCATGGAGGTTTGCGCATTTTTTACTGTGCGCTTTGCCGGGTTTTCCACACTTCTTTGCGTGCAGCAAAATGCCTGTTTTGCCGCATGCAAAGATGCGCAACAAATGTGGCAAATCGCGCACAAATGGCACGCGCATGGCAAAATCTGCTGCATTTGTTGACATGAAAAACGCTAAAAAAAATGCACTCCAAAAATGTGCATTTAAAAAAAAAGGAAGGCGTGAATGAGGCACTCGTGTCTGCATTGTTCCTCCCGGCCCGGAGATGTTTTACATGGAAGAGTTGGGCGCCGAGCGGTAGGGACCTGAGGGGACAGGGCGGGACCGATCACTGACTGCTGCCAATCACAGGCTCCCAGTGAGCTCAGGGTGCCCGGGGACAGACGGAGAACACAGCACCCGGAACAATAGGGACACCGGAGGGACTGGGAGACACACAGGGCTCTATACAGAGGAAACAATCTCTTTGTTTCTTCTCCCTGCAAAGCAGATTCTTAGTAAAAATAGTTACACATAGTAAGGCACACATCTAACCCCAAGATGTTAACCCCTTCCCAGCCAGTGTCATCAGTACAGTGACAGGGTATAGCAGAGATATGCAATTAGCGGACCTCCAGCTGTTGCAGAACTACAAGTCCCATGAGGCATAGCAAGACTCTGACAGCCACAAGCATGACACCCAGAGGCAGAGGCATAATGGGACTTGTAGTTTTGCAACATCTGGAGGTCCGCTAATTGCATATCCCTGGTGTATAGTATTATCGCTCATCCCTGTATTGGTGATATCAGTTAAGTTAGGTTATCTACCTTCCATCCAGCATCATTTAGTGTCAGATTGCCCGCCGCAGCATCACAGTCCCACTATAAGTCGTTGATCGCCGCCATTACCAGTATTAAAAAATAAATAACAATTCCGGTAAATATCCCATAGTTTGTAGACGCAATAACTTTCACACAAACCAATCAATATACACTTATTGGGATTTTGTTTTCCTACCAAAGACAAGTAGAAGAATGCATTTTGGCCAAAATTTATGAAGAAATTTCATTTTTTTATATGTTTTTCAAAATTTGTAGTCTTTTTTTGTTTATATAATAAAAGATAAAACCCCAGTGGTGATTAAATATCACTAAAGCTCTGTTTGTGGGGAAAAAATGTCACATGGGTACAGCGTCACATGACCTCACAATTGGCAGTTAACCACTTGCTTACTAAGGGCACTTATATCCCCTTCCTGCCCAGGCCAATTCTCAGCTTTCATATAGATATTTTTATAACTGTTTTCCCACAAACAGAGATTTCTTTTGGTGGCATTTAATCACCTCTGGCTAAACACACAAAAAAAGCTAGAAAAGTTTGAAAAAACAAAATAAAACATTTTTCATATTTTGTTATAACATTTTGCAAACAGGTAATTTTTCTCCTTCACTGATGAGGCTGCACTGATCGGTGGCATTGGTGGGATCGGTGATAGGTGGCACTGATAGGTGGCATTGATAGGCAGCACTGATGGGCACTGATAGATTGCACTGATTGGCACTGATGAGGTGGCACTGATTGACACTGATGAGTTGGCACTGATGGCCACTGATAGGCTGCACTGATGGGCACTGATAGATTGTACTGATGGGCACTTATGAAGTGGCACTGATGAGCACTGATGAGGTGGCACTGATGAGGTGGCACTGATGAGGCACTGATGGGTTGCACTGATGGGCACTGATGAGGCGGCACTGATTAAGCTGCACTGATGGGCACTGATGAGGTGGCACTGATGGGGCACTGATGGGTTTCACTGACGGGCACTGATGAAGTGGCTCTGATGGGCACTGAGGAGGTGGCACTGATGAGGCACTGATGAGCATTGATGAGGCACTGATGCGCACTGATGAGGTGGCACTGATCAAGCGGCACTGATGGACACTGATAGGTTGCACTGATGATGGGGCCTTGATTGGCAGCACTGATGGGCACTGATAGGTTGCACTGATGGGCACTGATGAGGTGGCACTGATTAAGCTGCACTGATTGGGCACTGATGAGGTGGCACTGATGGGGCACTGATGGGTTTCACTGATGGGCACTGATGAGGTGGCTCTGATGGGCGCTGAGGAGGTGGCACTGATGAGGCACTGATGGGCATTGATGAGGCACTGATGCGCACTGATGAGGTGGCACTGATCAAGCGGCACTGATGGACACTGATAGGTTGCACTGATGATGGGGCCTTGATTGGCAGCACTGATGGGCACTGATAGGTTGCACTGATGAGCACTGATGATGTGGTACTGATGAGGCACTGATGGGTTGCACTGATTAAGCTGCACTGATCAGGTGGCACTGATGGGGCACTGATGGGTTTCACTGACGGGCACTGATGAGGTGGCTCTGATGGGCACTGAGGAGGTGGCACTGATAAGGCACTGATGGGCATTGATGAGGCACTGATGTGCACTGATGAGGTGGCACTGATCAAGCGGCACTGATGGACACTGATAGGTTGCACTGATGATGGGGCCTTGATTGGCAGCACTGATGAGGAGCGCCGTGCTGAATAGCAAAAAATATCCTGTTCATGAAGGGGGGTAAAATCTTTTGGAGTTCAAGTTAATACTTTGATATATTTATATTTATTTGATAAAGCAGTGTAAGCATCTGGAAGTGCCTGGTATCAGCCTCTTGTAGTCCCTGAACAGCAGAGCTCGGACTGGGAGAGGACACAGCAGCTTGTGCTGCTGCACTGCTCATGTGCTGACAAGATGCACATGGATAGGAGGAGAGAGCAGAGAGATGAGCTCATCGGTCTGCTGCTTCCCCTTTCACTGTCCAATCACAGGCCGGGGGAGTTACAAGACCTTTAACTGTTACTGAACTGCAGTAGAGAAAAGTCAGATCTCCTGCGCTGCCAGACAGGGCTGTGCTGTGTAGCAGAGCTGTGTACATCCCAGGACTGGATGGACAGGAATACAAATCCTTTGGCAGGTAAAGCAGCTCCGATATTTGTGTTCTTGTCAGTGTGATTAATCGTTTGCCTGGAGTTCAGATTTATTATAGTAAATTGATCGTTGGGCCCCATTCACACGTTTGCAATTAGACCCGGCGGGGCATCCCTGCGATTAGCTGCAGGCAGGAAGCAGAGGCGGCTGGTGCTCAATATTTTGGGGCGGCAAACCATGGGAGATGGTGGGGAATGCGGCGATCAACGTTACTTTAGGAGGCAGGGGGACGCTGCTTCTCCTCCCGGCCAAACAGGACGTGTGTCCTGAGACTCCCTAGCCAATTGGGTCTCAGGACCTGCTTCCTGATTGGCCAGGAGAAAATAGTGAATATTAATTTGCTATTGTCACACAATTGGGTGGGCTCAGGGTGCAATGCTCTGTGCCCCGAGCCCACTCTTTTTTGAAGCCAATTAGAGCCTCAGGCTCTAATCATGTACTTAAAAAGCAAACAAACATTGGAATCCATGCGTCTGGCGCCCTGCATGTAGATTAGGGGCCGGGCGGATGGATTAGGGGAGGCCAGGGCAGTTTTTAAGGCAGGGCAAAAGGGGCAGCTGCCCTGGACCCCCTCATTGTTGTGGGGCCCAAAGCACCTGTCCCATACTTGACAACTATCCCAGTTTTTGCCTCCTAACTAATCACATCCCCCCACCACTGCCACTGATCCCATCAACTCCCCAGCATTGCCACTGATTCCAGGAGTCCCAGGATCTCTAGGAGTTTTCTGTCTATTGATGGGTCCACTCACCTCCCCAGTCCTTGGTGTGCAGGCAGGGAGGAGATGTGCTATAACCTTTAGCAAACAATCAGTGAGCAGTAATGCTGTGCACAGACCTCTAGCAACCAATCAGTGAGCAGTAATAATGTGCAGCAACCCCTAGCAACCAATTAGTGAGTGGTAAGAATGCCCAGTAACCTCTAGCAACCAATCAGTGAGCAATAATAATGTACAGAAATCTCTAGCAGCCAATTAGTGAGTGGTAAGGATGCCCAGTAACCTCTAGCAACCAACCAGTGAGCAGTATTGATGTACAGTAATCTCTAGCAACCAATGAACAAGCAGAAGTCATGTGCTGTAACCTCTAGCAAATAATCAGTGAGCCATAATGTGCGCTGTAACCTCTAGCAGCCAGTCAGTGAGCAGTAATGATACACTGTAACCTCTGGAAACCAATCGCAATTGCTGCCCTGGGCCCCCATCATTGTTGTGGGGCCAAAAGCATCTGCCCCATACTTGCCAACTATCCCAGTTTTTGCCTCCTAACTAATCACATCCCCCCACCACTGCCACTGATCCCATCAACCCACCAGCCAACCAACCAGTGAGCAGTAACAATGTGCATTAACCTCTAGCAACCAATCAGTGAGCAATAATAATGTGCAGCAACCTCTAGCAGCCAATGAGCGAGTGGTAAGGATGCCCAGTAACATCTAGCAACCAACCAGTGAGCAGTAATGATGTGCACTAACCTCTAGCAAACAATCAGTGAGCAGTAATAATGTGCAGTAACCTCTAGCAACCAACCAGTGAGCAGTAATGATGTGCACTAACCTCTAGCAAACAATCAGTGAGCAGTAATAATGTGCAGTAACCTCTAGCAACCAACCAGTGAGCAGTATTGATGTACAGTAATCTCTAGCAACCAATCAACAAGCAGAAGTCATCTGCTGTAACCTCTAGCAAATAATCAGTGAGCCATAATGTGTGCTGTAACCTCTAGCAGCCAGTCAGTGAGTAGTTATGATACGCTGTAACCTCTGGCAACCAATTGCAATCGCTGCCTGATCTGCTTCAGTAAACTGATTTTGAGTCTAACAGCTATTTATTGTATGGAGAGCGAAATTGCATGGAAGGGAGGGGGGCCCAAGAAAATGTTTGCCCAGGGTCCAATTAATATTATAGACGGCCCTGGGGGAGACGGCACCCCTGCGCCACGAATGGACGGGCCGCCACTGAGTGGAGGGCTCCCGCAGCTATTCATGGCCGAACGCCCCTTGTTGTTGTAGTTCACAATTGATGGGACGGTCATTCTGTGCAACTTTTCTACCGAATATTCCCAGTTATTGGCGACGTCTGCAGGCGAATGCTCAGACTTTTCTGACTTCTAAACTTCTAGCTTGTTTTTTTTTTTTCATTAGCACTTTGCACCTCCTAACGCACCTGACTCAGGTGATTGGACGCTCGGCGGCTGCGCGCTTCAGGGCGTAATAGATGAATCCGCGTGTCACCTGTGAGTCGTCTCTCGCCTGCAGGTTGGGAACACCGGCTGAGCACCCATGGGAACTTTCAGAGACAATAGAGGCAGGGCGTGCAGGCGGCCGATCGTGGGAGGCGTTCGCCTAATTATAGTTTTACAGCCACCGCCGATACCAGAGCTGGGCCAACCGGGCTGCTCCGGGCAGTCACAGGTTAACAGGATCCTGGCGTCACCCGTCAGATATCTTCCTCGTTTAATACCCATAAATAAGCCCCTGATCACACCTAGGCGCTGCAGGAATGCACGCCAATTTACGAACGCACGTGCCCCTATTGCAATGTAAATGGTCCTGCCAACACACGTGTGATACATCACACCAGAGCGCAATGCCATTTATTACCGCGCGTTTAAAGAGAAGGGTCGTGCACTTCTTTAGGGAGATTTTGCTGCAGACGACACATTCAAATAAATGGGCTACCGCGACGCATGTAAAAATTCACGTGCGTTTTCCCCGGTGCATAGATGTGAGTGGGGGGGGGGCTGAGAAATATTTATATTATTATAGTAGCTAGCCATACAACGTTACACTGTCATTGCTGTGTGTGTGGTGTCATTGGTTAGATTGTATCAAAGCTGATCTCTTCTAAAATACTTTGTTTCATTTCATGTCAATATGATCAATAGAGTTCTGTTAACCGCTTGTTTACCAGTTACCAGTGGCGGCCCGGCCATATAGGACGCAGGGGCACCGCCCTCCCTAATCCATGCGCCCGGCCCCCAACCTACATGCAGGGCGGCCGGACGGACGGATTTCAATGGAGTTTTTTTCTTTTTAACCACTTAAGGGCCGGAAGGATTTCCCACTGTAGGACCAGAGCACTTTTTGCGTCGCTTTAACTGACAATTGCGCGGTCGTGCGACGTTGTACCCAAACTAAATTTGCGTCATTTTTTTCCCATAAATAGTGCTTAGAGTGGTATTTGATCTCCTTTGCGTCATTTCTGATCACCGATAATAAACAAAAAAAAGAGCGACAATTTTGAAAAAAAAACTATATTTCTTACTTTTTGCTAAAATACAAATCCAAAAAAAAAAAATATAAAAAAAACAAATTTATTCATCAGTTTTGGCCGATTTATATTCTTCCTCATATTTGTGGTAAAAAAAATTGGGAACAAACCATGAGAATTCATTCATGGCGTTTTTACTATTTTTTTATTTTACTAGTAATGGCAGCAATCTGCGATTTTTATCGGGACTGCGATATTGCGGCGGACATGTCGGACATTTTTGACACTTTTGTGGGACCAATGACATTTATACAGCGATCAGAAATTTAAATATCCACTGATTGCTGTGTAAATGTCACTGGCAGGGAAGGGGTTAACCTGCAGGGGGCGATCTAGGGGTTAACTGTGTTCCCTAGGTGTGAGGGGGCTGGGCTGCCAGGGGCACCAGAGGTCTAACTGATCCCAGTGACAGGGATCAGTAGATCTCTTACATGCTGCCTGACAGAGCGGGGAACCGCCGTGTTTACATTGGTGGTTCCTCGTTTTTCTTCTCTGCCAGGCGATCGCGGCCATACTGCTGGAGAGCGCCCGCTCCCGCCTGCTAGCCGCACACGAGCTAGCCGCCGTTTATAGATGGCGATTTGCAGGATCATGCCACTCTGCAGCAGTAAATGTGCATGAGCCGGTCGGGAACCGGTTAAGCACATGATTAGAGCCGGAGGCTCTAATTGGCTTTAAAAAAGGGTGGGCTCGGGGCGCAGAGCACTGCGCCCCGAGCCCACCCAGTTGTGTGACAATAGCAAATTAATATTCAATATTGTCCTGAGACCCGATTGACCAGGGAGTCTTAGGACCAGTGGTGTATCATCCATGGGTGCAGGGTGTTCACTGAACACGGGCCCTGAGGGGTGGGATGGGGCCCACTCTGCTCTGAACCACACTGCACCTATGGGTGATCTCTCCCTGGTTGACAGCCGGTGTGGGCTTGCACACGGGCCCACCAATTTCATGACACGCCCCTGCTTAGGACACTTCTTGTTCGGCTGGGAGGAGAAGCAATGGCCCCGGATCAAGGAGAAGCAAGAGTGAGGAGCAGCAGCCCTACCCCGGATCCTTGCCATCTGCCTCCTAAAGGTAAGGAGGCCTCTGATTGCCGCCTTCCCATCTGTCTCCCCCGGACGGAAAAGGCGACAATCAGAGACCTCCTTACCTTTAGGAGGCAGATGGCGAGGATCCGGGGTAGGGCTGCTGCTCCTCAGTCTCGCTTCTCCTTGCTCCGGGGGCCGTTGCTTCTCCTCCCAGCTGAACAGGAAGTGGGTCCTGGGCCCCGATTGGCCAGGAGTCCTAAGACATAAGGGCCCCTTCATGATAAAAAATAAGTTAGAAAAAAAAAGCGCAAACAAAAAGAGCGAGCATTATTTAGAGTAAATACATTTTTTTCTTAATTCCCCCCCTTCATACACACCCCCTATGAAAAGCACAGTGTAGGTCGAGAACATGAATGTAAACATCAATTGCACCTCATGTGAGGTATCACCGTGAACATCAGAGTAAGAATAATAAATTGAGGGTCATAATTCATGGTTACCTCTAACATGATAACCTGTAAAGGCTTAAAAGCGGAAATTCCCCTTTTGGGTGGAACTCCGCTTTAAGCACTCCTTACTCCCTTACATGCCACATTTGGCATGTAGTTTTTTTATTTTGTGGGCAGGTACCCAGCTTCCATGTCTGCTGGGGCCACCTAGGCGGCTCAAGTGGAAGTTCTCCTCTTCCCCTCCCTCCCTACAATCTTGTGGGACACGTCACAGGTCCCAGAAGATTGCCTGGCCATTGAGGAGGCGCAGCGCAAGTCGCGCATGCGCAGTGCGCACCCGGCTGTGAAGCCGCAACCTGTCAGAGCCAGGTGCCCACACTTGCATCCCGACACTGGGGAGAGATGAGGGAGAGAGCTGAGGGTGTGGGCGCTGCATCGCTGCATTGGGGACTGGTGAGTGTGTGTAGCTGCTGACTTTTAATAAACTCAAAAACGTCTGGAACTCCACTTTGATGAAAGTTTCCAGTCTTCAATTATTGCAAGTTTCCTCAGCTGAAGACAAGGAAATTCTGGAATACAATTCAAGTAACACTGTACTTCTCAATGCAGTTCTCAAACAAAAGAAATATTTTTGCCACTAGGGGGCACTGCAGGAAAAGGCTCCAGTTTAGTTTGCTTGTGGGCTCCATCTTGTCCCTCCTACAGTTGGGTGATTGTTGGGATACAGTAGATGATTCTGTCTTCTCAGGCCTTAATTGACAGGTAAGAGGGTAAATTTGTAACCTTTAAATGATTCCTATGAATGTTCTCCACCATCACAGCATAAGGTTTTCTTATAGTCTGCTCAGTAAATTGTTTTTTATTTTGTTCCTCTCAGTAAACTGGTGAGACCAACATCTAGAGTTTGGAAACATTTCCACAGTGTGATTTCTGCTGAGAGCAAAGATGCAATTTGCAGATATTGTGAGAAGAAATATTCTTTTCCAAATGCTACAAGGATGACAGAACCCATCCTGGCATGCCAGCGCAGCCCTAAAGACATTATCCACTTCCGTACCGCCGGACGTCATATGACGTCCTTGGGTTTGAGTGGTGATATCTGAATGGTGGGTGCAGCTGCAGGCACCATTCAGATACCGTTTTTTTCAGCAGGCGATTCCCTGCAAGATAAAAGTGATCTCTGGGGCGAATTCGCCGCAAGATCACTTTTATCAGCGGCGGGAGAGGTGCCCCCCCCTCCCGCCGCTTTCCGGTCATCTCTGCCGCTTACCGGACCCGCCGGCAGCAGCGGAGATGATCCGATGCTTTCCCCCCAGTGTCTGTGAGCCGAGTGAGCGGCTGAAGCCGCTCACTCGGCTCCATAACACGGCCGGCGGAAGTGACGTCAGAAATTATGTCTTCCCAACGGTCTTAAAGGGCCCGATTTTTTTTTGCTTCTGTCACTTTTTTCAGATTTTTTTTTTTTTTTTGCATTTGAGTGTAAATCTGAGATGTGAGGACTTTTTGGCCCCGGATCTCATATTTAAGAGGACCTGTCATGCTTTTTTCTATTACAAGGAATGTTTACATTTCTTGTAATAGGAATAAAAGTGATCAAACATTTTTTTTTCTAAAAAACAGTGTAAAAATAAAAAGTAAAAAGCAAAATAAATAATTAAAAAAAAAAAAATAAATTTAAAGCGCTCCGTCCCGCCGAGCTCGCGCGCAGAAGCGAACGCATACGTAAGTCCCGCCCACATATGAAAACGGTGTTCAAACCACACATGTGAGGTATCGCCACGATCGTTAGAGCGAGAGCAACAATTCTAGCTCTAGACCTCCTCTGTAACGCAAAACTGCTAACCTGTAGAATTTTTTAAATGTCGCCAATGGAGATTTTTAATTTGCAAAGTTTATCGCCATTCCGCGAGCGGACGCAATTTTGAAGCATGACATGTTGGGTATCATTTTACTCGGCGTAACATTATCTTTCACAATATGGAAAAAAATTGGCTTAACTTTACTGTTTTCTTATTTTTTAACTAAAAAAAATGAATTTTTTCAAAAAAAAGCACGCTTGTAAGACCGCTGCGCAAATACGGTGTGACATACATTTTTTCAATGATGGCCATTTTATTCTCTAGGGTGTTAGAAAAAAATATATGTATAATGTTTGGGGGTTCTAAGTAATTTTATAGCAAAAAAAACTGTTTTTAACTGGTAAGCACCGAACTCAAGAAACAGGCCTGGTATTGAAGTGGTTAAGTAATACTTTATGGAATGAAATGGTCAGGACAAGAATGAAAGTGCGAGCAGGGATGGTGCAAGGATTTTTGACACCCTAGGCGAAACCTCATTTTGCCGCCCCATTGGCTCCACCCCTGACTCCACCCACATGTGACAGGAGGTGTCGGCTCTGCTCCCTCTAGCGCTGGCTCCAGTGCTGCGCTGCGCCTCTAATTACACTACCGGTCAGGCGGAGCAGCTGCCTGAGACTGAGTCAGTTACATGCTGCAGTCTGCAGAGCAAGCAGACGCAGAGGTAAACCAGTAGCCAGGCGCCCCTAGGCAGCAGTGCGCCCTAGGCGGCTGCCTAGTTTGCCTAGGGGTAGTGCCGGCCCTGAGTGGGAGGAGAAATGAAACTGCTTTAGAAATGCTGGACAAAAAATGCTAATGTGCCCCACCTTGTGATGTCATTTGCCAGGAGCATGCTGGGTCAGTGATGTCACATGGGGACAGGGCCACCGGTGATGTCACCAGCTGACTCCGCCCCTTAGTTATTTAAGAAATGTCAGATGGCAGAGCAGGCAGACGGCGGGCTTTTTTTTTTTTTTTTTTTTTGTTTTTTATTATTTAATAAAGGACTTGTCAAAAACTCGTGTTGTGTATTTACTCACTTTTTACACTTTTTTGGGGAGTGGGTAGGGGTATGTACCGCATACTCATTCACATGGGGGGGCAGGAGCCCCTTCTTAAAGGGGGCTTCCAGATTCCGATAAGCCCCCTGTCCACAGACCCCCACAACCACCGGCCAGGGTTATGGGGAAGAGGCCCTTGTCCCCATCAACACGGTGACACGGTGCTTTGGAGCACCCCCCCTCCCCATGTTGAGGGCATGTGGCCTGGTATGGTTCAGGGGGGGCACTCGCTCACCCCCCCCCCTCTTTACTAGCCTTCCAGGAATAAGTGTTTGGTATGGATTTTGGGGGGACCCCGTGCCATTTAAAAAAAAAAAATTGGTGTGGAGGTTCCCCTCAAAACCCATTACAGACCTAAAGTGTCTGGTATGGATTTGGTGGAGACCCCCACACCATTTATTTTTTACATTTTGGCATGGGGATCCCCTTAAAATCCATACCAGACCCAAATGGACTGGTATGGATTGGGGGGGGGAACCCCCACACCGTTTTTTCACATTTTTGTACTGCAGTGTTTTGTTTTACATTCAGCTGTCAGCGGGGGTGCTGATAAAAAGTCTATGTGAAGCAGTTAAAAAAATGTCTGATGCTCCAAAACAGCAACTGTAAAAATGCCCAGTGTGCATGAGACCTTAAACCGTTTATTACCCCAAAACTTCACATTCCTGATATGTGGCTGCTGTCCCATGTACTTGTATGAGAAAGTCTCCTGTTCTCTTTGTATTGCTTCCTTCATGTGAAACCCCTGGTGATCCTGCCAGTCCCTTTGCTTTCCTATTAAAAACTGACCACACTAAGCAGGAGAACACATTGTGGTCAGCTCTCTAGCTACGCTGGGAACTCAGCCCGCTCTCCTCCAATGATCAAACTTGTCCTGACATGCGTCCACTGCACAGCCATTCACTGGGAAGCTCAGTGTGCTGGTGCTTCTCCTCCCCCAGCTCTTATGCAACTGAGAACAGAGGGAATGTGATCACATATAAAAAAACTGAAAAAACATAATTAAAATGTTTTGCCTTTCATTTCTATTTTAAACTGAATGGGTTGTTTTACAAAGTGATCGTTTCCAATCACTTTAATATGCACAAAAAGTCACTAAATGGAGTGGCGGGATGGCTTTTTATTGATAAAAGGTGGAATTTTCATTGCTGAAGATTAATTTGTGACATGCCAGGAATTTGTTCATTCAGACTTTTAAAGTTACTAGGAGGTTGGCTTTACTCCACCAGACATGTAGGGGTCTGCAGGGCCATGGATTAGGGGGAACCACTGGTCCTTCTGTACTGGGCCCAGGCCACCAGGGGGGTCCAGGCAGCAGGGGGAATTGGATGTGGGCAGGGAGGGTGATTGAAGCGGCGGGGGGCAATTAGTGGAACCAATCCCCTTTATGGCTCTCTCTGCAACAGTTGAATTATGGTTTCCTCCCCTCTCCCTCTCATTGGCTTTCAGCTGCTGCAGAGAGAGCCATACAAAGGAATGGTTCCAGCACTTGCCCCCCCACACACACACGCACGCTGATCATTACCGCTGTGCACCATACATTTTCCCCTGCTGCCCAGCCCCCCCTGTGTGCCCCCTTTCCCCGCAGTGCTTCCGGATTCCCTCCTCTCCTTCCTGCTGGCAGCTGCAAGCACACAATAGGATTCTTCAAGATGGAGAGTGGGGGAAGGATCTGGTAAATATTTCATATATACCAGCTCCTTCCTTTCCTGAATGAACACAATGAGTGATTGGTACCATTCATTCATAACTGAAGCATTGGCTGTATAGGGTCCCTTGGTTTCTAACAGCAGTTCCGGGGGTCTGCACCTCTTAGGAGAATGTTATTTTTCTGACTTATTTCCCAGCATTGTAAAAGAATGAAAAGAGGGCGCACCAACCTTGCACATTGCCCACGTAATATTTATTAAAATCAAAAAGAAGGAAAGATACTCACAAACAAGTGTATAATAAAAAGCATATCAGAGTCCACAATGGACAAAAAGCAACCAGGTCACCAGGACTGTGTCCAACACACCAGAGGACCTTCCAGATGGCTGACATTTTCCTCAGAGCCCTGGAATCCCCCTCTAAACACGTCAACCATCTGTAAGTTCCTTCTAGGGATCCCCCCCTCTAAACATGTCAGCCATCTGGAAGGTCCTCCTAGGGATCCCCCCCTCTAAACACGTCAGCCATCTGGAAGGTCCTCCTAGGGATCCCCCCCTCTAAATACGTCAGCCATCTGGAAGGTCCTCCTAGGGATCCCCCTCTAAATACGTCAGCCATCTGGAAGGTCCTCCTAGGGATCCCCTCCTCTAAACATGTTAGCCATCTGGAAGGTCCTCCTAGGGATCCCCCCTCTAAATACGTCATCCATCTGGAAGGTCCTCCTAGGGATCCCCCCCTCTAAACACTTCATCCATCTGGAAGGTCCTCCTAGGGACCCCCCTCTAAACACGTGCTTTTATTAGTATGTTTTCTTCTTTTTGACTTTAATAAATATTACTTGGGTAATGCGCAAGGTCGGTGCGCCCTCTTTTCCTTCTTTTACAGTGTTGCCATTGGGTCAGACCCTTGGAGGGCAGCAAGGCCTGTGCATTTACTGGGAGCCATAGGAATTCTAGGCCACTTTCATTGCCATCGCACTTCTGTTGAGCGCAGGAGATTTAGTTTGACTGTGATTATTTCCCAGCATGCCAGGGCACCAGCTAAGGTGTTATATAAAGTGTATTAAATATCACCTTATTATTTTGGCAGCGTGCTATAAAGAACCACATTGGCTGCTGTCTGCGGTGAGGGGCGGGGCACAGACAACAAGTTATTCTGGAAGCCTAGTTTAGGAAATTGGCTAATTTTCTTATTGGCAGCCGTCCCGGCTTCGGGAACCTAACCCAAAAATGGTTAATAGGGGTTATTTATAGAGAAGCAGCCCCGCGGTTGGTAACTATGGGATCGTCGTTGTTTATAGGATTGTTTCGAATTGTGAAACTGAAATTATATACTCCGCAATGTTACAATCTTCACCTACGAGGTGTAATTATACTTATTAGGCTGGGCAGGCTGGGTGGCATGCCATGGCGGCACGCAGGCCCCTTTCTGGGAATCCGCATCTTATTTAGGTGCTCTTACGGAAATCCTCGGTATAACCCATGTTGAGGTGAGCGGTAATCTGCTTTTTCTGTATTCAGTTTGCTTTTAAGTCTTTAATTACATCTTCCAAATCTGCCCAAAATGACATTCTTCTACACCAGGATCTAAATTAGAGGAGATTACATGAACCTCCCCGAGTGTCATAATCTCCTTCCCTGGAATGGCTTCAAAACCGGCACAATTGTTCCACGTGAAGGAGGTGATGTTATCTTTTCACCACCGATAAATATTTTATCTTTGTTTATTTCTGTATAAAAGTGAAGGCTCCTTTCACCTGCAGCTCATTCATAGCCCAAAGCCGTTTCGGCATTCCTCCGCCCGCCGCGGATCGAGTGACATTTACCTGCGTCATTGCTGTACGGTGAGCCAATCAGCAACTGAGAGATTGTCTGCTCGGGCCAGAACAGTCACTTTTCAACATATCTTTTGTAATCCTCTATTAACTTCTGCAGCAGCCTTTTTTTTTTACTCCAGAGGAGCCCTAGCCACTCTACCTCCCTTCACCGGAATAGCAAGCGGTTGAGCTGCAAGTTTGAAAATTGCTCTTGCTAGACTTGTCAGGCTTCACGAGTTTGTTGCACAATTGCAGCCAAGTCCGCATTGCATGACTCCAGATCAACTTTCTTTGCAAACATTCTGCAAGTTCTGGTTCAGTTATATTGTGCAATAGTCCTCCCACCACAAGGGGTCACTGTGGCTGAATTTCCATGCTGCAGACTTGCAGAGCTCTTGCTGTAGACTCACCACTGCAACTTTGCTCTTGCTAGACTCAGAGACTTGCCACGCACATTTGCTACAAATTGGAAAAGTGTCAACCATGGGCATCCGCAGAACTTTTTCCAGGGGGGGGGGCATAATTTCAAGGTCATCCATGCTCTGCCCCTTTTTGACAATGTCATAATTACATTATCACGGTCAGAGACTGCAGACGTAGTACAGGAGATGGTCAGAGACTGCAGACATGATTCAGGAGATGGTCAGAGACTGCAGAAGTGATACAGGAGATGGTCAGAGACTGCAGACGTGATACAGGAGATGGTCAGAGACTGCAGACGTGATCCAGGAGATGGTCAGAGACTGCAGACATGATCCAGGAGATGGTCAGAGACTGCAGACATGATCCAGGAGATGGTCAGAGACTGCAGAAGTGATACAGGAGATGGTCAGAGACTGCAGACGTGATACAGGAGATGGTCAGAGACTGCAGACGTGATACAGGAGATGGTCAGAGACTGCAGACGTGATCCAGGAGATGGTCAGAGACTGCAGACATGATCCAGGAGATGGTCAGAGACTGCAGATGTGATACAGGAGATGGTCAGAGACTGCAGACGTGATCCAGGAGATGGTCAGAGACTGCAGACATGATACAGGAGACAGTCAGAGACTGCGGACATGATACAGGAGACAGCCAGAGACTGCGGACATGATACAGGAGACGGTCAGAAACTGCAGACATGGTACAGGAGACAGGGACTGCAGACATGGTACAGGAGACGGTCAGAGACTGCGGACATGGTACAGGAGACAGTCAGGGACTGCAGACATAGTACAGGAGATGGTCAGAGACTGCGGACATGGAACAGGAGACAGTCAGAGACTGCATACATAGCACAGGAGACAGTCAGAGACTGCAGACATAATACAGGAGATGGTCAGAGACTGCATACATGGCCCAAGAGACTGTCAGTAACTGCATACATGGCTCAAGAGGATAAGGACCTAGTGGGGAACCCCTGATCTGATCCCTGATTCCAGGGGGGGGCAATCGCCCCCCCTTGCCCCTACCTGCGGACGCCCATGGTGTCAACTAGAGCTTGTGATTCAAGTGTACGACTCGCCAGTGAAAATGTGCAGCAAGTTAACAAGACTTACAATGCAACACTGCCACAAATTTGTGGAAAGTTATCCTTGCTATGTGGACATGACCAGGCCATTTTTTTGTGATACGGCACTGCATTACTGTAACTGACAATTGCGCGGTCGTGCGTCGCTGCACCCAAATAAAATTGATGTCCTTTTTTCTCCCACAAATAGAGCTTTCTTTTGGTGCCATTTGATCCCCTCTGCGGTTTTTATATTTGGGTTATAAACAAAAAAAGAGTGACAATTTTGAAAAAAAGAAACAATATTTTTTACTTTCTGCTATAAAACATTTTTTTTTTTAATCTATAAATTTAGGCCATATGTATTCTGCTATAATCCCAATAAGCGTATATTGATTGGTTTGTGCAAAAGTTACAGTGTCTACAAACTATGGGGTATTTTTATTTATTTATTTATTTTACTAGTAATGGCGGCGATCAGTGACTTATAGCGGGACTGTGATATTGCGGTGGACAAATCAGACACTAACTAACACTTTTGAGACTTTTTGGGAACCAGTGACACTAATACAGTGATCAGTGCTAAAAAAATATGCACTGTCACTGTACTAATGAAGCTGGCAGGAAAGGGGGTTAACATCAGGGGTGATCAATGGGTTAAATGTGTTCCTAGCCAGTGTGTTTGTGTACTGTGGGGGGTGCTTTTACTAGGGGAAGGCATAGATCCGTGTGCCTGCTTTGCAAGAACACAGGATCCATGCCTTCCCTACTGGCAGATCGCTGTGCTGGATGATCGGCAGGTCCACAGTACCCGCAGATCAGCTCCGCGGGAGCGGGCCGCTGGAGGCGCACATGCGCGCCCCAGACCTGGTGTCGGATCACGTACTAGGTATATGATCCGGCACAGCATTGCCACCTTGCCTTTGTATATGTAATTATATGGGCATCAAATGGATAGTATAATAATTTTGAGGTTTTGGGGAACCCTGGCAAAGTCAAATAATGTGGGGTCGGTGGGAAAAATGCCCCTTACGATGGTGGCCAGGGAGAAAAATTCCCACCATACTGCAGTGCTTAGAATTCCACCTTTACAGACAGTTCTGCTAAGTAGCATTGGCCCTGAAACTTTGCAGACACCGTCCAATTAACCACTTGCTGAGCAGCCTTTTTCTGGCATTTTTTGTTTACAAGTTTAAATCAGTATTTTTTTGCTAGAAAATTACTTAGAACTCCCAAACATAATTATTATTTATTTTTTTTTGCAGCGACCCTAGGGCAGGGATCGTGAACCTTGGCCCCCCAGATGTTTTGGAACTACATTTCCCATGATGCTCATGCACCCTGCAGTGTAGTTGAGCATCATGGGAAATGAAGTTCCAAAACATATGGGGGGGGGGGGCAAGGTTCGCCATCGCTGCCCTAGGGAATAATATTGCGATCGTTGCAATTTTTTATGTCACAGCGCAGTGGTTTTTCAAACACAATTTTGGAAAAAATAAATTGCAATGAAAAACACACAATATTTATCCCAATTAGGCCTATGGTGATTGCGGGAGGTGTTAGGATTATGGTGATTCCAGGAGGCTTTAGGATTATGGTGACTCCAGGAGGCCTTGTGATTATATTGATTCCAGGAGGCCTTAGGCCTATGGTGATTCCAGGAGGTGTTAGGATTATGGTGACTCCAGGAGGCCTTAGGCCTATGGTGATTCCAGGAGGCTTTAGGATTATGGTGACTCCAGTAGGCCTTGTAATTATATTGATTCCAGGAGGCCTTAGGCCTATGGTGACTCCAGGAGGCCTTAGGCCTATGGTGATTCCAGGAGGCTTTAGGATTATGGTGACTCCAGTAGGCCTTGTGATTATATTGATTCCAGGGGGCCTTAGGCCTATGGTGACCCCAGGAGGCCTTAGGCCTATGGTGATTCCAGGAGGCTTTAGGATTATGGTGACTCCAGTAGGCCTTGTGATTATATTGATTCCAGGAGGCCTTAGGCCTATGGTGACTCCAGGAGGCCTTAGGCCTATGGTGATTCCAGGAGGCTTTAGGATTATGGTGACTCCAGTAGGCCTTGTGATTATATTGATTCCAGGAGGCCTTAGGCCTATGGTGATTCCGGGAGGTGTTAGGATTATGGTGATTCCAGGAGGCTTTAGGATTATGGTGACTCGAGGAGGCCTTGTGATTATGGTGATTCCAGGACGTCCTAGGGCTATGGTAGCTCTAGAAAGTTCTAGAGTTATTTTATTTAGAAGGTGTAATTATAGTTATTAGCCTGGACAGGCTATGCGGCATGCCATTGCTGGCTGGTCTGTACATGGGCCCATTACTGGGAATGTATCTCTTATTTATTTATATGCGGTTACTGAAATCTTTGGCATGATCTAAGTTAGGGCAATACATAATCAGCTTTTTCTGCATTCAGTTTTCTATTAAGTATTTAATTATATCTTCCAAATAGGCCCAAAATGACATACCTGTACACCAGGATATAGATTTGTGGTGATTACATTAACCTGTATCATAATCTCCTTCTCAGGAATGCCTTCACAGCCTGCATTCTGCCAAATTGTTCTACATGAATCAGATGTTATCTTTCCACCATCGATAAATATTTTATCCTTGTTTATTTTTGTGTAAATGTGAAGGTTTCTTTCACCTGCAACTCATTCATAGCCTAAAGCCTTTTGAGCATTTCTCTTCCCGCTGCGGATCGGATGACTTTACCTTCATCATCACAGAACTGCGGGCCAACCAACTGTTTGCTTAAGAACTGAGTGTCTGCTCAGGCCAGAACAGTCACTTTTCAGAATTTCTTGGGAAATCTTCTACTAACAAAACTTTCACCTCTACAGTCCATTGCCTGAAACTATTTTCCTTGCTTAATTAGACTTGCTCCAACCCACTTGACACCATCATGTTCTGGGGTACCCAATCCATCCATTATTGTGAACTGCCCACTACAACCGGGGGATTCAAATAATATACCCTCACCCAGAGTTTTGGAGATCTTAGGGTTATGGTGCCAGCTGGAGGCTTTATGGTTACGGCAACTTCAGGAGGTTTTAGGATTTTGGTGGTGCTAGAAGGTCCTAGGGTTTTGGTGACTACAGGAGATCGTAGGGTTATGGTGACTATAGGGGATTTTAGGTTTATGGTGACTGTAGAAAATGTTAGGGTTGTGGTGACTATAGGTGATTTTAGGATTTTGGTGACTCTATGAGATGTTAGGGTTATGGTGACTATAGGAAATTTTAGGATTATGGTGACTGTAGGAAATGTTAGGGTTATGGTGACTACGGGAGATTTTAGGAATATGGTGACCCTAGGAAATGTCAGGGTTATGGTGACTATAGGAGAGTTTAGGATTATGGTGACTGTAGGAGATTTTAGGATTATGGTGACTATGGGACATTTTAGGATTATGGTGACTATAGGAGATTTTAGGATTATGGTGACTATGGGAGATTTTAGGAATTGGTTGGCTCTAGGAAATGTTAGGGTTATGGTGACTATAGGAGATTTTAGGATTATGGTGACTCTAAGAAATGTTAGGGTTATGGTGAATATAGGGGATTTTAGGATTATTGTAACTCTAGGAAATGTCAGGGTTATGGTGACTATAGGAAATCTTAGGATTATGGTGACTCTTGGAAATATTAGGGTTATGGTAACTTTAGGAGGTCCTAGCATTATGGCGGCTAGAAGAGGTCTAAGGAATATGATATCTTTAGGCGGTCTTAGGGTTATAGTGACTCTAGAAGGTCCTTAGGTTATGAAGACTCTAGGATATCTTAGTGTTATAGTGACTCTATGAGGTCTTTGGGTTTTGGTGACATCAGGAGCTCTTAGGACTGTAATGGCTCTAGGAGATCACAGGGCTATGGTTACTCCAGGAATTACTAAGGTTGTGGTGACTCTAGGAGGTTCTATGGTTATGGTGACTCTAGGAGTTGTTAGAGTTATGTAGATGCAAAGAGCCTCTAGGGCTGTAGTGACTCTAGGAGGTTCTAGGATTATGATGACTCTAGGATGTCTTAGGCTTATTGTGACTCCAGAAGCTCTAACAGCTATGGAGACTCTAGGAGGTCCTAGGGTTATGATGACTCTAGGACAGGGGTCCTCAAACTATGGCCCTCCAGTTGTTCAGGAACTACAATTCCCATCATGCCTAGTCATCTCTGTGAATGTCAGAGTTTTGCAATGCCTCATGGGATGTGTAGTTCCGCAACAGCTGGAGGGCCGTAGTTTGAGGATGCCTGCTCTAGGAGGTTCTAGGGTTATGATGACTCTAGGATGTCTTAGGCTTATTGTGACTCCAGAAGCTCTAACAGCTATGGAGACTCTAGGACGTCCTATGGTTATGATGACTCTAGGAGGTTCTAGGGTTATGATGACTCCAGGAGGTCTTAGGATTATGATGACTCTAGGAGGTTCTAGGGTTATGATGGCTCTAGAAGGTTCTAGGGTTATGATGACTCCAGGAGTTCTTAGGGTTATGGTTACTCCAGGAGTTCCTACAGCTGTGGAGACTCTAGAAGTTTTCAGTCTTATGTTGACTCTAAGAGGTCTAAGGGTTACGGTGACAATAGGAGGAAATGGCAATATTGATTTTGTATAGGACATTTTATTCATCCATTCTTGTACTGGCATCTAGGACTTCTTGAAGAACTACTTTTGTAAAATAGATTCTATGTAACCTAAAAATTAGAGCAATAGTTTCTAGGAGGTGTGGGACTCGAAAGATGAAGTACAAATAGATAATCAATGCAGAAGTGAAAATATATTTTCCATAAAGCAAACTCCTAACATAGATAAAACTTTACTGATTATCACTTTCTTCCTTGCAGTGCTAAGTCCTGGGTTTGAGTACCACCAAAGACCCAATCTACATGGACTTTGTATGTCATCCATTTGTGTGTTTCCTCTGAGCTTTGAGGTGCCTTTCCGCAATCCTGAATATACAGGCATTATACAGTAATTGGCTTCCACATGTACAGGCTCTACGGGCACGTGTGGTGGAGACATTTCATTTGAAGGGCCTTTGGGCGGAGAACGATGTGAAAGCTTCAATGTTCTCTATAATTACCCTCAGAAAAGGGGCCATATCAGTGCATAGAAAGAACGAGGATGAGAAAGGAATCTGACCTTGACTTTGTGTGCCATACACCTCAAACCCTTGAGCTTCAGCCTCCAACATAAAGACTTCCTTAATGGGATTGCTTACAGCAGATAATTGCACTCATCCTCATTTCTAAAGCCCCATTTGTGGGTACTATCACATTTATGTTCAGAGGTTTCCTTCTTCCCACCCAGCAGCTATGCCAAGAATGTCCATCCATGGAGCCCTTCTGGTCATTGAACTTGTGAGTTGAGGAATAAACCGTTCATTTGGGGGTTTTTTTAAGGAATTCGACATGCATGGGCCCAACGGTTCACGTTTTTTTCTGACGGCGATGTATCTGAGAGGGATAAAGCGAATTGCTCTGCTAAATTGATCTCCGGCTTAGCTGAGTTCTGATAACAAATACTTAGATGATTGCCGTGTTCTGTGTGTTTGCTTATTTTACCGCTTAATTGGGATTTATCAGCCCTGCAATAAGACCGGCCCTGGGCAACTTCATCAATATACAGCTCTGCGGATAACTCTGACAATTTATAAAGACTTAACAGAGATTTAACTTGTTTCAATCTTTGAAAAGCTAACCTTGTTCATCACTCGATTTTTATTTTTTATTATATAAATGAAAAAAAAAAAAAAACTAAAATGAAAAAAAAAAAAAAATTTTTTTTACTTTCAGCTATAAAACAAATAATAAAAATAAATGTAATTTCTCCATAAATTTAGGCATAAATGTATTCTGCTACGTATCTTTGTTCGCCGCGCACTGCACATATACTGCGGCAGGGCGGCCCCGCTACGTGAAACAACGCACCTGTACGTTACTTCCTGTTCCCAGGTCTGGGGCGCGCACCGCCGGAAAACTGTGATTGGAGCCAGTCAGCGGGTCCGGTGGCCGCAATCGTTCCTAGGAGTGGCAGAATGGCGGTTTGCCTATGTAGACAAGGCAGACCATCGTTCTGTCACAGATGGGGGAGGGTTCTTGTGTTCCTGCTAATCAGGGACACAGATGTCGCTCTTCCTCCAGTCAGTCCATCCCCCCTACAACAGTTAGAAAGCATTCCTAGGAACACACTTAACCCTTTGATTGCCCCTATTGTTAACCCCTTTCTTGCCAGTGTCATTTATACAGTGACAGTGC
>BLSH010001568.1:169370-179909 GCA_018402905.1 Glandirana rugosa
GACTGTGGTTGGAGACGGGATGAGTGTGGCAGGTGAGAGTAGAGCAGTGGACGGTGTGAGTAGGGCAGAGGTTGGTGTCAGTAGGGGCAGTGGACAGTGTCAGTAGGGGCAGTGGACAGTGTCAGTAGGGCAGTGGATGGTGTCAGTAGGGCAGAGGTTGGTGTCAGTAGGGCAGTGGGCGGTGTCGGTAGGGCAGAGGTTGGTGTCAGTAGGGCAGTGGATGGTGTCAGTAGGGCAGTGGACAGTGTCAGTAGGGCAGAGGTTGGTGTCAGTAGGGCAGTGGACAGTGTCAGTAGGGCAGTGGATGGTGTCAGTAGAGCAGTGGATGGTGTCAGTAGGGCAGTGGACAGTGTCAGTAGGGCAGTGGATGGTGTCAGTAGGCCAGAGGTTGGTGTCAGTAGGGCAGTGGACGGTGTCATTAGGGCAGTGGATGGTGTCAGGGCAGAGGTTGGTGTCAGTAGGGCAGTGGACAGTGTCAGTAGGGCAGTGGATGGTGTCAGTAGGCCAGAGGTTGGTGTCAGTAGGGCAGTGGACGGTGTCAGTAGGGCAGTGGATGATGTCAGGGCAGAGGTTGGTATCAGTAGGGCAGTGGACAGTGTCAGTAGGGCAGTGGACGGTGTCAGTAGAGCAGTGGACGGTGTGAGTAGGGCAGAGGTTGGTGTCAGTAGGGCAGAGATTGGTGTCAGTAGAGCAGTGGACAGTGTTAGAAGTTTTTCATTATTTTATTATGTCTGCAATTTATTTGTAGGAAACCCAATGGGGGGGGCGCTTTGGTGAAATATCAGCAGGGGGTGATTAGGGTGTGCCCAGACACACACGGCACACCCCATGCGCACGCCTATGAGGAACAGTGTTTGTGGGGAGGCTTACGGACATTGCTACTCATAATGTGTCTGTATAAAAGCACAAACCAAGGAAGAAAAACAAAGAAGTCCAGCTTAGTCCAGGAAGCCATCGGTCCATAAATTGTTATCTACTGGTGGACAATAATCCACTGCATCTGCTTTGAGTTCATGGCTGGATTTCCTTCACTCGGCGGGCAATGAAGGTGTTTTCATGGGAAGTCGCTCCAGAATAAGACACCAAACGTTTCCTGCAAGTAATTGACTTTTGGCACACATAGCAAAACTTATCCTGAGTTCAAGAACTTCCACAGAAATCTGATAACGGAGATAATAGAAAAAGTAAATCCAGAAATTGTATTTACCGATTTGATTTCATGCTTGAGTGGTGGCCCAAGGATATAAAGGTGGATCTGTAATCAGATATTGATAAGTGCAGCATGGTAAGTGATGTATCAGTGTAACACTTCTGCGTATTTTATTACCACTCATAGAGCTTACAGTTCTCCCCCTGACTTAATCTTCCTTCCAGAAGGGCGGCGCCATCTTTGTTCAGGCATCATCCAAGGTTCCCATCCACTTCCTGGACTGAGATGCCGCTGTTATGTCAATATAGCCAACTCTTCAAAATCTCCAATTACGTCACTTGCGGTTACTCTAAACCAGGGGTATGCAATTAGCGGACCTCCAGATGTTGCAGAACTACAAGTCCCATGATGCATAGCAAGACTCTGACAGCCACAAGCATGACATCCAGAGGCAGAGGCATGATGGGACTTGTAGTTTTGCAACAGCTGGAGGTCCGCTAATTGCATATCCCTGCTCTAAACCGTCCGTAATTGGAGATTTAGACGACTTGCCGTTTTGACACAACACCGGGTACCGTAAACACTCTGGTACATGAGGACTTTGCTGTTTTGACACATCAGCGGGTAATGAGGAAAAAGTTGACGCCGCCGCGGTGGCGGCAATTTTGTTGATTAGTATCGGAGCGGACTAAGAATATCCGCTCATAATACCGTGTTCCGGAGTGTTGTCAGTGTTGTGTCAGAGCTGCAAGTCGTCAAAATCTCCAATTAAGTGCGGTTTAGGGTAACGGGAAGTGACGTGATTGGAGATTTTGATGAATTGGCTATATTGACATAACACCAGCTCATAGATGACGTAACGATGTCAATCCTGATGCCTTTGTAGTCCTTGGCCAGTGGCGTCCCGTCCATACGGGGCGCAGGGGCGCCGCCCCCCCCCCCAATCCATGGGTACGGCCCCTAATCAACATTCAGGGACACATGGATTACAATGGGGGGTTTTTTTTTAACCACATGATTAGAGCCGGAGGCTCTAATTGGCTTCAAAAAAGGGTGGGCTTGGGATGAAGAGCACTGCACCCTGAGCCCACCCAGTTGTGTGACAATAGCAAATTAATATTCGCTATTGTCTTCCTGATTCTTCTCCCGGCCAATCAGGAAGCAGCTCCTGAGACCCGATTGGCCAGGGAGTCTCAGGACACACTTCCTGTTCAGCCCGGAGGAGAACGGAGAGGAGAATGGCCCGGCTCTTCCTCCTATGTTAAGGTCAGTCTTGCCGCCTTCCCATCCGCCGCCTGTCTCCCACAGGGGGTTGCTTGCGGCCAGGGGAGGGCTGGCATCCTTAGGCCTGGGGGGCAAGTCCAGTCAAGTGGCCCATTGAACCACTGAATCAGCTCACCATCCATGCCCACCAGGTTTTATAATGGATATTGATGTTATGAAGCAAGACAAATATGATACAATATGGTAACATCATTTAATGTTAATAGCAACAAAGGAGGTTTAACAAAAATAATGCATTAATACAGCCTGATCAGTACCCATCAATGCAGCCTGATCAGTACCCATCAATGCAGCCTGATCAGTGCCCATCAATGCAGCCTCACCAGTGCCCATTAAAGCAGCCTGCAAGGCAGAGAGAGGAGAGCCGCCGGATTACAAAGAGCGGGGATCTCCTGCTTACCCGGTACGGAAGCTGTCATACGAAGTCCCACGCCTCTGGCCCCTACTTCCTCCGCCGGGCTTTTCGAATGTAAGTTGGGATGGCCTGGGGGGCAATTGCCACCCTGCCCCCTGGCCCAGCCGTCCCCTGCTTGCGGCGTTAGTTTGCCCCCACCGAACAAAATATTTAGCACCGTCACTGTCCTTGGCTGTGTTCCCAAAAAAACAGCTCAGCTCCTTGTGACTTGTTACAAAGTTACAACATTGCAGTCCGATCACTGGGGGGAGGAGACTGAGGAAATGCTCGCTCCTGCCTGCAGCAGACTGATGACATCATCTCAGCCTAGGCAAAGTCACTGACTGCATTCAAGGATGGCTTTATGAAGAAAATAACAGCTTTTCTTAAAAAATTGCCCTGTTGCTGTAAATTGTGATATTCTCTTTCATTGTGGGGTGTTGTTTTTTTTTTTTAAAGAAAGTCTTACAGCTTCTATTTGCCGTTGGTGTAGCGTTAGTCTACAAGATAAGATTGGTGGGTAGAATGAGGGGAACATTGGAGGGGCAAGAAAATAACGCCATAACGCGGTGAAGTCCTTTTACGGCTTTCTTGCGATGGTGAATTATGAGGAGGGTCACATGACAGCTCCTGTACAATCTCTGAAGATGAATATTTGATTCTGAGACCTTCACAAACATTTCTAATCACCGTTCCTCGTAAATTTCCATTACAGATGTGACCTTTAGCAGCCCTGGATTTGGAGGCGATACGGCAATATATCTCCAAATACTCCGGGGACTTCCACAACTTAAATGCTCATTTGTGAGTTGGAAGTCAAATAAATCTCAGCATCACAATCACTGGAGGGAAAGACTTTGGCTTCTCATATGGTGAAGCCATGAAGAAGAAACAATGAGCACAGCGCCAGGGCTCAGAGAGTCCGCTTTGCCATGTGACTGTAGAGGGGTGGCAGGTCCTCCTAAAGTGGAGATGAAGTTGCCATGATTTGGTTGGCATGGGGTCATAATGAGGGCATGGGCAGAAGGCTGGAAGAAGTCACTGCTTGGCAGGAGGAGAAAGAGGAGCTGAGCTGCTGAGTCACTTCTGGAAGGGAGGAGCAGGGTGAGATGTGGTGTCACTGCTTGGCAGGAGGAGAAAGAGGAGCTGAGTTGCTGAGTCACTGATGGAAGGGAGGAGCAGGGTGAGATGTGGTGTCACTGCTTGGCAGGAGGAGAAAGAGGAGCTGAGCTGCTTAGTCACTTCTGGAAAGGAGGAGCAGGGTGAGATGTGGTGTCACTGCTTAGCAGGAGGAGAAAGAGGAGCTGAGCTGCAGAGACACTGCTGGAGGGAGGAGCAGGGTGAGATGTGGTGTCACTGCTTGGCAGGAGGAGAAAGAGGAGCTGAGCTGCTGAGTTACTGCTGGAGGGAGGAGCAGGATGAGATGTGGTGTCACTGCTTGGCAGGAGGAGAAAGAGGAGCTGAGCTGCTGAGTCACTTCTGGAAAGGAGGAGCAGGGTGAGATGTGGTGTCACTGCTTGGCAGGAGGAGAAAGAGGAGCTGAGCTGCTGAGTCACTGCTGGAGGGAGGAGCAGGGTGAGATGTGGTGTCACTGCTTGGCAGGAGGAGAAAGAGGAGCTGAGCTGCTGAGTCACTTCTGGAAGGGAGGAGCAGGGGGAGATGTGGTGTCACTGCTTGGCAGGAGGAGAAAGAGGAGCTGAGCTGCTGAGTCCTTGCTGGGGGGGGGGGGTGCACTGAGATCTAAGCTGATGGTAGGGGAGCAGGGAGAGCTGAGTTGCTGAGTTACTGCTGGGAGGAGGGAGCATAGACAGCTGAGCTTCTGGTAGGGGGGAGCAGGGAAAGCTGAGCTGCTACATCACTGCTGGGAGAGAGAAGCAGGGAGAGCAGAGCTGCAGAATCACAGCTGGGAGGGGTTGCTGAGCTGCAGAGTCAGTGCTGGAAGGAGGAGCAGTGGGAGTGAAGTGGCTTAGGACTTTAGTGTTTCTCTTGAGAATTTTAAGGATGAATTGCTCCACACGGTCTATAGCTACAGAGGTCATTAGGGGCATGTTTAAATCGAATTTACTATTTGTTATGAATATGTGAGTATTTTCATTTACATAGCTTGTCCTCAGTTTCACTTTAATGCAAGTTGACACAACACCCTCCCAGGATAAGCTTTGCTGCTACGTCACTGCTGGGAGGAGGGAGCATTAGACAGCTGAGCTTCTGGTAGGGGGGAGTAGGGAAAGCTGAGCGGCTACATCACTGCTGATAGGGGGGAAGCAGGGAGAGCTGAGCTGCAGAATCACAGCTGGGAGGGGTTGCTGAGCTGCAGAGTCAGTGCTGGAAGGAGGAGCAGTGGGAGTGAACTGGCTTAGGACTTTAGTGTTTCTCTTAAGAATTCTAAGGATGAATTGCTCCACACTGTCTATAGCTACAGAGGTCATTAGGGGCATGTTGAAATCAAGTTTACTGTTTGTTATGAATATGTGAGTATTTTAGTTTACATAGCTTGTCCTCAGTTTCACTTTAATGCAAGTTGACACGACACCCTCCCAGGAAAAGCTGAGCTGCTGAATCACAGCTGGGAAGGGTCGCTGAGCTGCTGAGTCAGTGCTGGAAGGAGGAGCAGGGGGAGCAAACTGGCTTAGGACTTAAGTGTTTCCCTTGAGGATTTTAAAGATGACTTGCTCCACAGTGGCTCCAGCTACAGAGGTCATTAGAGACATGTTTAATTCAAATATACTGTTTGTTATGAATATGTGAGTATTTTAGTTTACATATCCTGAGCTCAGTTTCACTTTAATGCAAGTCGACACAAAACCCTCCCCACTATCCCATTTTCAGTTGACCTAAAGGGGATAATCCTAGGGTAGCAGCTGTCATTTCTGTACTTCACACCAGCCTGGCTACTGCACTGATGTCCCACCTCAGGTCATTGGCATCTTCACGTTGGGTGCCAGAGGACCTTGTCCCAGCACTGTGCTCAGGGATGTCTTTATATTAATAAGTTGGAGCTTTTTTTCTGAAAATATATACTTTTGCTATACATTGTGACATACAGGAATTTATTCATGAGGAATTTTAAAGTTACCGTCAGTTCCGCTTTAATTTGTTATAACATAACGCTGATCAGATGCCTGTTCAACAGAAGCCAGTCGCAAGGCCAGCTTCTATAGAACAGACAGCTGTACACATGAGCTGACAGTCAGCTGATTTTTGGCCCATGTGTTCCCAGCTTTGACCTCTATTTGGCAATAGTAGTGAACAGGGAGTCTTTTCATGAATGTAGGTCAGAAACCTTTTATGGACCAGTAAAGGTTGGATGTTTGGGAAGATGGTGTAGAGCAGTGGTGGTCAATCTAATATAACCTCAAGTGTGGTCCTTGATATCAGCAAAGGGCTGCACAAGAATGCAATCCTGAAAAAGTTGTCAGAGGCTGAAGACATGGCAAAAGGAGATGGTTGGTGACTATAGAAATGCTATAGGAGTTGTTGGAGACTGGGGACATTCTTCAGGAGCCAACCATAGACTGGAGACGTGAGACTGATAGAGATGACTGCAATTACAAGTCAATGTTTCCACATTTGTAGCCCTCTTTCAAATTACTTTGATATTTTCCCTCAGCAAGATATATTATAAAAGACTGAAGCAAAAAACAAAGCATCAAAGATTAAAATTATAGAAAAATATAGTGAAAAAAAATAAACCAAAATATTAACTACTAGAATCCACTCTAAAAAATGTATTTCGCTGGCCTGAAACACCAAAATGCGATCACCGTCTGCATTGGCCCCAAGGGACTCACAGTAACTGTAATAGGGATGCATACAGCCATGGGGGTCACAGCTTGGGCACCAATGGTTTAGAGCATTGGATGAAGAAGTGATCTCCAGAGGTGTCCATGATGGCAGAAGGTCTTGCCAGTAAGGCACGCAGCACCTTTCATTCAGCAGCGACTGTTTGGTTTATTTTGGCCCACCTTATTATACCTATCTGGTAATACCTTCTCGTTGCTCCCTAAGTTTCACTTTTGTTTCTATATGTAGCCAATGGCCCCCTTTAGGGGTGGCTGAGTGTTGTGGTTCACCTGCTCACACTGCCCTCAATCACATCCATACCGCATCCAGAGTCACAGAACAGGCTGGTACTTTGTTTTGTTTTATTAGGGGAATTGAACTTGGATGGGAGTTGGGATGTTATGGGATACCCACAGAATTAGTTCGCGTTCGGAACATCACGGATTGGGTGGACAGATTTCTGGGAGGGGCTGGGGAAGACCCGGCTGTCATGGTGCCAATGACAAAGTTAGAGGTAGGTGGAGTGTCCTAAAAAAAGATTTCAGGGACCTAGGAGAAAAATTGAGAATTAGGACCTCCAAGGTGGTATTCTCAGAAATACTACCGGTACCTCGAGCCACACCAGAGAGGCAGCGGGAGATTAGGGAAGTCAACAAGTGGCTGAGGAGCTGATGTAGAAAGGAGGGTTTCGGGTTCTTGGAGAACTGGGCCGATTTCTCAATCAGTTACTAGCTCTATAGAAAGGATGGGCTGCACCTAAATGGGGAAGGTGAAGACTGGCTGGGAATGAGGATAACCGAAAAGTTAGAGGGGGCTTTTAAACTAGGCAACGGGGGGGGGTCCAGACTCAGAAATAGCCAGAATGGAACAGAGTTCCGGGGGTAGTATTGGTGGAAGGAGTGATAGGCCGAATAAAGAATTTAAATCTGAGGTGAGTAGCATAACATTTCCTATATGCAAAAGAGGTTTACCCAGCAAGGAAACAGTAGGTGTCCAAATCAACGTGGCTTGTTCACTAATGCCAGGAGTCTGGCAGACAAGGTGGGAGAACTAGAGTTGCTACTGTACGAGGAGGAATTAGACTTTGTGGGAATTCCGGAGACTTGGTTCAACAGCTCTCATGATTGGCTGGCTACCATCCAGGGGTATTCCCTATATTGCAGGGATAGGGAGGGCAAAAAAGGGGGAGGAGTATGTCTGTATATAAAAAATGATGTAAGAATAAATGTGAGGGATGACATTAGTAGTGGATCTGGGGAGGAAGTTGAAGCCTTATGGGTAGAGCTACAAAGGGAGGATACCAGGGGGAAAGTAATACTGGGAATATGCTATAGTCCCCCAAATCAGAGGGAGGAGGGGAGACGGACCTCCTATCGCAATTTGGAATAGCGGCTAGGATGGGAAGTGTCATTTTAATTGGGGATTTTAATTATCCAGATATTGACTGGGAGGAAGGTACTGCACATTCAGCTAAGTCTTGCCATTTCCTAAATGCCCTGCAGGACAATTTCATGGGTCAAATAGTAAATCCACCAAGAGAAAAAGCATTATTAGACCTTCTGATCACTAACAACACAGATCTGATCACAGACGTGGAAGTAAGGGGCAATCTAGTAAATAGCGATCACAGGACAATTAGTTTCAGTATAAATTACACAAATAAGAAACATAAGGGGAATACAAAGACACTGAATTTTAAGAGAGACAACTTCCATAAACTACGCTCCATGCTGGAAGATATTAGCTGGGATAAAATTCTAGGAACAATGAATGCGGAGGAAAAATGGGAGTGCTTCAAGAACATACTAAGCAAAGGTATTAGCCAGTGTATTTCAACGGGAAATAAATTTAAAAGAGTTAATAAAAGACCAGGATGGCTTAACTCCGACGTAAAGGCACACATAAAAGCAAATGAGAAGGCTTTCAAAAAATACAAGGCTGAGGGGACCATATCAGATTTTCATATTTATAAAACACACAATAAGGAATGCAAAGGTGCAATCAGAGCAGCTAAGATAGAACATGAAAGAAGCATAGCTGAGGAGAGTAAAAAGAATCCCAAGAAATTCTTTAAGTATATAAACAGTAAGAGAGGGAGGTCAGATGAAATTGGCCCCATAAAGAATGATGAAGGTAATCTGGTTGCAAAGGATGGAGAAATGGCGTTAAAAGGTGTTAAACTAATTTTTCTCTTCAGTATTCATGAAGGAAACGGGGGGCTCAATTATTCAGAACTACAATGCTGATCCTCACGACACGTCACTGGAAGCACCCTCATGGCTAACTGAGGATAAAATCAGGAATAGGCTTGAGAAACGGAACACTAATAAGTCACCGGGACCAGATGGCTTGCACCCGAGGGTCCTTAAGGAACCTAGCCAAGTTATTGCCAGACCCTTGTACCTAATCTTTAAGAGCAGTTTTCTAACTGGTATGATACCAGCTGACTGGAAGAAAGCGAATGTAGTACCAATATATAAAAAAGGACCAAGATATATCCCTGGGAACTTGGAGGGAATAATAAGGGATTATATACATGATTATTGTAACGAGAACGGTATCATTAGTGGTAATCAGCATGGGTTCATAATAGGATTGTTCTTGCCAAACCAATCTATTAACCTTCTATGAGGAGGTGAGCTGCCACCTAGATAAGGGAAGGCCTGTAGACGTGGTGTATCTGGATTTTACGAAAGCATTTGCTACAGTTCCCCATAAACGTTTACTGTACAAACTAAGGTCCCTTAACATGGATCAAAGGGTGAGCACCTGGATTGAAAACTGGCTACAGGTGCGAGCCCAGAGGGTGTGTTAGGAAAGGAACAATTACTGGCCAAATCCTGGCATTTCCGCGGTGGTGCGCACATTTGCGCGCGTTCGCGTGCTCCCGGGCGCGCGCGCCCGTGCGCACGCGCCGGAAACGGCGCCAAATGGGCCTATTTAAACCTGGAGATTTCTGAGAGCAAGTGCTGCTCGCTCTACAGCGTTCCCGACCTGTAAGCCTCGGCTCCTGATACCTGTTCCTGTGTTGTTTTGCCTCCTGTTGACCCGGCTTGTCCTGACCTGCTGTCTGCTACCTGCACCGACCCCGGCTACCCACGACCATCCGATTGTCTGCTCCCTTGTACCTCTGCTGCCCGCCCGTTAATGAACCTTGCTTGGACTTTGACTACTCTTTTGCCTGATCCTTTGTACCTTCCTGCCTGCCTGTTGCCGACCCAGCCTGAACGACCATCCTTCGACCTGCACGTCTCCTGGAGCATCGCTACATCATCGGCACGGAATTTCCTTCTGTCCGATGAGGACTTTCCTTCCCAACTCCGTCGGGTGCTGGCCGGTTCCACTGTCGACAGAGACCCTCGACTGACTGTCAGGAATGGACTATGGTGGCGAGAACAGAAAATGTTTATGCCACCAAGTTTGCGTCTCAAGATCTTGGGTCGGTGTCACGACCATAGACTGGCAGGTCACTTTGGTGCTCGAAAGACCGCAGATCTCATCTCTCGGTCATTCTGGTGGCCCAACATTACCGAGGACTGCAGGAAATATGTTGGGGCCTGTCCTGTCTGTGCCAGGAATAAAACGGACAAGGCTAGAGCCTGGGGGTAGAAGCAGTAAGCTAGGTGATACTGCTTCTACCAGCATTTCGAAAGTCTGCCCCCTTCAAGGTGTTATTTTAGGTAGCGGTCAACGCTGGTGCCCGCGAGCCCATACCCCTCGCCGAAGTCCTCTGGGGTCCGAGATCGGAACAGGCAAAATAAGGACCGTGTCTGTCCTGTCCGGGGTTGTATAAAGGACGTCAGGAGCCATTACAACCCGGTGGTCTTACTGGCTCTCTACTCTAGACGCCAGAAAGCTCGTGGTTTCACTGGACGGTCAGATACCAGCACTGTGGCTGGGTTCTAGAACTCTGCGTTTGAACCACCGT
>BLSH010001568.1:180361-209428 GCA_018402905.1 Glandirana rugosa
TTGGCATTTCCGCGGTGGTGCGCCGGAAACGGCGCCAAATGGGCCTATTTAAACCTGGAGATTTCTGAGAGCAAGTGCTGCTCGCTCTACAGCGTTCCCGACCTGTAAGCCTCGGCTCCTGATACCTGTTCCTGTGTTGTTTTGCCTCCTGTTGACCCGGCTTGTCCTGACCTGCTGTCTGCTACCTGCACCGACCCCGGCTACCCACGACCATCCGATTGTCTGCTCCCTTGTACCTCTGCTGCCCGCCCGTTAATGAACCTTGCTTGGACTTTGACTACTCTTTTGCCTGATCCTTTGTACCTTCCTGCCTGCCTGTTGCCGACCCAGCCTGAACGACCATCCTTCGACCTGCACGTCTCCTGGAGCATCGCTACATCATCGGTGACCCTCCAGCCCTCGTGCCATCCCGCACTCTTGGGCCTCTGTCTCCACTACCAGGGGTCCTTGAATCGGGTGCGCAAGAGCAGTTGTTCCCTGCACAAGACAGACTCCACCGTCAGGTACGTGACAGGGTGGTTATAAATGGGGAATACTCAGAATGGTCCGGTGTAGAAAGTGCAGTTTCCCAAGGTTCTGTCCTGGGACCAATCCTATTCAATCTATTCATAAACGACTTGGAGGACGGGGTGAAGAGCTCAATCTCAATATTTGTGGATGATACCAAGCTAAGCAGGGCAATGAACTCTCCACAGGATGTGGAAACTTTGCAAGAAGATCTGAATAAATGAATGAGGTGGGCAGATAAGTGGCAAATGAGATTTAATGTAGAAAAATGTAAGATAACGCACTTGGGTACCAAGAACAAGAAAGCAAACTACTCACTAGTGGGAGAGCCTCTGGGGGAATCTAGTGGAGAACATGCAATGCCAAGCTGCTGCAAGCAAAGCTAACAAGGTGTTGGCATGCATCAGGAAAGGGATCAATTCCAGGGATAAATCAATAATTCTCCCACTATACAAGCCTCTGGTGAGGCCGCACCTGGAGTATGCCGTCCAATTCTGGGCACCAGTCCTCAGGAAGGATGTCCAGGTATTGGAAAGGGTTCAGAGAAGGGCCACAAAGCTAATTAAGGGATTGGAGGACCTAAGTTATGAGGAAAGATTACAAGCACTGAACTTATTCTCTCTGGAGAAGAGACGCTTGAGAGGGGATATGATTTCAATGTACAAATACTGTACTGGTGACCCCGCTATAGGGGCAATACTATTCCATGCAAGGGAGCACACAAAGACACACGGCCATTCACTAAAAATAGAAGAAAGGCGGTTTATCCTTAAAATGCGTAGAGGTTTCTTTACGGTAAGAGCAGTGAGGATGTGGAATTCTCTTCCATAAGCAGTAGTTTCTGCTGGGAGTCTAGATAAATTCAAAAAACTACTAGATGCACACCTAAGGGACCACAACATTGGGGGATATACAATGTAATACTGACACAAAAAACACATGGGTTGGACTTGATGGACTTGTGTCTTTTTCCAAGCTCACTGAATATGTAACTATAATTTACATGGAACCTCTATATACACCTCTGTATATACTGTATATACCTTCTCTTCCTCCAGCACATCACTTGCTTCTATAGAATCCAGTTCCTCTCTCCTGCACATTACTTCTTCAGGCCCAGAAGGAAATTTACTAGGCCTTCTGCATTTCTTCAGCCTGACTAGCACATGGTGAGCAGGGCCTCAGAACCACCCATTACAGGTAGGGACAGTTGGACCCCATTTGTGTAGATACACTGCTGTGCTAGCCGGCCCGATGGACTAATACTCCCAGTCCATCCTCCTGCTCCAGGCCCTGCCAGCCACTCCAGCTGCGTTGGCCTGGCCAGCCACTGCAGCTGCGTTGGCCATCTTCACTACCACCATGACACCAGAGTCCCTCACTGACTTCTGCATCCTTTGTAAATTGCCTCTCACCCCAATCTCCTCCGTCATGCCTCTACAGCTTTCCATAGTGTGTGTCACTCGACCACCGGTGGACCTTGCTGAGCTTCTCCAGTAGCAATGTCTGTTGCTCTCCTGCTCCCTTGTGTTTCTCCTCCAGGATCTCACGACCCTCCCGGATATACCCGAGCTCCCAGGCCTCAAGGTTACCCCCCCAGACTGGGGGCTCTCAGGTGAGGCCTCCGCAACCTCAGCTACATTCCAGCTCTTCCACCCGAAGTCACTCTTCCCAGATTGGGCTGACTCTGGGTATTTAAGGAGGCCTGCCCCCTGTCAATCCAGATTGGGGATTGGTCAGGGCTCCTTAGAATAACCCAGATGGCTACAACTCCATCCCAGCTCACTGTCCAGAAACATTCCACCAGTTTCTGGAAAGAAGTGGGAGGTTCTGGTGACCTCATCTGTGAATCACCCAGTCCTACCTGAGCCACTCCCAGCCCAGAAACAAAAACAGTCAGGCCCGATTAAAGTTTCCTCACCTACCAAAACTTACTAACTCCTACCTAAGTAGGGGGGCTACACTTATACCGCACTGATGAAGGCCAACAATCCCGAGACAGTGTTGTGCAGGTTGTAATAAATTGCTCTGTAATATTAGGCTGTAGCAGTATTATAACCCACTTGCCCTGGAAGTACACTTGGCCCAGGCGCAAAATACGACAATTTGCGTGGCTCCTCCTTTTATGACAAAACTAAGACTTGATTGGGATTTGTGGTGAAGACACCTCTTGCTTTAGGAAAACTCTTCTGAACTCTCCAAAAAGTTTTATCAGTATGGTGACCAGTTTGGAGTTTATTGCTCCACTTATAGCTTGAAGTAAAGGCCGTTGAAACCTTCCCCATGTTGTCCATGTCTTCTGCTGGCCCCCCTCCCGTGTCATCATTACATCACATTGACGGCGAGGTGTTCCCTTGGTGGGACACACGAATATAAACCAGAGAAAAACAGATTATGACACTTATTATAGAAAGACTCGCAGTGAAAGGACTGGGGAACATCTTCTCTCTCCATTCCTCTGAGGCTCGTAAGACTAAATTCTTGTAAAGATTTGAATTCCTGAGCTGTTTCCTATGAAAAAGACAGACTAGCGCCTCTGCTCTGTTATATAAAGATCCCACTTCAAGCAGCTGCGAGGGCCAACATAAACACAGCTTGTGGTTATTGTCTGAGCAGGTGGAGGCCAGGGGGCTTTAACCCCTCATGACAAGCAGGGAAGAAAGCTGGTGCAAGGGGTCCTACCTCTGCTGTGCAGTAGAACAAAAATATACACTATATGACCAAAAGTATTGGGACGCCTGCCTTTACACGCACATGAACTTTAATGGCATCCCAGTCTTAGTCCGTAGGGTTCAATATTGAGTTGGCCCACCCTTTGCAGATATAACAGCTTCACCTCTTCTGGGAAGGCTGTCCACAAGGTTTAGGAGTGTCTATGGGAATGTTTGACCGTTCTTCCAGAAGAGCATTTGTGAGGTCAGGCAGTGATGTTGGATGAGAAGGCCTGGCTCCCAGTCTCCGCTTTAATTCATCCCAAAGGTGTTCTATCGGGTTGAGGTCAGGACTCTGTGCAGGCCAGTCAAGTTCCTCCACCCCAAACTCGCTCATCCATGTCTTTATGGACCTTGCTTTGTGCACTGGTGTGCAGTCATGTTGGAACAGGAAGGGGCCATCCCCAAAATGTTCCCATAAGTTTGGAAGCATGGAGTTGTCCAAAATGTCTTGGTATGCTGACGCCTTAAGGCCTCATACACACGGACGGTTTTTGACGCCGGCGTTTTCTGGTGTTTTTTTGCAGCTCTCCATGTTAGTCAATGGCCCCATAAAAACGTCGGCATTTTTGAGCTGTAGATGGCGTCGGCGTTAGTGAGCTGAAAGTAGAACCCACGGCCATCGCGTTCTGAGGCTGTAACATTTTGGCGTTTTTTGACGCCGACGCCGCAAAACGCCAACAAACGTCAACTAATATTGTACCAGCGTTTTTTGACACCAACATTTTTAGGTTGAAAAATAGCAGAGGAATGATTTTTTTAAAATAAATGCCTATTGACGCCGACGCTCACTAACGCCGATGCATAACACTGAAAAACGCCGATTTTTTTTTTTCCTTGACGTCGGGCCCAACGTTTTGTTTATTTTTAAAGATACGCCCGTGTGTATGAGGCCTAAGAGTTCCCTTCACTGGAACTAAGAGGCCAAGCCCAACCCCAGAAAAACAACCCCACACCATGATCCCCCCTCCAACAAATAATGGTGTGTGTTTAGTGTCACTTGAAGCACCCATGTATTTAAAGTGAGCCTATCAAAACTCAACCTGAGTATATGAAGCAACGCAAAGGTTACTTTCACTGAAAACCACATTAAAACACTAAGTAGATCCAAATAAATTGGCAGTTGAGTAGTTAGCAGTATACTGCAATTGGAAGTACAATTCTGCTCATAAGTTTACATACCCTGGCAGAATTTATGATTTCTTGGCCATTTTTCAGAGAATATGAATAACACAAAAACTTTTCTTTCACTCATTGTTGGTGTTTGGCTGAAGCCATTTATTATTAATCAACTGTGTTTACTCTTTTTATATCATAATGACAACAGAAACTACCCAAATGACCCTGATCAAAAGTTTACATACCCTGGTGATTTTGGTCTGTTAACATGCATACAAGTTGACACAAAGAGGTTTGAATGGCTATTAAAGGTAACCATCCTCACCTGTGATCTGTTTGCTTACAATTAGTGTGTGTGTATAAAAGGTCATTGAGTTTCTGGACTCCTGACAGACCCTTGCATCTTTCATCCAGTGCTGCACTGATGTTTCTGGATTCTGAGTCATGGGGAAAGCAAAAGAATTGTCAAAGGATCTGCGGGAAAAGGTAGTTGAACTGTATAAAACAGGAAAGGGATATAAAAAGATATCCAAGGAATTTAGAATGCCAATCAGCAGTGTTTAAACTCTAATCAAGAAGTGGAAAATGAGGGGTTCTGTTGAAACCAAACCACGGTCAGGCAGACCGACTAAAATTTCAGCCACAACTGCCAGGAAAATTGTTTGGGATGCAAAGAAAAACCCACAAATAACTTCAGGACTCTCTGAAAACATGTGGTGTGGCTGTTTCAAGATGCACAATAAGGAGGCACTTGAAGAAAGATGGGCTGCATGGTCGAGTCGCCAGAAGAAAGCCATTACTATGCAAATGTCACAAAGTATCCTGCTTACAATACGCCAAACAGCACAGAGACAAGACTCAAACTTTCTGCCACAAAGTCACTTGGAGTGATGAGACCAAAATTGAGTTTTTTGGCCACAACCATAAACGCTACATTCGGAGACGAGTCAACAAGGCCCGTGATGAAAGGTTCACCATTCCTACTGTGAAACACGGAGGTGGATTGCTGATGTTTTGGGGATGTGTGAGCTGCAAGGGCACAGGAAATTTGGTCATAATTGATAGCAAGGTGAATGCAGTATGTTATGAAAAAATACTGGAGGAACATTTGCATTCATCAGCCAGGAAGCTGCGCATGGGATGTACTTGTTCATTCCAACATGACAATGACAACTGCAAACCTACCAAGACATGGCCATCCATATAAACTGACCAGCCGGGCAAGGCGAGCATTCATCAGAGAAGCAGCCAAGAGGTCCATGGTAAGTCTGGAGGAGGTGGGAGAATCTGTTCACAGGACAACTCTTAGTCGTGCTTCCCACAAATCTGCCCTTTATGGAAGAGTGGCAAGAAGAAAGCCATTGGTGAAAGAAATCCATAAGAAGTCCTGTTTGCAGTTTGTGAGAAGCCATGTGGAGGACACAGCAAACGTGGAAGAAGGGGCTCTGCTCATATAAGACCAAAATTGAACTTTTTGGGCTAAAAGCAAAACGCTATGTGTGGCAGAAAACTAACACTGCACATCACCCTGAACGCACCATCCCCACTGTGAAACATGGTGGTGGCAGCATCATGGTGTGGGGATGCTTTTCTTCAGCAGGGACAGGGAAGCTGGTCAGAGTTGATGGGAAGATGGATGGAGCCAAATACAGGGCAATCTTAGAAGAAAACCTGTTAGAGTCTGCAAAAGACTTGAGACCGCGGCGGAGGTTCACTTTCCTGCAGGACAACGACCCTAAACATCCAGCCAGAGCTACAATGGAATGGTTTAGATCAAAGCATATTCATGGGTTAGAATGGCCCAGTCACAGTCCAGACCTAAATCCCATTGAGAATCTGTGGCAAGACTTGAAAATTGCTGATCACAGACGCTTTCCATCCAATCTGACAGAGCTTGGGGGATTCTGCAAAGAAGAATGGGCAGAAATGTCCTCTCTAGATGGGCAAAGCTGGTAGAGACTTGCAGCTGTAATTGCAGAGAAAGGCGGTTCTACAAAGTCTTGACTCCGGGGGGCGCCATACAAATGCCCCCCACACTTTTCACAGATTTATTTGTAAAAAATGTTGAAAATCATTTATAATTTTCCTTCCACTTCACAATTATGAGCCACTTTGTGTCGGTCTATCACATAAAATCCCAATAAAATACATTTATGTTTTTGGTTGTAACATGAGAAAATATGGAACATTTCAAGGGGTGTGAATACTTTTTCAAGGCACTGTCTCCTATATTTAGTCATGTGCCGTAATGTCGGGGCACACCGGCGTCGCTGGTGCACAGTAATGTTCACTGAACACACCCATTTATTACAGTCAACAACAGTAATCCCAGAGGATTTTGGTGCTGGGCCTCCTCCTCTCTCCCTGGGCAGGAACAACACTGTTCAGGCTGGATGTGGAGCTTCTCTACGGCTTTAGAAGAAAGGTATGGGGGAGGGTAATTGGTGACCGGAGGCAAAATGAGGGAGATTCAGGTACTTTTACTAGCTGTAGGACTACATTAGGTTGACATCATTATTTTAAACTTCCTTTTGAACCGGTTCACCGGATGAAATTACTCTGAACACTCTTCAATCTGCATAGGAAGGTATTGTTTTTCTCTGAACATTCTATTTGTTTATTTTTTCTTCTGTGGTTTACGCCCCTTCCAGTATGAGGTCTCTGCATGTTGATAATGTAAAGTTCACTCTCGTCCAGTAATTATGGGTCGTCTGTCATTGGAAGTTGATGATGATTCCCTCACAAGGACCTCGTGGCCAATATTGTAAACTTCCAGAATGCCCAGAGTAAAGCCTCGTACACACGGGTGCGATGGTCGTACGACCGGACGTCCAAAATCGTACGTCGGCTGTTGTGTCTCGCATACCGACGCGCACTAAGCGATCGTACGACCAAGCCTAACGCGGTGATGTCATACGAGCGTATAAAGAGGAAGTTCAGGTGAATTAGGAACGTAGGTTTCCCAGAACGGACACTTCCGGGCGTTCCTGACTTCTGAGCATGCGTGTTTTGCACTTACATCTTTGTTGGCCCAACTTCTCTGTACACACGGTACAACAGTCGTACGACCGCTTGTTGTACAACATCCAACAGCATCCAAATTCTGTTGTACAACCGTTGAATGTCGGCTGTTGTAATCGCGCGTACTAAAGCCCTGTACAACGGTCGTACAACCAGCCTGTTGTACGATCATCCAACGTTCGTACGTGCGATTACAACAGCCGTCGTAGAACGGTTGTACAACGGAAGTTGGATGAGCAGACTAGAAAACTTTGGTTGTACAACAAGCGGTCCTACGATCGTTGTACCGCATGTACAGAGAAGTTGGTCCAACAAGTTGTACGTGCAAAACACGCATGCTCAGAAGTCAGGAACGCCCGGAAGTGTCCGTTCTGGGAAACCTACGTTCCTAATTCACAAATCACATTCACCTGAACCTCCTCTTTATACGCTCGTAACACGTCACTACGTTAGGCTTGGTCGTACGATTGCTTAGTGCACGTCAGTACGCGAGACACAACAGCCAACATCTAACTTGGTCCAAAGTGGGACGTTCGGTTGTACAACCGTTGCACCCGTGTGTACGAGGCTTTAGTTTCTGGATCATAAAGATTTGCCCATATTTCATCCCCATCACCAGACCATAATGTGAATGGCTTATTGGAAGCTCACTTGCGGGTAATAATGCTATCGCTTGGCGCACGTCAGTACGCGAGACACAACAGCCAACATACGATTTTGGACGTCCGGTCATACGACCGTGTACGGGGCTTTAGAGTTAAAGAATACAATCTGAATGGACCCTTAGGGTAAACTTTCCATCCTTCGTGCAGTCAGTGGGGCATAGATGTGCACCCCAAAACACAGCTGCGTGGGTGGGCATGTGTATTTATACTGTCAGTGTCACCAGAGCAATGGAGGGTGTCGGTAGTTTTTATTTTTATCATTTTATTTTTTTTAAATATTTTTTTACGATTTTATTTTTTTAAATTATTTTTTTACAATTTTATTTTTTTAAAATATTTTTTTACAATTTTATTTTTTTTATAATTGTTTTACACTTTTTTTAGGCGCTCCATTAGGGGGCTTTGGTGAAATATCAGGGGATATACCTGGGCCCACACCTATGCAGTGGGGAAATATTATACTGGCTTCAAAAACTAACTTTCTTTTTATGAAGGCTGTGCCCGAAAGTGATGCAAAAGCGGGCATCACCTTTTTTGTTAACTTACATAGGTTGTTCACACGTTGGTAGAATAATGCTAGGTACATATTTTTTTTTTTGACCCAGGGCTCGGGAGGAGCCGCTGTGCCAACTATGCAATGTTAGTACAGCGATCTCGCCAGCTGAGCTATTGTGTCCTGACAGGGGGACAACCCCCTCCCCTGCCAGAACACACCGGCCATTGGCTGAGAGCGCTGATCGGATGCCCATCAGCTGACCTTTTTCGGTCATATCCCTTCAATAGACGCCGACTTCTGTCAGAATGGCTGGCATACACACATCAGTGGCAGCTGGGGTATTTTTTGGGGGGGGGGGGGCGGCAAACGATATACCCGCTGCCACCCCCCCCATCGGTCGGGTCACGGACAGCACCCACCACCCACCCTGGTCGGTTGGTCGGCACCCCCTCTGGGTCGGTCAGGGCCCCGCACTTACCCCATCTCGCGAGCGGCATCGGCTTTTCTCCTGGCTGTTTCCTTGCTTCCCCTGTGTCTCCTCCTCGCTGCCAATCTGATAGGACCTTCCTTCGACCAATCGGGTGATGGGTCTCGCATACTGCTTCCTGATTGGCAGGGAGGAGAATCAGCGTTACAATACAGAATATTAATTTGCTATTGTCACACAACTGGGTGGGCTTCGAGCGCAGCGCTCTGAGCCCACCATTTTATGAAGCCCATTAGAGCCTCTGGCTCTAATCATGTACTTCAAAATAACCAACTCCCCCCTTTGGAATCCATGCATCCGGCGCCCTGCGTGTAGATCAGGGGCCGGCCACTTGGATGGGGGGGTGGAGCCTGTGCACCCCTAATGGATGGGCCACCACTGACACACAGACTAAATGTTGGCCTGTTTCTATTGACCCAGTTGATGCCGCCTTATGTTTGGTCCATGTGTATGACCCTTAACTCTTCTTCCATACAAAGGCACTACTCAACATAGTCTTCATTACGATGCATTTTTGTGCCATTATTGAAGCCCACTCTCGAATCCTCTTTGAAAAAAATCAGGTGTGCCCTGTCGTACCCACTTCATCGCTGCGACTTTCACCTCATCTGTGTCATCAAACCATTTTCCACGAAGACTCTCTTTCAATGGGCTGAACAAATGGAAGTCAGAGGGTGCCAAATCTGGTCTGTATGGTGGATAGGGGGCCGCTGACCAGACAAATTTGATGAATTTATAATTTTTTGTCAAAGATGTCCGTGGTCATTCATTGTCATGGTGAATGTGAATTCAGATTCTTGATGGGTCTCTTCCTTCTGGTTTCTCTAAGCTTCTTAAGACTCTCATTGTACTGCTCGCTGGTCATGGTATGGCCCCCGTTTCCAGAAAATCAAGACGAAAGACACCCTTGTCATTCCAAAACAACAGTCACCATGACTTACTGTGCTCTTGAACGTCTTAAGTCTTTGGGAAGAGGAGTAGCACGATGGACTGATTCTTAGTTTCTGGATCATAAAGATTTGCCCACATTTCATGCCCGTCACCAGACCATATGTGAATGGCTTATTGGAAGCTCACTTCCGGGCAATAAAAAGAAATATATATTTCCCATTCCACACACTTCCAGCTAATTAATATTTTTTATTAACAAGGAAGGCTGGGTCACAACTCTTTTTTTTCCTCTAGTCCAGCATTTCTCAACCAGGTTTCTGTGGAACCCTAGGGTTCCTCCAGAGGTTGCTAGGGGTTCCTTGAGCAATGGTCAATTTCTACCTCTCAGATAAATTCCCAATGATATCATTGATCTTTTTAGCTATCTGTAAGGGGGTAATTCTTCCCATTGACCACAAGTGTAAGGAGCATTCTTCCCAATGACCACAAGTGTAAGGAGCATTCTTCCCAATGACCACAAGTGTAAGGAGCATTCTTCCCATTGACCACAAGTGTAAGGAGCATTCTTCCCATTGACCATCACACTAATGTATCATGAGTAGACTTTTCATTTTTAGCAGAGGTTCCCCGAGACCGGAGAATTATTTCAAGGGTTCCTCGGTGTTGAAAAGGTTGAGAAAGGCTGCTCTAGTCTGTAGTCTGGGAAGGCCATTCTTGCAGTGCCCACATTACATCCTGGTGACAGGCTATTGGCTGATAAGAGTGTCAATCAAAGGGTCTTCATCAGATTCTGTAGTCTCGAAGGGGTTAAGTCATGATGCCTCGATGTGATGGGTGGCAACAAGACTGGCTGGCTGCACACAGAGCTTCGGATCAAAATCTCCACTACCAGAAGAGGTTCGGTGGAGCAACAAATGATAACAGATTCAGGTAAGTGGTTCCGAATCTTAAAGCTTTTTTTATCTTTTGTTAATAATATACAGACTACTCTTGGCGGGAAACGTGGGGAGTGTTGCCTGGAGTTCAGTTAAAATAACACAGCAGAAATAATTTCATAACCCCAAAAGTAAGCAGGTTGGTAGTTTAGTATAATAAAGTTAAAAAGGGATGATCTGTCATCAGGAGAGAAATGCTTGAAGTAGTAAATTGATGGCGCTGGAAACTTAAGTAGATCTAATTGGGTTCTAATAATATAGTCAACAAAAATGTACTGGTGGCATCCCAATGGGGCATCTAGGTGATGAGTGGACTGCTCTTGTCAACTTGGGAACTGGAACAGTGGCCTCCGATTATAGAAATTATGTTTGAGTGTGAAAATCGTGAAAATGTCTCTTGCTTGCCATCTCCTCCTCATTGGCTTTCCCCTGCGTCTCCTCCTCCGTGTCTCCTGCTTGCCATCTCCTCCTTGTCTGCTTTCCCCTGCGTCTCCTCCTTCGTGTCTCCTGCTTGCCATCTCCTCCTCGTAGGCTTTCCCCTGCGTCTGTCAGTAAAAAGGACTTTGCCAGTGTTCCTGGCCGTTTCCGGGTGGTGCGCGCGCATCCGTGCGCGTTCGCGCGCTCCCGTGCGCGTGCGCGCGCCCGTGCGCGCGCACCCCAGCTACGTCCATCGCCTGTTGTCCAGTTTCGTTCGGCCCATCTGTCCTTTGTCCACTTTTGTGTCCTTGTCCATCCCTCGACTCCGAGTGTCCAGACCTTGCGACATCTTGTTCGTCGTTGAACCACGTCATACAGGTCCCAAATTTATCCGTGGTAAACCGCGGCAAAGGCCGCGCACGCGCGCGTGCCCGCGCGCGTGCGCGTGCCCTCGCGCGCTTGCGCGTGCCTACGCGCGCGTGGTGGGCCTTTGCCGGTCCTTGTGACCGTTTCAGGAAAAATGACTGTCTGCGTCCCCTTTCGGATGCTCCTCCTCTACCGTTCGTCCTCTGTGCTTCCTCCTCTGCGTCCCCTTTCGTCTGCTCCTCCTCTACCGTTCGTCCTCTGTGCTTTCCCCTGCGTCTCTTCCTTCGTGTCTCCTGCTTGCCATCTCCTCCTCGTCGGCTTTCCCCTGCGTCTCCTCCTCCGTGTCTCCTGCTTGCCATCTCCTCCACGTCGGATTTCCCCTGCGTCTCCTCCTCCGTGTCTCCTGCTTGCCATCTCCTCCTCTTCGGCTTTCCCTTGCGTCTCTTCCTTCATGTCTCCTGCTTGCCATCTCCTCCTCGTTAGCTTTCCCCTGCGTCTCCTCCTCCGTGTCTCCTGCTTGCCATCTCCTCCTCGTCGGCTTTCCCCTGCGTCTCCTCCTCGGTGTCAAAACGGTCGATTCGGCAAATCAGGTCTCACATCCTGATTGGCCAGGAGGAGAATCTTGAAGACAATAGTGAATATTAATTTGTTATTTTCACACAACTGGGCGGGCTCAGTGCTCTGCCCCCCGAGCCCACCATTTTTTTTAAGCCAATTAGAGCCTCAGGCTCTAATCATGTGCTTAAAAAAAAAAACTCATTGAAATCCATGCATCCGGTGCCCTGCATGTAGATTAGGGGCAGGGCGCATGGGCTGGGGGGGCACCCCTAATGGAGTGGCCGCCACTGCTGCATAGAATAGATCAAATAGGGATCTTTACATATTGCATAGCATAGAGCAGAGAGCTGAGTGTAATCTGAGACCTAAGTCCATGGAAAGGACATACCCCCTTCTACACAGTTTAATACAAACTTGCACAGCTGATGCTGTCAGTCATCTTCTTTTGTGCTGGATGGGGGAGTGAGACTGCCTCCCTGGATCTTTTACATAACCTGTCAGAAGTTGCTAATGCAGATAGCAGGAGAGAGCAGCCATAAATCACATTAGGTGCTTTGGATCAAGACAAGCATACACTATTAAAGGATATGCTTCTTTTTTTATTTTTCATTGCAGAGGTTTACAATCACTTTTACCACTTGCCGAACGCCCGCCGCAGCGTGACGGCAGCAGAGTGGCTCGTTAGCGCGAACCGCCGTCACCTGACGGCGGCTGCGATACCTGGTATTGTGAGCACGCGCCGCCAGAGGCGCGCTGACTGTGTTCCGGGGGGGCAGGACGGATTCGATCTCCGCCGGCTACCCGTGATCATTCCCCCCCCCCCGGAGCGACAGAACGGAGGTCGGTGTAAGTGAACACGGATCTCCGTTCTGTTAGAGGGGGAAGGGTGGTGATCACAGGTTTCCTGTATATGGAAGCCATGATCACTCCCCTCCCCCAGCCAGCCCAGCCCCCATACAGTTAGAACACGCTGAGGGAACACAGTTAACCCTTAGAGCGCCCCCTCCAGGTTTACCCCTTCACTGCCAATGGCATTTATACAGTAATCAGTGCATTTTTATTGCCAATGGTCCCAAAAAAGTGTCAAAATGGTCCGACATGACCGCCGCAATATCACAGTACCGATAAAAATCGCAGATCGCCGTCATTACTAGTAAAAAAAAAAAAAAAAAATGAATATAAATTCATAAATGAATTCTCATCATTCGTAAACGCAGCAACTTTTTCGCAAACCAATCAATAAATTAACCAAAAATATAGAAGAATATAAATCGGCCAAAACCGATGAAAAAAAATGTTCTTTTAAATATTTTTTTTTGGATTTGTATTTTAGCAAAAAGTAAGAAATATTGTTTTTTTTTTTTTCAAAATTGTCGCTCTTTTTTTGTTTATAGCGGTGATCAGAAATGACGCAGAGGTGATCAAATACCACCAAAAGAAAGCTCTATTTGTGGGGAAAAAAAGGACGCACATTTAGTTTGGGTACAACGTCGCATGACCGCGCAATTGTCAGTTAAAGCGACGCAGCGCTGAATCGCAAAAAGTGCTCTGGTCCTAAAGTGGGAAAACCTTCCGAGGCTGAAGTGGTTAAACATTCAATATACCACCTAAAATAGCAAGCAAGCATTTTTGGTTTATGTTTGAACCCTTTGAGCACTGTGTGTGGTCATTTTCATATTGCAATCCGTTACAGAAAAATCCGTCCCTCTCAGACTTTTACACATTTTGTAGTTTTACAACCTGAAATAAAAAATGGATTTTATGTGACCGACCCTTTCAAAATAGTCCATAAATGAGAAGCGGGGGAAAAAAACGACATCATTTTCCAAATTATATACAAATGTCTGGATGGTAAAGTATTCATGGCCACTGCAGTAAAAAAAACCCAAATAAGCTCTGATGCAACCGCTCATCTTCAGAAATCACAGAATTGTTTGAATGGCGTCCGGCCGCGCTCAGTTACGTTTCCAACAATCAGAATGAGAGTCCATGTTTCTTGAAGGCCCCAGACAACACATCTAGACAAACAATATTGTGGAGACCCAAGAGCACCAAAACAAGTCCAGGATCAGGGGCGTAACTACAGGGGTTGCAATTGCCCCGTGCTCCGGGGGGCCCATGTGCCTCCCTTGTACACCTGGATAGGAGGAATGGCGGGGGCGGCATTTAGAGGACCCAATCTCCTCCATTTTCCTCCTAATGGAGGAGATTGGTTCCTCTATATCAGGGATATGCAATTAGCGGACCTCCAGCTGTTGCAAAACTACAAGTCCCATCATGCCTCTGCTTCTGGGTGTCATGCTTGTGGCTGTCAGAGTCTTGCTATGACTCATGGGATATGTAGTTCTGCAACATCTGGAGGTCCACTAATTGCTTATCCCTGCTCTATATGCTGCCCCCACCACCCCTCCTATCCAGGTTACTTGTCTTCTGCTGTTCCCAGGGTCCCTGTGTGCTTCCCTGACCCCCCCACAGAGCTGCTGTCTTCCCCCCTCCTGTAGAAGATGAGTCATGATGGAGAGATGGGAACGGGTCAGTAAATTTGTCATTTACCCCCTCCTTCCTTTTCTGAATGGACAGAGTCAGTGATTGGTAGCAATTGGTTCATTCATAACTGAAGCATAGGAAAGTTTTTACTATACTTCTGTTTCTGAATAAATGGGAGGCTCGGTCCACAACTATTAGTTTATTCGGTGGGACTGTAATAAGGAGACCCGCGGTGGGAGTAAAGAGCCCCAGGATCAGTGGGAAGGGCCCTGGCCAGGGGTCCCCTTCATAATTTCTTGCACCGGGGCCCTGAAGGTTCCAGTTACCCCTCTGCCCAGGATCAAGCTCTGCAGATTCACTCCGACCAGCCTCCAATCCTACTTTCTCTCTACCCAACCAGCCTCCATATTTCATTACAAAATAGGAAAGGGAATTAGGGGCTTCAAGAGATGGCATTGAAACGCTTTTTTAAATCACTCTGAATGCCAATCAGAGCTCCCGTCACTAAATAAAATGGTTAGCGGGCAGTCCTGGTCACACCTTGTGTTTGCTTTGCTTTTTATACCCCATGTCCCTTCAAAGCATCTCCAAAGCCTCCAGAGAAGTCTATGACACCGCTCACTGGAAGCACCTGAAGCTTTTGAGAGGTTTTTATTCAGCTTTAGCTTTGCTTAACCACTTCAATACTGGGCACTTAAACCCCCTTCCTTCCCGGACCAATTTTCAGCTTTCAGCGCTGTTGCAGTTTGAATAACAATTGCGCGGTCATGCGACACTGTACCCATATGAAACTTTTATCATTTTTTTCACACAAATAGAGCTTTCTTTTGGTGGTATTTAATCACCCCTGGGTTTTTTATTTTTTGCGCTATAAATTAAAAAAAGACTGAAAATTTTCAAAAACAATGCATTTTTCTTTGTTTCTGTTATAAAATTTTGCAAATAAGTAATTTCTCTTCATACATTTTGACCAAAAATGATACTGCTACATTTCTTTGGTAAAAATAACCCAAATCAGAGTTTATTTGGTGTTGGCGGACAGACAGATGTGACGGGGACTGTGACAGATGTGAAGGGGACAGATAGAGGTTTTGTGTATGGTGACAGATGTGACGGGGACAGATAGATGTTTTGTGTATGGTGACAGATGTAACGGGGACAGATAGATGTTTTGTGTATGGTGACAGATGTGACGGGGACAGACAGATGTTTTGTGTATGGTGACAGATGTGACGGGGACAGATAGAGGTTTTGTGTATGGTGACAGAAGTGACGGGGACAGACAGATGTTTTGTGTATGGTGACAGATGTGACGGGGACAGATAGAGGTTTTGTGTATTGTGACAGATGTGACGGGGACTGTGACAGATGTGAAGGGGACAGATAGATGTTTTGTGTATGGTGACAGATGTGACGGGGACATACAGATGTTTTGTGTATGGTGACAGATGTGATGGGGACAGACAGATGTTTTGTGTATGGTGACAGATGTGACGGGGACAGATAGATGTTTTGTGTATGGTGACAGATGTGACGGGGACATACAGATGTTTTGTGTATGGTGACAGATGTGACGGGGACATACAGATGTTTGGGGACTGTGACAGATGTGACGGGGACATACAGATGTTTGGGGACTGTGACAGATGTGACGGGGACAGATAGATGTTTTGTGTATGGACAGATGTGACGGGGACAGACACATGTTTGGGGACTGTGACAGATGTGATGGGGACAGACAGATGTTTTCTGTATGGTGACAGATGTGACGGGGACAGACAGATGTTTTGTGTATGGTGACAGATGTGATGGGGACAGACAGATGTTTTGTGTATGGTGACAGATGTGATGGGGACAGACAGATGTTATCTGTATGGTGACAGATGTGACGGGGACAGATAGATGTTTTGTGTATGGTGACAGATGTGACAGGGACAGACAGATGTTTGGGGACTGTGACAGGGACAGACAGATGTTTGGGGACTGTGACAGGGACAGACAGATGTTTGGGGACTGTGACAGATGTTTTGTGTATGGTGACAGATGTGACGGGGACAGACAGATGTTTGGGGACTGTGACAGATGTGACGGGGACAGACAGATGTTTGGGGACTGTGACAGATGTTTTGTGTATGGTGACAGATGTGATGGGGGATATACAGATGTTTTGGGGACTGTTTTATGGGGACACTTACGCGTATGGGGACAGGGGTATCAGTGTGCTTGGTGCACTGTGTGGGGGGCGATCTGTGAGAGCTCTCTGTATGAAATCATCATCATGCAGAGAGCTGTCATATTGCTGCAGATTCCCCCCTTCCTCCCGCACTGAGCTCTCACTGAGCTCGGTGGGGGGAGAACTGTCACAGAGACGTTCGTCTGTTTACAATGTGATGGCTGTGATTGGACACAGCCGTCACATGATCGGGAGGGCCAGTCACTGCGCCCATATCCCGATCTCTGCTCAGCTGGATCCTGTGATCATAATGATCACAGGATCCAGCCGCAGCGCGCCGCCTCCCGTTCTGCAGGATGTGTATACACGTCCTGTGAGAATGGGAAAGCTCCCACCCGGCCGTATATGTACAGTGGCCGGGTGGGAGGTGGTTAAGAGGTATTGCAGGCATGAGATATCCCAGGATGCACTAGGAAACCAAAAAGTGAACCTTTCCATACAGATTTAAAGCTAACAGAGCCACTGATGGACTTCTAATTTAAAAATCTGTGTACTACTGAGGAAAATAATATATTGGAAATAAATGCCATATATATATATATATATATATTATATAAAAGGCTATTCTGTCTGTGTATTCTGCCTCCCTTTTCATTGGATAACAGGTTATGCTTTTAGAAACAATGTAACATATATCTCTAGCTCATATACTATACAGTTATAGGTTTGTGGACACCGGACCATAATACCTAGATGAGCTTTTTAGCCATCCCATCCCAAATCATAGGCATGATGCCACTAACCCTCCCGCTTTGTGGCTAGGACAGCCTCCATTCTTCTGGGAAGGCTTTCCATGAGATTTTATGGTGTTTCTGATATTGTACGACAGCTGGCTCTCAGAAAAACATCAGCTGTCACGTCTGGTTCATGTGGATGTATTCTGGGAGTGTCCGGTGGAGACGTCACATCTGGTCTGCAGCACGGAGCAGCAGGAAGGTGAGCGTGTTCTGGAGCAGACGGCACACATTGTGTATAACAGAAGGCGAGGGGGGACCAGACAGAGAGAGGACTGAGCGGCAGAGGATCAGCAGAGCTGGGGGACCGGAGCAGGAGAAACAAGCAATGTAACAATTGCTGTGCAGTGTGGGGGCAATATAGCAGAAGGTGAGCGGGGACCAGAGAGAGAGGAGGAACAGCAAACCAGAGGATCAGCAGAGCTGGGGGACCAGAGCAGGAGAAACTAGCAATGTAACACTTGCTGTGCAGTGTGGGGGCAATATAGCAAAAGGTGAGGGGGGACCAGACAGAGAGAGGACTGAGCGGCAGAGGATCAGCAGAGCTAGGGGACCAGAGCAGGAGAAACTAGCAATGTCACACTTGTTGTGCAGTGTGGGGGCAATATAGCAGAAGGTGAGCAGGGACCAGAGAGAGAGGACTGAGTGGCAGAGGATCAGCAGAGCTAGGGGACCAGAGCAGGAGAAACTAGCAATGTCACAATTGCTGTGCAGTGTGGGGGCAATATAGCAGAATGTGAGCAGGGACCAGAGAGAGAGGACTGAGCGGCAGAGGATCAGCAGAGTTAGGGGACCAGAGCAGGAGAAACTAGCAATGTAACACTTGCTGTGCAGTGTGGGGGCAATATAGCAGAATGTGAGCAGGGACCAGAGAGAGAGAGGACTGAGTAGCAGAGGATCAGCAGAGTTGGGGGACCAGAGCAGGAGAAACTAGCAATGTCACACTTGTTGTGCAGTGTGGGGGCAATATAGCAGAAGGTGAGCAGGGACCAGAGAGAGAGGACTGAGCGGCAGAGGATCAGCAGAGCTAGGGGACCAGAGCGGTAGAAACTAGCAGATGTCACTAGCAGAACTGGGGGTTACTACTGAACAGGGGATCAACAGAGCTGGGAATTACTACTGAGTGGGGCATCAGCAGAGCTGGGAGTACTACTGAGCAGGTGATCTGCTGAACAAGGGTACTACTGACCTACGGTTCTGCTGGGCCCCAACAAATATAAAATCAATACACACACAGGGCATTTGCCAATCTTCATTAAAGCTTCAAAAAAGCTTTACCAAAGCATCAAAAACACATGAAAAAAAAATGTTAAAGCGGTAGGAGCTTTAATGTGTGTTGAAGTCAAAGCAAGTGTAAATGAGCCCTTAGGGTTAGAGTTCACGCCAACCCAACTACACAAAATAATGAAGATTTCTCATGTCCCCTCTGTCTGCAGTAGAACACAGGAATTGTGTTACAAATTTTTTTGTCTCGCTGGTTTAGGACCCCCTCCCGCCTGGCCAACATCTTTCTTGGTACATCTTCCAGATGTTGGAGAGGTTGTAAACAAGATGGAACGTTCCTCCATATTTGGTGGAAGTGTCGTAGGATCCAAAAATTCGGGAGTGATATATCGCCATGGATACATAAAACGCGTTAGGTATTCCCCTCTCCATGATCTTTTCCACAATATTCTATCCTGTTATATCCTACAGGAATAGCGTGATGCCTCATCTATTATTATTATAATTATACAGGATTTATATAGCGCCGACAGTTTGCGCAGCGCTTTACAATATTAGGGCAGACAGTACAATTACAATACAATTCAATACAGGAGGAATCAGAGGGCCCTGCTCCTTAGAGCTTAAAATCTAAGAGGGAGGGTTAAATGATACGAAAGGGCAATAACTGCGGGGGATGAGCTGATTGAAAATAAGAAGTGTAGTTGTTAGGTGGTAGCAGAGAAAAGTTTTCAGGGATCGCTTGAAGGTGGATAGATTTGGGGACATTTTGATTGGGGTAGGGAGTTCCAGAGGATGGGAGAGGCTTGGGAGAAGTCTTGGAGGCGAGTATGAGAGGAGGTGATGAGGGAGCTGGAGAGCAGGAGGTCCTGGGAGGAGCGAAGAGGGCGGTTAGGTTGGTATTTTGAGACTAGGCTGGTGATGTATCGGGGAGCAGAGTTGTGGACGGCTTTGTAGCTCATTGTTAGTATTTTGAATTTGATTCGTTGGGCGAGTGGCAGCCAATGGAGGGATTGGCAGAGAGGGGTGGCAGGCGCTGAACGGTTTGTAAGGTGGGCGAGTCTGGCAGCGGCATTCATGATGGACTGGGGGGGAGGAGTCTATTTAAAGGTAGACCAGTGAGGAGGGAGCTGCAGTAGTCGGGGTGAGAGATGACCAGGGGGTGAATCAGGAGCTTTGTGGTTTCATTGGTTAGGAAGGGTCGTATTTTAGAGATGTTGCGGAGGTTGAGGCGGCAAGCCTTAGAAAGTGATTGGATGTGGGGCCAAAAGTGTGATGCCTCATCTACTAAGTGCAGCCAAAAGTCTAACACCTAGGTATTAGAAATGAGACATTTGTACAACTATTCTTGAATGGAACCCAGAGGTTGATAGGATAATAAAGGCAGAGAGGTGGGTACTTGCCTCTCAAGACAAAGAAGACACATTCATAATTGGTTGGGGTGGTTGTATCATTCCGGTGAGGTCCTCATACTTAGTGTGTTTAGAGCAGAATCCCGTTAGGCAGGGGCGTAATCATATGGGTTGCAATTGCAACCGGGCCCCATGGTCCAGGGGGCCCGTGTGCCTCCCTTGTACACCTGGATAGGAGGGATGACGGGGGTGGCATTTAGAGGACCCAATCTCCTCCATTTTCCTGCCAATAGAGGAGATTGGTTCATCTATGCTGCCCCCGCAATCCACTGTTCCCAGGGCCCCTGTGTGCTTCCCTGGTCCCCCCCACAGAGCTGCTGTCTTCCCCCCTCCTGTAGAAGATGAGTCAGGATGGAGAGATGGGAACGGGTCAGTACATTAATCATTTCCCAGCTCCTTCCTTTTCTGAATGGACAGAGTCAGTGATTGGTACCAATTGGTTCATTCATAACTGAAGCATAGTAGACAGTTTTTACTATACTTCCATTTCTAAATGAATGGGAGGCTCGGTGCTCAGCTATTCCTGTCCATTCATTCTGTGCAGCTGAGGTTACACAGATGGAGATTGAAAGGTGAGGTTTGTTTAGACCCCCTGATATCTCATCAAAGCCCCCCAACAGAGCTCCTAAAAAAAATTGTAAAAATAAAATTGTAAAACAAATAAATGGTAAAAAAAAAAATTAAATTAAAATAAAAATTACTGACGTCAGTGAGGGAACTATCAAGGTTGCAATTGTGACTGGGCCCTGGCATTTCACCACCATGGGGAGGCCCGAAGATGGAAGAAAGGGGGCCCTGCTGCAGAACCTGTGAAAGGGCCCCGCTGCGGTACCATAATAAAGGGACCCGCGATGGGAGTAAAGGGCCCCAGGATCAGTGGGAAGAGGGAAGGGCCCTGGCCATGGGTCCCTTCATAATTTCTTGCTCCAGGGCCCTGAAGGTTCCTAGTTACGCCTCTGCCGTTAGGGCAATGGTTCCTGAGCCTTTATGCTTGCTGTTCAATAAAAAAAATAAACTGAGAAGGAATTTGTATGTCCTATAACCTTATCACCTTGAACTGAGGATTCTGATATACAACTGGATGATAACGAAGCCACAAGCGTCTCACCACAATGTATACTGTATGTTGGACTTGTAGTAAGAGGCAAAAAGCTGGGAGGGGGAGAGAAGCACAACAACCATAATGTAGCTTGTAAAGTGCAATTTTAATAGAAAATGTAAAAAAGCACTCACAAAGATAAAATAGATCTCAGCATGGCAGTGAGGTAGCCTCTGGGGCAGAGATCAGACATGGATGCCCTGCCTTGGCCACCGACAAGGGAGCCGAGGTAGATTAGAAGCAGGGAACCGTTGTCACTGGAAAGCCAAAGCCAAGGATGGAACACAGGGCCCAGGGTATGAGGCCAACTCATGTAGTCGGAAAATGCTGGACCTGGAACGTGTTTCAAAGCAATCTTCAGCCTCTTCAGAAGCAAAGTTGCTTCGAGACTCCAAACTCCATTAAACTCTGCTAAACCCGTTTGAAAAAAATGCAGCTTAGGTGACTCGGATTTTCTCTGTTCAGGATAAGCAGCACTTATTGGGAACCAGGGGGGCCTTATTGTCACGTACCTGGTGGTGGAGTCTGTGCAGAGGGCAACCTCTGTTACGGCTCTGGTTCAGGAACCTCTGATAGAGTAGACAGGAGATTCCGGAGCACAGGGGGGCACGGGGGCTGGTACGGATGCAGACGGTGCAGGCAAGCGGGTCGTCGGGTACAGGCAGGGTCGTTAACAAACAAGCAGCTGAGGTACAAGAGGGTCAGGCAGAAGCGTGGTCGTAGACAGGCAGAGGGTCGGTGCAGGCGAAGGTCAGGCAAGCTGGGTCACAGATACAGGAAGTCTTAGCAAAACAAGCCACGGGAACACACTGGAACGCTGTAGAACGGACAGCATCCGCTGCGGGGTGCTGTCCAGCTAGAGTGTTTTGGCGCCATTGACGCGGCCAGACGTGCACAAGCGCACGGAAAGATGGAAATGGCCATTCTTTCTAACACTAACGCCCTCTCTTTCGCTCTATGTGAATACGTTCTGGGGGTGCACTCCTGTGTTTGAAGACAGAACTTTGCCATTTGATTTCCAGTGTTTCTTTAGCTTATGTTATGATGTCAGCCTACAGCCATATATTTCTATATAAGAATGATGTTTTTTTATTATTATAATTCTGGTTTTGTAAACTTGAAATTACATTGTACGAATGATACCTTTGTAATGTACACAACATGTATTTTCAATAAAATATGTTGGGGGGAAAAAAAATGTAAAAAAGCAACAGTACAAACACGACATACAAATATATAAAAAATAAAACACAAATACAAAAAAATGAAACACATTAAATCACTCAAATTTTTTTAATATGTTTTGCTCAAGCACCTAAGTGACCGTTATCGAGAGTTTCTACTACAGTTAAATGCTGCCAATGGCAAAATTCATGATTTTGGGGTGAAATTCATTTGAAAGAAATCACTCCACTAATCCCCTTTTTAACCACTTCAGCCCCGGAAGGATTTCCCCCTTTAGGACCAGAGCCCTTTTTGCGATTCGGCACTGCGTCGCTTTAACTGAATATTGCGCGGTCGTGCAACGTTGTACCCAAACAAAATTTGCGTCCTTTTTTTCCCATAAACAGAGCTTTCTTTTGGTGGTATTTGATCACCGCTGCGTCATTTCTGATCGCCGCTATAAACAAAAGAGCGACAATTTTGCAAAAAAAAAAAAAAAATTTCTTACTTTTTGCTAAAATACAAATCCAAAAAAAAAATATAAAAAAACATTTTTCTTCATCGGTTTTGGCCGATTTATATTCTTCCTCATATTTGCGATAAAAAAAAAAATCGCAATCTGCGCTTATTGATTGGTTTGCGCAAAAGTGGTCGTGTTTACGGATGATGAGAAATAATTTCTGGGGTTTTTATTTTTTTTTTTATTTTTTACTAGTAATGGCGGCGATCTGCGATTTTTAGCGGTACTGCGATATTTCAGCGGACATGTCGGACCATTTTGACACTTTTTTGGGACCATTGGCATTTATACAGCGATCAGTGCTATAAAAATGCACTGATTACTGTGTAAATGCCATTAGCAGTGAAGGGGTTAACCTGCAGGGGGCGCTCTAAGGGTTAACTGTGTTCCCTGGGCGTGTTCTAACTGTGTGTGGGCTGGCCTGGCTGGGGAAGGGAAGTGATCACAGCTTCCACGTAGAGGAAGGCTGTGATCACAGCCCTTTCCCCCTCACAGAACGGAGGTCCGTGTTTACTTACATGGACCTCCGTTCTTTCACTGCGGGGGGGCATTTCGGGTGGCCGGCGGAAATCGAATCAGTCGCACCCGCTCCCTGGCCCCCCCGAACACAGTGAGGCGCGATCTCGCAGCCGCAGTCATATGACGCCGATTTGCGCAGGAGCGCCACCTTGTCGCCGTCAATTGCCTATCAGCGGTCGGCCAGCGGTTAAAGAAACTTAACATGATTTTGCCACCATAGTATGGTGACTGAGGTTCTGTTCTGGTGGAATTCGAGGCAAAAATGGAAGGAGTGGGTGAGCTTCCAGGCAGCGGAAAGACTAGAGGTCTAACATCCAAAGGGAGAGACTTGTAGGCTTTGGAAAGAAGCGTTTTATTACTCCGTGTAACTAAGCCTTCTTGGACCGAAACTCGGATGTTGCAGACTGAACTTGGAACCGTTATATAAAAATATTTAAACACATCCTTCAGTGTCTGTGTGAAACCATTGACTTCTACACCAACCTCCATCCTGGGCCAGTGACAGCTCTGAAAAAGCGTAGAACATCCTTGGGATAACTTGGATCCTCCACAATGTTGAGCTTCATAGAGGAGTGACCAGAAGAAAAAAAATCCACATCCTATCTGGTGTTTGCCAAAAAGCACGTGGGAGACTCAACCGTGATGGTAAAAAAAAGTTATTTGGATTGATGTGATGAAAGCTGAACATTTTGGCCTTTGTATAAACGTTGGATGTGGCTGGGCACTTACCATGCTGAGAACGCATTCCCCGCTCTATAGCATGGCGGTGGAGGTATCATATTGTAAAGATGCTTTTCACTGGCATGTATGGGGAAGCTGGTAGGGAAAATATTTATTTTACACATACAAATAAAAAAAGAAGACTTGTTAAAACCAAAGTAACAGTTTGATTGTCCAGGGTGTAGTTGTCTTGGAAAGGGAGTCTGAAAAATGGCCATTTTTCGGTCTCCCATTCCAGGACAACTACACCCTGGACAACCAAACTGTTACTTTGGTTTAATTAGTCTTGTCTTTTTTAACAAGTTATTTGTATGTGTAAAATAAAGATTTGTATATATCTTTTAACTTCATTTTTTTCTAGTACTTATTAGACCCTACAAGGTACACGTAAAGTCCCACAATTTTGGTTTGAGTATATTTCCAATAAGTTTGTGAAGGTCTTGAGAGAGCTCTTTGCTTTTATCCAACATGAGATGTTTCATGTGTGACACCTTGGTAATGAGACGCCGTTTTATAGGCCATCAGGTGAGACTGAACCAGCTGATATTAATTTGCATTGACAAGGGGTAGGATTGCTTTCTAATTACTGATAGATTTCAGATGGTGTCTTGGCTTTCCATGTCTTTTTGCATTTCCCTTTCTTCACGTGTTCAATATTTTTTCCCTGTGTCCTTCCATTTTATTACACAGAACTCAATTTCCGAACTTATTTGTTTTGGTGTCTTTGCATGTATGGATTGCATGGATTGTTAATGACATTGGGTGAAAATTTCACGTCAATAGCACCTTTAGAAATACTGTAGGTTCTGCAGATGGGGTCATAGGTCGCTCTACTTTTTTGATGGCTCTTGTAAGTTGTCTTTCCTTTTTATAGACTACTCTTCATGTGGGACAATTGTGATATTGTGCAAAAGTACAACAGAAAATTGTAAAATGACAAGGATCGTAAATAAGCCCCCAAAAATCACTTCTTGGCCTTTTGGCTAAGATCAAGTGTGGTATCTGTTCTTATCATTCAGGGTGTGTGGTTTGGTGGAGACAAGTAGGCCGAGGCTGCTCCTTATCGTTTATTCACCTGGGTTGGTCAGGAGTAGAGGCAATCCTTTCCTCTTTACATTTACCAATCCTCTGGATTGGTATCAGGATAAGCCTGCACCCTATGCTCTGGGACACAGAGATATGCTTTCACCTCTACTATGAGAGGCACCAGAAGCAATATAACAGATCTGTTCTTATCACTGTAATATCTGATGCATCCCCTAACTGGACACCATGAATTAAAGGGATTTTTAGAACAGAGGGATGGAAGAAGAGCTTGCTCTGTCCACTCCACTCCTCTGCCTAATACTGCAGTACCAAGTCTGTGCTAAGATGAAGGACTCTTCTTTGTGGTCTTTGTCTTCAAAGAGACCAAAATGGATGGAAACTTCCGCCATGAACTACCAGATGGAACCACCCGGAGTAATCCATGGCTGTTATCACCAATGGATGCACGATGGCTTTGCTGCCCTCTTGGGTGCAGGGACACCAAACTGAAAATGGAAATAAAAAGAAGGTGCACTGACCTGGCACTAGGGTTGCCACATCATCCCTTTAATCCAGGACACATATGAATTACACAGGTTGTTGTTCTGTGGCTGATTTAATGCAGATGAGGCACCAAGTGAGTTTAATTACCACCTTAATCAGCCACAGAACAACCTGCGTAATTGATATGTGTCCTGGATTAAAGGGATGATGTGGCAACCCTACCTGGCACATTACCGTAAAAAGAATGGAGCTCTGAGGAAGAGGGCTCGTCGAAACGTGTCAGCTGTGTATACCTGACCGACATGCATCCGGTGTGGATTGTATGCTATGCTTGTGAATATTCTCGTCTTGTCAGTATAATGGATTATTTTTACATTATTCATGAAAACGTTTTATGGTAATGCCACTAGGTCGGTGCACCATCTTTTTATTTCCCATTTGCAGTACCTCCAGGCCCGGTGCACCAAAAAATAGGTAAATAAGCTCCTGAATAATTTTAGTAAACAGAACAAGGGAAGGAAGCGCCAGCTAAGTGCAGTATCCCGGTAAACAGTTTAATGATAATAATAATTAAAAACGCTCACAAGATATACATGATAAAAACGCTCATCTGGTACTGGATGGAAGATGTAATCCTCAGATATCCGACCTGCAGGACCGTTGTGATGGTTCCGACTGCTGGAAGAGGAGGATGGCCCCCTCGGAAACCTGGAGAAGCTGCCGAGTTAAGGAGCTTCCGGTTTCTGCTCCAGCTGTACACGGTGGTTGGAAGGGCGGCACTGTCCGAAAGATGGCGGGAATTGCCTTGTTCCTGCATCTGGTCCTCTAGCCTTCCGATGACATAAATTCCGGAACAACTGGGCTTCTCCAGGCTTCCAAGGGGGCCATCCTCCTCTTCCAGCAGTCGGAACCATCACAACGGTCCTGCAGGTCGGATATCTGAGGATTGCATCTTTCATCCAGTACCAGATGAGCGTTTTTTTTATTATGTATATCTTGTGAGTGTTTTTAATTCATTATCACTAAATTGTTTATCGGGATACTGCACTAAGCTGGTGCTTCCTTCCCTTGTTCTGTTTTCCATTGTACCCTACAGAGCGGCACACAACTCTGAGGATAGCCGCCATTGGCGTTCCTCAGCCTTTTATTCCCCTTGCTTTTACGGCTTGATCCACGCACCATAGACTTTTTGGGCTACTTTTTAATTCTAGGTGTCATATACCAGGTGCTGCCCAGTTTGGACTATGTAGTCTCGGTGCACCCGATATTTTTCCTTTATTGAATAATTTTAGTGATAGGAAAATAAATTCCCAGCTTGGCCTCTGGTCTCGCAGAGCTATTGGTTACTGCCCTCCAAATTCACCTTCTGCATGGACCAAGCGGATGGCCTGGGATTTCCTATGGTTTTCTCAATGCATCCTTGCGAAAAATCTCAATAACCATATAATCAGCACATGCAATGCCCTCTAGATGTGAAGGAAATGAACCGGTAAAGTCTCGGATGGAGGAAGGCATTCTCTCCAGGTCATATACACCAGTGAATACGGCGGCTTTGTAGCCGGTAATCTGCATTTGGCTCCCATTGACATGGACGGCGGCCCACGTGCTTTCAGGAAACACCGCTCCTCCCTCCACTGACCTGGCAACTTGTCCCACAATTATTAGTTTTCCCATAAATATTTGCCTTAGCAGTTCAAGAGATGGAATGACTCAGATATGCCTGCATTCATTCAGAAAACAAGAGTTTGATCTTTGCACGCGAGGGAGTGTACCCTATGGTCATTCTCCCTGTGCAGAGAGTATTCTCTCTCTTTTTCATTTGTGCCAAATTCCTGCAACGCCTTCCCATCCACACCCAGCTCAGCACAGCCCCAGGTCTCACATTCCCTGCCAGCGCCGCATACACACGAGGTCCTATGGGCGTGCAAATGAGGATGATACAATAGATATGAACTTGTAACCTCCAAAACAAGAGCAGCATAAAAACACAAAACATGCTGTAAGCCATCATAGCACATCCCTGTTCTCTCTTCCAGGATTGGGCTCTGGCCACCGAGGCGTTTCTGGTTACAGAGCCGGATAGAGAGGCAAGTTCAACAGGAATCAAGGTGATGCAGAGTGGAGGCAGATTCACCTCTACGTCTTCATTCACACCACGGCCTGTGCATAAAATACACCATGCAATTTTTATAGTATGTTGCAGTGTTTTGATGGGTTTTTTTTCAGGACTTGTGCAAATGAGGTCACTTCTTTGCCTACTCCGTGTTTCAATGTGAGGCGCTGCGATAAAATGCAACATCCAGCGCACACCAACGCAGGACACCAGCGTGACTCAGCACCACTGATAAAAAGGCCATTTGCCTTGTCCTTGCCTTGGGGCTGCATTGAGCAATGCAGGTGGAGTGGCCGAGTCTTCGCCAGTTTATCAAAGTATCCGAATAAAGAATAGTCGGTCTGCATTGCATAGTGTAGCCAATGAGCATTTGCCTTTCCATTTACTACTTCAGTGCTTCTCCATCAAGGCAGCCAAGGCACCCTTTAAAAATAATGGACAGTGTCGAGACAATCTTTAAAAATTATGGACGATCTCTAGACACCCTTTAAAAATTATGGACGATCTCAAGACACACTTTAAAGATTATGGACAATGTTGAAGCACCCTATATAAATTATGGACAGGGTTGAAGCACTCTTTAAAAATTATGGAGTGTCGAGGCACCCTTTAAAAATTATGGACGGTGTTGAGGCACCCTTTATAAATTAGGGAGTATCGAGGCACCCTTTAAAAATGATGGACAATGTTGAGGCACCCTTTAAAAATTATGGAGTGTCGAGGCACCCTTTAAATATTATGGACAATGTTGAGGCACCCTTTAAAAATGATGGAGTGCCGAGGCACCCTTTAAAAATTATGGAGTGTCGAGGCACCCTTTAAAAATTATGGACAATGTTGAGGCACCCTTTAAAAATTATGGACAATGTTGAGGCACCCTTTAAAAATTATGGAGTGTCGAGGCACCCTATAAAAATTATGGACAATGTTGAGGCACCCTTTAAAAATTATGGACAGTGATGAAGCACCGCTTAAAAATGATGGACAGTCTCGAGGCACTCTTTAAAAATGATGGAGTGTCGAGGCACCCTTTAAAAATTATGGACAATGTTGAGGCACCCTTTAAAAATTATGGAGTGTCGAGGCACCCTTTAAAAATTATGGACAATGTTGAGGCACTGTGAGGTATTAAAAATTTC
>BLSH010001568.1:216706-258831 GCA_018402905.1 Glandirana rugosa
CTGGTATCAATGGGAGGAATAGTCCCCCATCATTGGTATCAATGGGAGGAATAGTGCCCCATTATTGGTATCAGTGGGAGGAATAGTCCCCCATCATTGGTATTAATGGGAGGAATAGTGCCCCATTATTGGTATCAGTGGGAGGAATAGTGCCCCATCATTGGTATCAGTTGGAGGAATAGTGCCCCATCATTGGTGTCAGTGGAAGGAATAGTGCCCCATCAATAGTATCAGTGGGAGGAATAGTGCCCCATCATTGGTGTCAGTGGAAGGAATAGTGCCCCATCATTGGTATCAGTGGGAGGAATAGTGCCCCATCATTGGTATAATTTGGAGGAATAGCATTTCATCATTGGTGCCAGTGGAAGGAATAGTGCCCCAAATATTGGTGTCAGTGAACGGAATAGTGCCCCATCGTTGGTGTCAGTGGACGGAATAGTACCCTGTTATTGGCGTCAGTGCAAGAAATGGTGCCTAATTGTTGGTGTCTGTGGAAGGAATAGTGCCGGATAGCATTAGTGCATTAGCGGTAGGAGCAATGCCGCAAGGGCCGGATTAAAACAAGCAAAGGGGAGCATCTGGCCCACAGGCCACAGTTTGGAGACTCCTGGTTTAAACCAATGGAGCAGCAGATGACCGAGCCATGTTGGTGATTTGTAGCTGCAGAGATAAGCACAATGGTCAGCTAACAGTACTTTGTATCCAGCTAAAAAATCTATAAAAGATAAAAAAGCAGAGAGAGGAAAATACCGCTACAAACTGTTGGAACATGATTGGTGGATACGAGTTACGTGAGCACAACTGCCCTTCACATCTTCAAGTAATCTAAAACCCTCCGAAAATGAAAACAACCCCCAACGATGACATCACAGGACTGAAGATAAAGGCGGACACAACGTAGCGTTTCTGGCACAGAATGGAGTTTAATGATGCATCCGATTCCAGGAATTACCCTTTGACAGTCCTGGAACGAGGAGCGATATACAGGTGATGAAAGTCTAGTGCTGGCCGAGGAGTCATTACTGATATGAAATGTATTGCTGATGTGTCTGGGAGTCAGACGTCCGTGGTGGAGGAGCCCCTCTGTGCTCAGATCACGCTGCCAACCTGTAGCTGCAAAGGGAGGCCATGACACGGCCTCCCCCCCGAGGCCGACAGTTCTACTTCTTGTAGGTGCAAAGGATTCAAAACACTGTTCAACGGCGCAATTCTAACACTGACTGATGATCTTACAGTATACAAGTTTCCCCTCCCCCCCTCCCCTCCCCCAATCCCAATCGAACATAACAATAAAACTCAAAGACAGACATATATAGATAGACCGATATTTGCCCATCTATGTTATTAGCAGCACCAACAATGCCCCGACCCTGGACGGCGATAAGTTAAGTCTGCCCGAGGCAGCCAGAGATATGTCCCAATGCAGATTAGTGTCGTTCTTCCCGCCATATCTCCGCCTCCTGCGCACAGCGATCCCATGCTTGTACCTAAAATAATACTTTATACATTCATGGTGTACCGCCCCGCACCTCGCATCCTAAACCCGAGGTACGTTTGGCACGGTGAATCCTGTACGCATTATAAGTGTTCTTCGTTTTAAAGTTCTAACTACTTAAAAAAAAAAAAAAAAGTCAGTTCTTTGAGAATAGTGTGTTTGCAGGTCGCCATAATCACAACGCTTCCTCCTTGTATGGCAGCCGAGTCCGTGAGCCGCCACCCCCCCCCCCCCAATGGAAATCCGGGCCGCTCTAATGGCATGCAAGCCTTTCTGCGCTTCCTCTGGAGGGGTTCGGGAGTTCCGCGCTGGCAACGGTTAGTGTTCCTCGCTTCCATCAGATGCCGCTAGTGAGGTCATTAATTACACGCGATTTCACCAGTTTCCGTAAGAATTCCTTCTCTTTCTGGATATTGTGCGTCCAAGACTAAGAGAAGAGCAGAAAACGTCATGTTACAGGTGAGTACCAGGCATGAAAAAGTAAAAGAATTCATAGTAACCCAGCCTTTCCAACACTGAGGAACCCTTGAAATAATTCTCCGGTCTCGGGGAACCCCTGCTAAAAATTAAACATCTACAACTCATGATACAGTAGTGGTATAGTCAATGGGAAGAATGCTCCTTACATTGGTGATCAATGGGAAGAATGCTCCTTACACTTGTGGTCATTGGGAAGAATGCTCCTTACACTTGTGGTCAATGGGAAGAATGCTCCTTACACTTGTGGTCAATGGGAAGAATGCTGCTTACACTTGTGGTCAATGGGAAGAATGCTCCTTACACTTGTGGTCATTGGGAAGAATGCTCCTTACACTTGTGGTCATTGGGAAGAATGCTCCTTAAACTTGTGGTCATTGGGAAGAATGCTCCTTACACTTGTGGTCATTGGGAAGAATGCTCCTTACACTTGTGGTCATTGGGAAGAATGCTCCTTACACTTGTGGTCATTGGGAAGAATGCTCCCTACACTTGTGGTCAATGGGAAGAATGCTCCTCACACTTGTGGTCAATGGGAAGAATGCTCCTTACACTTGTGGTCATTGGGAAGAATGCTCCCTACACTTGTGGTCATTGGGAAGAATGCTCCCTACACTTGTGGTCATTGGGAAGAATGCTCCTTATACTTGTGGTCAATGGGAAGAATGCTCCCTACACTTGGGGTCAATGGAAAGAATGCTCCTTACACTTGTGGTCATTGGGAAGAATGCTCCTTACACTTGTGGTCAATGGGAAGAATGCTCCCTACACTTGTGGTCAATGGGAAGAATGCTCCTTACACTTGTGGTCATTGGGAAGAATGCTCCTTACACTTGTGGTCAATGGGAAGAATGCTCCCTACACTTGTGGTCAATGGAAAGAATGCTCCTTACACTTGTGGTCATTGGGAAGAATGCTCCTTACACTTGTGGTCAATGGGAAGAATGCTCCTTACATTTGTGGTCATTGGGAAGAATTCCCCCTTACAGATAGCTAAAAAGATCAATGATGTCATTGGGAATTTATCTGAGAGGTAGAAATTGACCATTGCTCAAGGAACCCCTAGCAACCTTTGGAGGAACCCTAGGGTTCCACGGAACCCTGGTTGAGAAACCCTGTAGTAACCTGTTGTTACCCGCATTACACATACACTATATTGTCAAAAGTATTGGGACTAGGGTTGCCACATCATCCCTTTAATCCAGGACACATATGAATTACACAGGTTGTTGTTCTGAGGATAATTTAATGCAGATGAGGCACCAAGTGAGTTTAATTACCACCTTAATCAGCCACAGAACAACCTGTGTAATTCATATATGTCCTGGATTAAAGGGATGATGTGGCAACCCTAATTGGGGCGCCTGCCTTTACACGCACATGGCACCCCAGTCTTAGTCCGTAGGGTTCAATATTGAGTTGGCCCACCCTTTGCAGTTATAACAGCTTCACCTCTTCTGGTAAGGCTGTCCACAAGGTTTAGGAGTGTCTATGGGAATGTTTGACCATTCTTCCAGAAGAGCATTTGTGAGGTCAGGCACTGATGTTGGATGAGAAGGCCTGGCTCACACTCTCCGCCCTAATTCATCCCAAAGGTGTTCTATCCGGTTGATTTTAGGACAGTCAAGTTTCTCTACCCCTCTGCTACATCCAGCTGCTCTTCTGTCGAATATTTGGAAACAAATGAAAGTTACCCCTGGGCTCAGGGTTCAACAGATATATTTCTGGGATTTCTCTCCCAGCTTGTACGGGGCTACGCCCTGTTAACTGCTCCCTGTCCTAGCGGTTTACCACATCATCATTTCTATTATCAGGTAACACAAACTTTACAAAAGGTACAAACAATGTGTTATGAATAAGAACAATAATTATGTGTATATAAAGATCTTTGTATTTTTCAATATACTATGTGATTGTTTTGTTTATTTTGTAGTGACTACATACCCCAACATCTCCATATTCCCCTGAAGAAGCCCAATAGGGCGAAATGCGTTAAAAGGGAAGGATTTTGCAACACCCATCAATCTGTGCTCCCATCTTAAGTCCTCTGATTGCCCTAATCGGTCAATGCAGTGTATGGCATCCGATTTTAGGGGGAGGCTCGATGCATTTTTGATGGGGATTGTTTTTGCTTTAATGGGGAATGTTCGTTGTTTTAATTCACTTATGTTAATCAGTCAAATGATCTATTGGTCAGTGAGACATTTTATTATGTATTAATAAAGTCTTATATTTTTACTGCATGGTTGTATATTATATCTTTTCAGAGGAGGGTTTCATCAGCACAGTTAAAGTCCCAATTCCAATTTTTCTTGGTCTATCTCATGGTTTTCACTATACCTAGGGATGTGGTGCTGACTAAGTTCAGCCATTTTCTTAATTTTTTACTATATGTCTTTATGGATCTTGCTTTGTGCACCGGTCCAAATCATTTGGTGGAGGGGGGATTATGGTGTGGGGTTGTTTTTCAGGGGTGGGGCATGGCCCCTTAGTTCCAGTGAAGGGAACTCTTAAGACGTCAGCATACCAAGACATTTTGGACAATTTCATGCTCCCGACTTTGTGGGAAGAGTTTGGGGATGGTCCCTTCCTGTTCCAACATGACTGTGCACCAGGGCACAAAGCAAGGTCCATAAAGACATGGATGAGCACGTTTGGGGTGGAGGAACTTGACTGGCCTGCACAGAGTACTGACCTCAACCGGACAGAACACCTTTGGGATGAATTAGAGTGGAGACTGCGAGCCAGGCCTTCTCATCCAACATCAGTGCCTGACCTCACAAATGCGCTTCTGGAAGAACGGTCAAACATTCCCATAGACACTCCTAAACCTTGTGGACAGCCTTCCCAGAAGAGGTGAAGCTGTTATAGCTGCAAAGGGTGGGCCAACTCAATATTGAACCCTAAAGAGTAAGATGCCATTAAAGTTCACATGTGTGTAAAGGCAGGCGTCCCAATACTTTTGACAATATAGTGTATGTGCAGCAGCAAAAGAGTGGGCTTTAATGCCCACAAGCTGCATATATACAGTATGATGTATCCTCACTGCGTGCTCCCAGCACAGACATCGAGCTGTCAAAGACCGCTTTTGGTCCGGATTTTCTATCAGTAGCATGCAGGATCGGCTCTTGATCATGTGACCACTGTGACAACCAATCACACTGGTCATGTGATCACCAATTCTTCCCACCGCCCAGGCATTCAGAACTTTTTAAAGGGACAACGGGGAGGGCGGGAAGTGGTTAAAGTGCAGTATTTCCCTTAAAAAATATATATTTTCATTCTTTATTTTTTTAAATTCACAAAATACAAAGTGAGCGAACATTGTGCAAGTCTACCTAGGAGCCAGCATCATTTCTCCTAGGTAGACTTGCACACAGTTTTTGAAGGAATTCGGAAGGTAGGTTGTTCCAAACATCTTGGAGATCTAAACACAGAACTCATTAATAGTCTTAGATGTGTACAGACCTTTATATATGTGATGCTAAGAGATTATAAAATTAAAATATCCTTAAAAAGAACAGCTTTATTATAAAATTAAAACATTTTTACAAACATGAAATATTGTGATCGCTATATCTAGTACCACACAACTAGTCCTTGTTCGCTATTCCAAGATAGTGTGGTGGGTTGACATATTTCGCATTTGTCTTGCTTCTTCAGGATCCAATCCAAGTGATTGGAAGAAGCAAGTGAGACGCGTCGATCCATTACATTGTCTTGGAATAATGAACAAGCACTAGTTGTGTTGTACTAGATGTGGAAATCTCAATGTTTCATAGGATGCTTTGTTTAAAAGCTATTGTTTTTATGGATATATGTCTGCTTTGAGGCACATTGAAAATCTCTTGGTCCCATTCTCCATAATGACAACGGTGGGGGTTGAGAAAAGATATATTAGAATTGATGAGTTAGGGATGGTGCCATAAAAGACATGAATAGGATGGTTTCCATGATATAATATGGAAATAATGCTCAAAGATCTCTCTCTGCTGAGGGATCCTGCTGCTGGGTGAAAAAGCTGACTGCCGACAGAACACTAAAACATACAAGAGCTGCCTGTTTGTTTTAGGGATCCCATCAGGGGCACCGTGTTAGCCAGGCATGGACTTTTGTTTAGTTTGTGGCTGGGACAAGCAGATTTTTTTGTTTGTTCTATGCTACGGACTTGCTGAACAAAGTTCTCCTGCAATGAACTGATTTTGCTCAACAAAAGCACAGAAGAAACCTGCATGGACTGTACCAGGGTGTCCCCATCCTGTGCATGATTTACTGCTGCCAATGCTAGTTTAAAAATCTAAAATATATACATATATGATTTAAAACACATATTTCTCTTGAAGTTCACAAATAAGCCCGTTCTTTCTATACTTCGACACACTGCAGGTCTGCCCGTCCACTCTGAACACATTGACTTAATTTTGTACAAGAAAGAAATTTTATTGATCAATTATAAATTAGATACCCCCCCAGAAATGGATCTCACATGTGTTTAAACTTTCTCACTTAGAAGTGTTGAGGGGAACGAGGAGAGAAGGGTTGAGATCTAAAGAATTTTAATGTGTTTTATAGATTCTTTTTCTCCTCTCCGTGGGGCGTCTGTCTTTAGGACTCTTCTTTAGGCACTACTTTTAGAACACAAGAAGGGGAAGCCTCTAATGGTTTAAGAGAAGCAAGCTGGGGAAGAGCACCACCTGTACATTATTAGAGAGGTGCACCACCTGCATTATATCACTCAAACCCTTTATACGGCTACAGTCACCTCAAGCAAACCCTTTACGGAAACCCATCTACAGCCAAAACTTTTTTTTCTTTTCTAGCTTTGGATGGAGGGCCACTTAGAACCTTTGCCAACTATTTTCTTGTTTATGAATTAAGACAGGAAGTAAGCAGAAATCTATCCAAGACGTATGGCATGCGCCCAGCCTGGCAAGCCGGGAATGCATCCACTCATAACCTGATATTAACGCGAGAAGATCAGTTCTCATTGTAGTGGAGCCATCACTAGATGCACTCATGGACCCACTGGTTGCACCATTCATTGGCTGCTCAATTCCAGCATAACAGCCCTATGAGATGTCTCTTTCACTGGACTCTGAAGTCAAGCTAAAGCAAGAGCGGGTTGGTCAATCCTTCTAAGGGGGGGGTACAACTAGTATAGCTAAGCCTGTGGAGATGGGTGCCCCTCTTAAGGTGGCCGAAGACATAAACCACAGAGCAGTAAGCAAATGGGGTGTGGGGGATGAGTGTGAGATAATTCAAACCATAAACAAGGTACCGTCCCAAAAAGGAACACGTGAGATCAAGATAGAGTTGGTGGGACTTTATATGTACTTTGTAGGGTTGTTATAAACGTTGAAACAACTAAGGAATAAAATTAACAAATCTTTATTTTGCACGCATGTGCGGTTATGTAAAAAATCAGAAAGGTAGAGTACAAACAAAAGTACAATTTAAAATCACAGTTACAGTTGGCCAGGATGTAGAAGTCCAAATATTTTGTACTAATATCATGATTCATATATCATTATAGTTTATATATATATATATATGTATGTATGAATCCGAGGCCCTGATGAAGCGGGTAAGGTTGCGAAACGTGTAGGCCAATACATCAGATCTTCCCAACAGGACCACAACATCCTGGCTAACCGTAACTGTGATTTTAAATTGTACTTTTGTTTGTACTCTACCTTTCTGATTGTTTTACGTAACCGCACATGCGCGCAAAATAAAGATTTGATAATTTTATACCTTAGTTGTTTCAACATTTATTAAAACCCTACAAGGTACATGCAAAGTCCCACCAATCCTATCTTGATCTCACAGGGCAGTAAGGAAAGAGTGGAGGGGACTAAAAGTTAGCTCTACAAATCTTCCAGGACATCCAAAAGAGGTCTCCACTGCTCAATCCCACCTATCCAAACCAGTCAGATTCACTGTCCCAGGAGTGGGCTCTGAGCTGGATGGAATGGGAGGCCCCTGCAAGTACCACATAGGTGTATATCAATGTTCCAATGTTGTTGCTGTTAGGCCTGAGAAAACATGAAGAAATTAGGAATTTCCCAAGCTTTCCCTTTATTGTCTATGATCCTTTTGTTTCCTGTTTTAGGTGGGCAGAGCCACACTCTGTTATGTGCTGTCCTGGAAGATATGTAACAATCAGCCTTCACCATCTGCTGATAATAACTCTTTATTGAAGCTCAGGTCTTTGTGGTGCACACTTGCCCTAATCAGGAGAGCTAAGGTAGACTGTTGGTCATTAAACCTATGCCTGATGAACAGGTTTGTTTGGCTGCTCATACCCTGCATACAGGTCTGCCTGACTAAAATATAGATAAAATAAGTAGGAATGGGACTTTTTTGGGTGCATGAGTTATGGATCAAACATTGAATATCAATTAAAATTATTTATTTCAAATCATATATAAAACCATTATTGTAAAAAGTAGCTATTACAGATTTATGGTACATATCCAGTAGACACAGTGTGGTGGTGTTCATGAAATCCTCATACACATTTTTTTTCTGCATGTTTCTCCAACTTGGCTTCTACAGGAATACATTATGTGCATAGGAAACTTTAATGCAGACCACCGGAAGCCCAGACAGATGGAATCACAGAAGAGAACCCACAGGGTTCACAAAGGCGAACCCAAGATAGCACAGGGCACACCGCAGAGGGGAGATAATGACAAGAGGATAAACTAAAAGTATAAGAGGAAAACCCACTAAGGAAGCCAGAGCAATACGATAACACTGGTTGGAAACATATAGTTTATTTAACCCCGGGCAGGATCCCAGATTCAGACACCAACATACTGGTACCCGTCTGGTGAGGAACTTTGTGTGTGCCTCTCTGGCTCCCCCAGGGCTAAATATAGCTATAGGTTTCCAACCAGTGTTATCGTGTTGCTCTGGCTCCTTTAGTGGATTTTCCTCTTATACCTTTAGTTTATCCTCTCGTCATTATCTACCCTCTGTGGTGTGCCCTTTGCTATCTTGCCTTTGTGAGTGATGTAAGTTCTCTTCTGTGATTCCATCTGGCTGGGCTTCCGGTGGTCTGCATCAAAGTTTCCTATGCACATAATATCTTCCTGAAGAAGCCAAGTTGGAGAAACATGTAGAAAAAAACACCACCACACTGTGTATACTGGATATGTACCATGGAATTGTAATGGCTACTTTTTAAAATAATGTTTTCATTTAAGATTTGAAATAAATTGAAAAGATTTTAATTGATATTCAATGTCTGATTTATAACTTATGCACCCAAAAAGTCCCATTCCTAATTCTATCTATATGCTATACAGTACAAGGGATGAGATGTTATCTGATACATATCTCCTACCCACCTACTGATTATTTTTCTAGGTCTGCCTGACTGTTCATGCCTTGGATGATTTCTGTGAAATGCCTGAATTGCATTTGTACTCAGATTGTATGTGCTTACCTTGATTGGTAGCCTGTTACCTCTGTTACTCTTAACCTGTTCTCTGTCTGCCTGTCTGGATTCTTTCGGATCGGTTTGTTTGCACCTGATCCGACCATCAGCTTGTTGACTTTGCTAAGATCTACTGTTTCCTCCGACTATCTGTCCGTGGACTTACACCACAACTGTCCCAACTCTTAGTCCTCGTTCGCCCCTGTGACATAAGGAGTCCGTCAACCTCTGTGTCAAAACCATTACCTACATTTCACAGATAGGTCCCTGTGTGATACATAGTTACATACTTTGTAAGGTTGAATAAAGACACTAGTCCATCCAGTTCAACCTTTGTGGGGGTGCGTATTTAGGTCTCTACCACTCCCCTTATCCCTGTATATTGGGTTCAACAAGTTGCCCATCTAAACGTTTTTGAAATTATCAACGCTATCTGCCAACAACACAGATTGTGGAAGGGAGTTCCACATCCTTACTGCTCTAAAAGTAAGCAAAAAACCTATGCAGTTTTAGGTTAAACTTCTTCTCATCCAACTTCATAGAGTGGCCATGTGTCTTCTTGAGCAACTATTTAGATATATGTATATCGCCTCTTCTGTGTCTCTTCTCCATAGAGAATAAGTTTAATGTTTGCAGCTGTTCCTCATAACTGAGGTCTTCCAGCCCCCTAATAAGCTTTGTTGTCCTTCTGTGCACTCTCTCTAGTTGCAGCACATCCTTCCTGAGGATTGGTGACCAGAACTGGACGGCATACCCAAGATGTGACTGTACCAGAGTTTTGTAAAGTGGTAGAATTCTAGTTTTATCTCGTGAGTAAATACCCTTTTTTTGTGCATGCAAATATTCTAGTGGCCTTGCTTGCTGCAGCCTGGCATTGGGGGTTTGATCAGAAAAGTCACCTAAGGAGCTCTCCCTTACCACCGCCTGCTTCAGAGCTGCAAATTATGGGCCAAAAAGTACAGGTGATGCCTTCAATTTCAAGCATTGTTACCTCTTTAATGGCAGCCATCTTGATCGTCTCGTAGTAATGCAAAGGGGCGTTAGGGAGGTTCATGTCGTACCCAAACCCAGCCACAGCTACCTCGTCACAGTTGTGAAGTGCCATCGTAATAGCCACGCTGCCCAGGGTAGGAATGTTCTGTAGATGGAATAGCGAGAGATAAGGAGCCATGTAACAAAAAGTATAAACAGACATCACATATTTCAGCGAGAATCATGCACCATATGCCAGGGATTTGTGGGCAGCTTTCATATGTAAAGTGGATGAAGAGTATTTACAAAGACTTCTTTAGATGTAGGTGTGAAAAAGATCAGCTCAAAGCTTAACTCTGCATGCCCCCCCTGGGTGTGCCCCCTCCCCCCAGTTAATGCTGGGTTAATTAAAAAGAAGAAAAAACACTCTAAATGCCCAAAATACTTACCTAAATCTTTGATCACGTGAGACGCGGGGTATGAAAGTCTTCTATCTTCTTTCCTGCAGGGAAGGCAATGGGGTCCTTTCAGGCTCCAGGAGTGAAGAACATGAGTTGACCAGTAAGCATGGGCACAGACTACTACGCTGGTAGATTAACTGGTCATCACCCCACTGATGGCAAAGTTAGATAGATGAACCAAATGCTTCAAAAGAAAGTTATCAGTGACTGGTGAATGGGTGGTAGGCGATGGTAAAGCTTGGCCTGGAGATGGGCAGTCATGTAATTAACCTCATTACTGCATGATAATGTTTAAAAAACATTAATTCTTTGTTTACAGTAATTATGTATAAAGGGGCAGCCAAAATTGCAAAGTTGGGCATTTTGGGAGTCTACTTTTACATAATTCTGCCACGGGACAAAAAAGATTGAAGTCAATAGGGAAGGTAAATGCAATATTTTTGTGTGGTTTTAAATGGTACATTTTTTTCCCAACAGCTTCCAAGGGTCAGTGAAGGCCCTTTAAACTATCCTGAACTAAAAGTAAAAGTATAATTTATTAAAAGACCTTTGCCACATGGAGAAATGGCTAAGTGCATGCTTTATATTCATCTACACTTTGCTTTATTTTCCCCCCAAAAATTTCAATTTTTTACACAACCTTTATTTTTAGGATGTTTAAAGTAAGCCAACGATTTTTTGGCCTACTTCTCTCATGGATCACAGGAGTGCAGTTTGCTCTGCTCTCCTGTGACCCCTTTTCAGCCGGTCCAGGCGCTGGATCGACCCAGACTGCAGCCTGGACCAGCACCTGGCTATGCCTCTCAGCAATCCACTGAGAGACTGGTCTAGCCCCTTCCCCCCTCCAAAGCCCAGCTCTCCAGTGAGCGCTGGAGGGGAGAGAAGAGGGCCGGTGACAGACAGTCACGGCTCTCTGCTCAGAACAGTGGAGAGAACTGAGTGATTTGCGGTGTTTGATCACTCAGTTCTCAGTGTAGAGGCAGCGGGAGACAGACACGCACAACTGATCAAACTTGAGGTCCAGATAATACATCTTATCAACCTATATTGTATACACATTTTACTATCTTGCAAAATGCAAGTGTGTAGTGTAAAAGATTATTAAACAACAAAAAGAATATTTGGAAATAGGAAAAATACATCAAATGCAGTGTCCTCGCTGAAAGCATTTCAGGTTCCATTCTGTAATGTCAGATAACACAACATACAAAAACAGGATTGCATGTTGAGAGAGGGAAAGGAAAGTATCATTAGAGAAAAAAAAGGATGTGAGTCACAAACACTCCTAATAGGAGATAGAGTCACTATAGAGTTACAAAACCATAAAAAAAGAACACATCCAGGAACAGACCCAACTTTGATCAAAAAGCCATTGGAACCAAAACCAAAACAGCATTGAAATTCCAATTTTCTATCAGTGTCAAAAACAGGGATTCTCAACCATAGGCTTATGGAATCCCAGGGTTCCTCCAGAGGTTGTTAGAGGTTCCTTGAGCTGTGCCTAATCGATCTCTCATTTTCTAGTAGTGTCTAAAACAGGGACTCTCAACCAATCTTCCTCCAGATGTTGCTAGGAGTTCCTTGAGTTGTTGATAATTGACCTCCCTTCTGCATTTTATAGTAGTGTCTAAAACAGAGATTCTCAACCAGGGTGTCAGGGAACCTTAGGGTTCCTCCAGAAGTTGGAACTTATCTTCCAGCTTATTGTGCCTCCATGGTTCGTGGTCCAATGCCACTTGGCAGAACCAGTGGTATGACACCAATGAACATTTAGCTGTCTGTGGCATTCTGACCACCACTGTAAGAATTGAATTCTTCCTACAGACCACCAATGTAAGGAGCATTGTTCCCACTGACCAGCAATGTAAGGGACATTCTTCCCACTGATCACCAATGTAAGGGACATTCTTCCCACTGATCACCAATGTAAGGAACATTCTTCCCACTGACCACCAATGTAAGAGGCATTCTTCCCACTGACCACCAATGTAAGGAGCATTCTTCCCACTGACCCAGATGAAAGAATTTTTTCATGGGTTCCTCAAGATCTGAAATTATTTCAAGGGTTCACCTTTGGGGTGAAAAGGTTGAGAAAGGCTGGTCTAAATCATCATAAAGGTGAGTTTTATGATTACATAGTGTGTGTGTGTGTGTGTGTGGAGGGGGGGGGGGGGTCTAGCTCCTAGTTGAGATGGAGATTTATTCAAAGAGTGCTAACTGCCTTGTTTACAACAGAAGAGCTATTGTCATGTGCAGGGGTCAAGCACGGATGCCAGTAGCTATAGCAGTAGGGAGGCTCCTACTGACCAGCTGGATAAGTGCACAAGCAGGCCACTCCGGCGGATGAGGAGGGCTGACCCGAGGGGCAGGGTCTAAGCACTAACTGGTATTCACCAGAGCGCCTGATGGTGGAGATGGGTTTTTCTGCATGTTAGTACCAGGTCGCAGTCCTCAGGAACACCCCACCAGGAGGTGAGCAAGCCAGGGTCCAATAGCTGATATAGCAGGTAGGGATCAAGCAGAAGCTTAGTCGGCTAACAGGCCAAAGCTTGGTAACAAGTAGTTGCAGGTTGGGATCAAGCAGAATCATAGTTGAGGAACAATCCGAAGTTCGTTATTGAAGATACGGACAGCAGCAGGAGAGACAAGAGCGAGATATTGGCTGGAGAGAGCATAATAATTTGGCAAACAAGAAGAGCAAAGGGATGGCTTAATAGGAAGTTAATGGGAGGCGCAAAGAGTTCAAGGTTCAGGACGAAGAAGACACAAAGCAAGGTTGTCTTAAGAGTTCAGACAGGGAGCTGACCAGCATCTCAGGTGGCTTAGAAAGAAGAGACATTGCCAGACACAGCAGAGGTTGCAGATTCAAACCTAGGTCCCGGCAACTAGATCCATGAAGCCCTTATTGCATAGAATTTAATGGCCTTACCAGTTGGCTAAAATGTTCCTTTTTTATTCTTATTCATGTTTTACTTCTTACGTCTATGAGTTGGAGCAATCCACCCTTAAAGAGGTCTCTGGAATATTTTCAGTTGAAATAAGGTGAAAGTGAGCAAATGAATTGCCCAGAGCAGCTTATTTATAAATATTAATTTGCACCCGTACTAAACAGGCCCAGTGGCCCCAATGAGCAGGTTGGGTGTACAGTGACCGATGAAGGCTATTTGTGAAGTGATGGATTGTCCTCTCTCCCTCCTTCCGCCGGCCCTGTGATTGTGATCTAATGGCTCGGGGAAGATTAATAAGATTATCTGTGTGCTGCCAGGCTTGTTGGGATAAGTGAATGAGATGGAGAGTTAGTTATCTGTCTGAATGAGAATCATCGGCAGCTTGGCATGGTGACATATGGGCGATTAATCTCTCTCCCCGCTGATTTAGTGCTTCCATCCGCCTGCTGAGCTCCGGTTTGCTCAGGCCAGACGTGAACAATAAGGAATTAGGCGCTCGTTCTCCTCTACAAGTCTCTAGCAAATGAAAACTGAGAGGTAAATATCAGATGACAATGGCATGTCATTATCTTTATGATGACTTGCAATCTGTTATTATAATGCCGTTCCCTCGGGTCCTTTCTCTTCCAGTCTCACATTTCATTACAGGCCCTCTTTATTCATTTTTCTGCTTGTTAGGAAATGGCGAGCAAAGGTTCCCACCCTGTATTTACATATTTTAAGTTCCCACAGTTGCCAGTCCAGATGGTTGGCACCAAGGTTGCACAGATACACGCAGAGTCCAGGAGATGGTCAATCCAAGGTCTTATCCAGCAGGTGATTTTGGTTTTGGTAAATGACCAAACCTGAACCCCGGCATCATCAAAATGTGGTGGAGTTTCTCCCAGAGGTGGTGTACGAGTGGTAGACCTGGGCCTCTTTCTCACACGTTGGGAAATGATACCCAATACTCGTTAAATCTTCCCTCCAGTCTTGCACTGGTGTACCAACTCCTCTCCTGGACTGAATCGGCTTCCTCTGAATTTACTGCACACTGTGAGCTTCTCACAATGTGCATTAAGAATCTGAAGCAAGTCAGCTAGAGCCCCGTCACAGTAAGACATCCATCATTATCTAGTACAGGGTTTCTCAACCAGGGTTCCATGGAACCCTAGGGTTCCTCCAGAGGTTGGTAGGGGTTCCTTGAGCAATGAGACATTTCTGCCCCTTAGATAAGTTACTTCTGTCATTGATTCTTTTAGCTATCTGTAAGGGGGGAAAATCTTCCAAATGACCACGAGTGTAAGGAGCATTCTTCCCACTGACCATCACACTAATGCAGAGATATGCAATTAGGGGACCTCCAGCTGTTGCAGAACTACAAGTCCCATGAGGCATAGCAAGACACAAGCATGACTGCCAGAGGCAGAGGCATGATGGGACTTGTAGTTTTGCAACAGCTGGAGGTCCGCTAATTGCATATCCCTGCACTAATGTATCATGAGTTGTAGATATGGTCATTTTTAGCAGGGGGTTCCCTGAGACCGGAAAGTTCTTTCAAGGGTTCCTCTGTGTTGAACAGGTTGAGAAAGGCTGATCTAGTACCTTCATCCCTGGACTGTCCTGGATTTCAGCTCTTTCAATCACAGGGGCTGAGCATCACATGTGGGAGTTACCTTGGGTGGTCTGCATGCAAATATATTCCTCAGAAAAAACAAACCACAACAAAGAGCACTAAATGGAACTCCTGTGGAAGAAAGCGGTAGACCGCTGTTGACACTTGAAACAATCTCGAATGATGCCGATGTGATTAAAAACAAGAGATGATAAAAGTCAAAAGATGCAGAGCTCCCCTTGGGCAGATTGAATGACCAATCAGAGTGCCTGTGTGAATACCTTTACAAGCCATGGGCTATGGTCCAGTCCTGTGTGACGGTGCTGTGGTGATCAGGCAGTGAGCAGAACCCACTATGGGGTGATGGATAGCAGGCCGGGTGGATGGAGTCAACCTATGGGGCTGGGAGGCGCCACGGTGTATTACGACTCGGCCGCCGGGTGAGGAAGAGCCGGCCAGCAGCTGATGGACTAGCAGGTAGAGGCGCCCTGAGCGTGACGCCATCCACCCGTGAAACCCCTGAACCTAAACGAGGCCTGATACACAGAAGTGCCGATGGAACGCAAGCCAGGGGGAGAGAATGCAAGGATGGTATGGTGTCGTCCTGACAACGCGTTTCGGCATGTGGCCCTTTGTCAAGTCATCACAGAGGACCAAGTCCACAGTCTTGGTCCCTTAGCGCCAGACTTATTGTGGTTTTATTGCATGCAAATATAGCCTGCCTAGGAAAGCCCACTCCTCCAGACTGACATATCTTCTCCCAAGAACCAGCCCACTGCTTGCATCAGTGCTGAGAACTCATGAGAGGAGTACTGAGGCCGGGTGCTGTGATGTTTTCAGGAAGCTATGTACAGCATAGCTTATAAAGTATAAGCAGAATTGGCTTAAATGCTAAGATCCCATTAAAAAATAAATAAATAAAATACATACACATATTTTTGGAAGTAAAAATTTGCATTTATTATTCTTTTTCTCAGGACCCTGTAGAGCATTGTACCAGCACATTCAGGGAATCGCAGGTGCAATATCAGGCTCCTGCATTCTCTTGTTACAGCTTTGAGCCCATACCTCTGTACGGGCCGCCAGAATCAGAGCTGCAGGATGAGTGACTGGACTATGAGGGTGCTGATCAGTGACCATGCAGTCCATCGAAAACTACAAGCTGTCTGCCACAGTGGCAGACAGGACTTGTAGATTATTTAATCACAGATGCTTGGGAGTGAATAATGCAGCTGCGTGGGCACTGACTATGTCTTGTATCATGTCTTCAGTCTCTGACCATCTCCTGTATCATATCCGCAGTCTCTGACCATCTCTTGTATCATGTCTTCAGTCTCTGACCATCTCCTGTATCATGTCCGCAGTCTCTGACCATCTCCTGTATCATGTCTGCAGTCTCTGACCATCTCCTATACCATGTCTGCAGTCTTTGACCATCTTCTGTACTATATCCGGTGTCGCTGGCCATCTCTTGTACCAAATCTGCAGTCTTTCATCATCTCCTGTACCATGTCCGCAGTCTCTGACCATCTCTTGGACAATGTCCGCAGTCTCTGACCATCTCCTGTACCATGTCCTCAGTCTCCGACCATCTCTTGTAACATGTCTGTAGTCTCTGACCATCTCTTGCACAATGTCCGCACTCTCTGACATCTACTGTACCTTGTCAGCAGTCTCTGATCATCTCCTGTACCATGTCCGCAGTCTCTGACCATCTCTTGGACAATGTCCGCACTCTCTGACCATCTCCTGTACCATGTATGCACTCGCTGACCATCTCTTGTACCATGTTTGCAGTCTCTGACCATCTCCTGTACCATGACCGCAGTCTCTGATCATCTCCTGTACCAGGCCTGCAGTCTCTGACCATCTCCTGTACCACATCCGCAGTCTCTGACCACTGCTTTTACCACGTTTGCAGTCTCTGACCATCTCTTGTATCGCATCCACAGTCGCTGACCATCTCCTGCACCATGCTTATAGTCTATATCAGAGTTCTCCAGCAACAGTGGGGCATGGTCCCTACCACTGATACCGACAATGGTGCACTATTCCTCCCACTGATACCAATGATGGGACACTATTCCTCCCACTGACACCAATGATGGGACACTATTCCTCCCACTGACACCAATGATGGGACACTATTCCTCCCACTGACCCCAATGATGGGACACTATTCCTCCCACTGACACCAATGATGGGACACTATTCCTTCCACTGACACCAATGATGGGGCACTATTCCTCCCACTGACACCAATGTTGAGGCACTATTCCTCCCACTGATACCAATGATCAGGCACTGTTCCTCCAATTGATACCAATGATGGGGCATTGTTTAATCCCATTGACGCCAGGACATTATCTACTCCCATCGGCCACAGTCTGGCCCCCCTAAAGTCTGAAGGATAGTAAACTGGCCCTTTGTTTAGAAAGTTTGGAGACCCCTGCTCTATAATCTGGTGTGTGTTTGTTGTCTCTGAGACACTTCATTTTATGTGCAGCTCTTTGGTAATGTTGGGAGCCACACTTGAGCCACCTCATATCAAGAGAGTTGACCACCTTTGCCGTAGGTTATACCGGGTGGAAAGGACAGATAGGGGTGTAAATAAAGTATCAGCTTGTCCAAATCTCTTGGGCTCCCATGATTGCACAGAAGAGATGCACACACAATCCTCCATACGGGAAACAGATAAACGAAGTGTGAACACAAATGAGTTTAGTAATTGCAGCCCTGGAGGTAGAAGTGTCTATTGATAACCCAGGCCCCGTTCATCGCCCTCCGGTAAAGATAAATCTCTTACACTGTGTACAATCGATCTGAACTATCCCGGTCATGCTTCGGCTAATGTGCAGCCATTCATCTTTCTGACACCTGGATGTACAGGGAAGGGGGGAGCGGAGAGCCCGGGGTGTCTACAGTCACACGTCTCATACGAGTGCGGTGTGAAGGGCCACAACGGACAACCACTTATTCCCCAGATTAATGTAAACCCTGCAGGAGAGAAACATGGAGGCTTCCAATGGCGACCTTACTCACTGGAAGTGACCCTCTGGGCTGGGGTCATCCACTGGTCAGCCCCTGACCTGGAACAAGTGAACAAATTAGGACCCCAGACATATCTAGGACTTTCCTCAATTCTGATCTTGTTAGAAACAGCCAGCAAACTAGCACTTTCGGGGTTATTTTTTAGGGGGGGGGGCAAAGTTGATATATTAGAACAGATGTGGGGAATGGGAGATTTTAGGTATGATAAGGAGGTGGATGGCGGGTTAGGCACAGACAGCTCCTGAAACTACTAATTATACAGAATAGTGGGAGGACTGTCTGCATGGAGGGTGTATGGCCTCCTTATAAAAGGCGACCCTATTTGTGTGTCTGTGTTGGGGACATTAGAGTGTAAGCTCCTCTGGTACAGAGACTGATGTGACTGGCTCAGTGATCTCTGTACAGCACTGCGGTATATGTCAGAGCTACATAAAAGTATAATAATATTAGTGTGTTACTGTGGGGGAGGGGACATTAGAGTGTAAGCTCCTCTGGTACAGAGACTGATGTCATTGGCTCAGTGATTTCTGTACAGCACTGCGGTATATGTCAGAGCAACATAAATGTATAATAATAATAGTGTGTGACTGTGGGGGGATTTAGGGTGAAGATCAAGCAGGGGGGGGGGTCCCCTTGGAATGGCTGGAGCAGGCATACAGGCATGTTTAGTTCAGGTTGACACTCTCCATTGGTGATTTACAGAGTGTGAATCTAAATTCACTTAAAGACACATTAAACTCTTCTCTTACCCCTCTTCCCATCAGTCCATTATTGAACGGTAGCCCGATGAAGCTGAACGCTGCCTCCTGGATGAAGTAGGGGTTCAGGATTCGGATCTCGTGTGGCTCCCGTGGCACCCGAGTGGCAACCGACTTCCAGAAACCATCAGAAGCGCTCTGCCAGAGAGAAATGGGAGAGGACCGATGAACATCGCTGCCCCATGATGGAACAGACAAGAAAATATTTTAGCTGCTGTGCTTTCAGTGATTTATTTTTCTAATTACATTCTGAATGTAATAACTCTCTCCCTATCATAGAACTACCACAAAACTGTCCACACGGATGTCTCCATCAGATCTCATAACATTTTCTTTTCATTATTCCTAAACTATTTCAGTGCAATTTGTGTGTTGGTGTTCAAACCAAAACCCCCTGATCCATGCGCCCGGCCCCTAATCAACATGCAGGGCGCCAGACACATGGATTTCAATGGGGGGGGGGTTTGAAGCATGTGATTACAGCTGTAGGCTCTAATTGACTTCAAAAAAAGGGTGGGCTCGGGGGGCACAGAGCACTGCGCCCTGAGCCTACCCAGCTGTGTGACAGTAGTTCCGGCCAATCTGGAAGCGGGTCCTGAGACCCAATTGGCCAGGGAGTCTTAGGACACACGTCCTGTTCGGCCGGGAGGAGAAGAATACAGTCCATGTTGAGCTGTCAGTGTCTCTGTGTGCTGCATCATGCACTGACTCACCCCACCAGGCAGGCGATGGCAGCCGCCAGGGCCATGTGGTTGGTCTGGTAGTAGAGCAGGTTGCTCACCACCCTGTTGTTCCATTTGAAGATGTCTTTGAAGTCTGGCCGGGAGAAGCGGGCAGAGCGGCCCCGGCTCTTCCTTCCCCCTGCCTCCTAAGGTAAGGCATCTGATCGCCGCATTTCTGTCCGTCTCCCGCAGGGGGGGGGGGAGTGGTGTTAGTTTGCTACGCCCCCCCAAATATTGGCCACCAGCCGCCACTGGGTACACCTGAGCTGATCCTAGTAACATGTGAAAGCCTCAGTCAATACTGCTCCTCAGACGACAACGTTGATGCGTTTCACCCTGCCCACCTCGTCAGAGGGCGTGGTCTGAGGGGCGTGGTATGAAAGTGTGTCAGTGGGCGTGGTCTGAGGAGCGGTATTGACTGAGGCTTTCACATGTACACATCCTTACTAGGATCGGCTCAGGTGTGTGCTGGTTTCTTGCTTGCCTCAGTATTCCGTTAGAATCCACTCACACTACTGTGGTGTGTTCATGCGTAAGAGGTACCCATTCATTTGACTCGGCTGCCTAATGCACCCTAAATGGAGCATGAACTATTTCTCAGAGCGCAGCATACTGCATTGCACTGCACATCTGTGGGGTGCCAATCAGGATGAAAGGCACTGCATTGCAGTTACGCACTACAGCAATGCAATAGTGCGAACGAGAAAGTTGCTGTAGAGCTCTCTCCTAGCTACAGGAGCAGGTTCTCCGCGATTGTGGGCCACTCAACATCCAACATATTAATCCACCGAAAGGCAAAGGAGAGCCACTCACCATCAAAGCCAATATGATTTTATTTAAGCAAAAATGATGCACTAATAACCAGCTAACGCGTTTCACTCCAACAAAGGAGCTAAATCATATGAGTAAGCTCCTTTAGTGGAGTGAAACGCGTTGTTGCACCAGGTGAACTTTTGTTAGCCAAAACATAAACAAGAGAGCAGCGCCTCTAAGTGCAATACCTTCTTTAATGATAAAGGGTATAGGTAAATATACACTCACATAAACGATCGGATAAAAACACAGAAAGGATCATCCGCGGATCACCAGATGGTGTGCAGGCAGGCGTGGAGAGGGAGCCGATGCCCGTCACGCTGTTGGCTTCCAGCGCAAACCGGGACACAAAGCTGATGACAGACAGTCCACACGCTCAGCACCACGTCACTTCCGGGTCACCAAACATGAAATGCTCGCGTTCGGATCATTCATGATCCCTCATCAGGCAAATTGGAGGTACTTTTGTTAGCACATCCCTTTTGCTTCATGAAAGACATATTGGCTTTGACGGTGAGTGGCTCTCCCTTCCCTTTAGAAGGATTGTGTTGATTGTGAATGAGCCCTAAAAGTTTTAGCTGAGAAGACACTCTGGAATTTGGGACTGTATTGAGCATACTGGGTTTATAGTTATTATTATACATGATTTATATATTGCCAACAGTTTACACAGCGCTTTACAATGTAGAGAGGGGACATCACAATTACAATACAGTTCAATACAGAAGGGACAGGAGGGCCTGGCTCGTAGAGCTTACATTCAAAAGGGAGGGGGGATATACTCACCTAGGTGGATGCAGCTTCAGTCCAATGTTGTATCTGTCCCCCTCCACCCCTAAGATTAAGAGCCGAGTGATCAAAGGCCGCTGATCGCTCAGTTCTCGGTCTTTAGTGAGAAGTAAGCTGGTGACTGTCAGTCACCGGCTCTCTGCTTTGCCCCTCCAGTGCTCACTGGGCTGTGGAGGGGGCAGGAGCAGCTGGCCCAAGCTTTTAGAAATGTGCTGAGAGGCTGAGGCAGTTGCCGGTCCAGGCATCTGGGTGGATTCCGACATTTAAAGTCGAGATTGTTTCATAGCCTGGAATGGCCGAATATGGATCACAGGAATGCAGAATGAAGTGCAGAAGTAGGGCCAAAAGAGCTTTGGCTCTTCTCCTTTCATTTTAGTCTGCAGCAGAAGCTCACAGGGCAATAAATCTACACTGCTAAGCCAGTTGAGCAAATGCTTCTTCCTGCAAAGAGGAGGGATGTGTCAAGCAAGGATACTGACAACGTCACAGTTCAGCTTCCAGTAACAGCCTCCTAGTTGGGGCCCCCCTCCTATCCCGGGCCTCAGAGCAGCTACATGGGCAACTATGGCTGCTTCACCACTGCACTAAAGACCGAACCGTACATAGAGAATAAATCCTGGACCATAAATCTCCTACAATCACAAAACACATTATAGGATCACACTGATAGATAACCCCTTGAGGATGATGGATGGGATAATAACTGTCTAGCCATGTTGGTGCAGCATTTTCACTTAGGGGTGTACTTACTTTTGTTGCCAGTGGTTTAGACATTAATGGCTGTGTGTTGAGTTATTTTGAGGGGACAGCAAATTTACACTGTTATACAAGCTGTACACTCACTACTTTACATTGTAGCAAAGTGTCATTTCTTCAGTGTTGTCACAACACTTTAATATAATAAAATATTTTTTGGGTATGTTTGCAGCTCCAGCGCTGAGAGTCCTCTGTGCCAGGCACCATGCACACAAACACGGTCTGGTATGGATTTTAAGGGGAACCCCCACGCCAAATCTGAGGATGCAGCCTGGCAGGCCAGGAAAGGGGGTGAGGAAGAGCGAGCACCCCCCCCCCCGCACCATACCTGGTTGCATGCCCTCAACATGGGGAGTATGGGTGCTTTAGTGCAGGGGGCGCCCCCCACCCCAAAGCCCCTTGTTGATGAGGACAAGGGCTTCTTCCCGACAACCCTTGCCGGTGTTTGTTGGGGTCTGCGGGTGGGGGGCTTATTGCAATCTGGAAGCCCCCTTTCACAAGGGGGCCCCCAGATGCCAACCCCCACCCTATGTGAATGAGTATGGTGTACATTGTACCCCTACCCATTCACCTAAAAAGGTGTCAAAAATAAACACACTACACAGGTTTGTAAAGTATTTTATTAAATCCGCTCCGGCGTCTTCTCCCTCCGATTTCTTCTCCTCTCTCCATAGTCTTCTTTGTTCTTGGAGGGGGAACCCATGCCATTTTTTTTTTTTTTTCAAATCTGGCTGGGGTTCCCCTTCAAGACCTCCAGAGCACAAAGTAAAGTCAGAGAGAAGCACACCGCTCTACCAGCTGCTGCTTAACCATAGATCAAACCACACACTTTACCAGGTGCTCTGTCTTCAGGAAGTCTTCCCTCTTCCAATAGAAATCCATCATAATAAAAAAGGAAAAGTCGGCACTCTGGAACTGCAGTATCAAAGCTTCTTTATTCCATATCGTCCATACAGGGATAGGCTTACAGGTTTCGGCAAATAATGCCTTGTTCACAGCACAACATTCCAAAATGAACTCACTTGTATAAATACTCACATACAATCAAATAATTAGAGTCAAATACAAAACATATGATTCTCTTCCCTATTCGGGTCTTGATATCAATTAACCACTTCAGCCCCGGAAGGTTTTGCAGCTTTAGGACCAGAGCACTTTTTGCGATTTGGCACTGCGTCGCTTTAACTGACAATTGCGCGGTCGTGCAACGTTGTACCCAAACAAAATTTGCGTCCTTTTTTTCCCACAAATAGAGCTTTCTTTTGGTGGTATTTGATCGCCTCTGCGTCATTTATGATCGCCGCTATAAACAAAAGAAGAGCGACCATTTTGCAAAAAAACCCAAATTTGTTACTTTTTGCTAAAATTCAAATAAAAAAAAAAAATAAAAAAAACATTTTTTTTCACCGTTTTTGGCCGATTTATATTCTTCCTCATATTTGCGATAAAAAAAAATCGCAATCGGCGTTTATTGATTGGTTTGCGCAAAAGTGGCTGCGTTTACGGATGATGAGAATTAATTTCTGGGGTTTTTATTTTTTTTTTATTTTTTACTAGTAATGGCGGCGATATGCGATTTTTAGCGGTACTGCGATATTTCAGCGGACATGTCGGACATTTTTGACACATTTTTGGGACCAATGACATTTATTCAGCGATCAGAAATTTAAATGTCCACTGATTACTGTATAAATGTCATTGGCAGTGAAGGGGTTAACCTGGGGGGGGGGACTAGGGGTTAACTGTGTTTCCTGGGTGTGTTCTTACTGTGGGGGGGTTGGGCTAACATGGGCATGAGAGATCTAACTGATCCCAGTGACAGGGATCAGTAGATCACCCATGCCCCACTGACAGGGCGGGGAACCGCCGTGTTTACATCGGCGGTTCCCCTTCTTTTCCCTGTAGCCGCTCATCGCGGCTCGCCGGCGGACATCGGGTCCGCCCGAGCCGCGGGCACACTCCTCGGGAGTGCGGCGGGTGCGCGCGCGCGCCGCCCCTGGTGGCCAAAATGCGAATCGCCGTATATTTACGGCGATTTGCGCCCAGCTCCCCGACTGCCGCCGTGAATACACGGCGCACGGTCGGGAAGCAGTTAAGTTCAAACAGGAAACATTGTCACCAGTGTCTATCTCCCTAGGGCAAAAGAGAAAAATAAAAATACATTGTAACAATAAAGGAAATGAAAAAATAGAAGAGTAAGTGAGAATCGTGTTAAAATCTGCAGCCGACAAAAAGGAAAAAATTGGTATGTCAGTGGCATCCATCAGTATTCAAACAGATGTATAAGGAGACCATTACATAGCCAAATGTACAAAGGAAATAGCAAGCATTAGTGAAGGTTTGCATAATGATATAAATTCCTATTCTTTCCACAGACAGAGATTTAGTACCAATAGTTCAAAATGGAGTGAGATTCTCTAGCCGATGGGCCAGGACACTTGGGGATGTATTATCCCCCAGTTTATATAGTGATAAGAAACAAAGTCAGACCTCAATACTAAAGGTTCCTTTCGATGTGGTACGAATACCTTCAAATTTTGCTTGAAGCATAGTAAAAAATCAGGTATGGTTCGTTCATGTAGTACTGGCAAAAATTTTGAAATTAAGGACTACATGAACTGTGGAACGAAAAATCTGGTGTATGCTGTAGAACAGGGTGTCAAACTCCATTTCATCGAGGGCCGCATTAGCCGTATGGTTGCCCTAAAAGGGCCGGTTGTATCTTGGGTGCGATACGTAAAAAGTGCTGGGTTCAAGAGTACGTTATGTACAGAGTGTAGAACTGAGGTTTATGCTATGTACAGAGTGCAGGGTTCAGGAGTGCATTACATACAAAGCTCAGGGGTGTGCTGTGTACAGAATGCAGGGTATAGGGGTGCGCTATGCACAATGTGCAACACCAACCCCCTCACCGAAGCATCCTTGCATCTCTCTCCTACCTTCCCTGGCTCTACTACCTAGCTTTGTAGGCGGCTTTGTCTCACCTTGCAGGGAGCGGAAGCAGAGGGTGAAAGTTGGAGGTGGCAAAATGGAGTTCTGCCACATTCCGGCTGCAAAACTGGGTGCGAGGGCCACATGACAAGGCCTGGAGGGCCGCATTCGGCCCGCAGGCCTTGTGTTTGACATATGTGCTGTAGAATGTACAAAGTGTAATTTACAATATGTGGGATGCACCGTGAGAGCGCTAAGGACCAGAATCAGTGAGCATTATCACGGTGCATCCCAAGTTTCGGACAAAGGTCTGTCTAATGTTTCTAGACATTTTAAAAATGAACGTTCTTTGAATATGTCTTCCTTTATCTTTTATGGTTTGGAGAGAATCAAAACACCATTGCGGGGGGAGATTCACATCGCAAACTCGTAGAAAGAGAGGTTTGGTGGTTATATCATTTAGCCACCAGGGTACCTGATGGAATGAATCGGAGATACGATGTGGACCTCTTCCTAAAATGAAGGAATAAATAATTAGGATACATGAACAGCTAACTCATTACAACACTTCCATGCAACTTAGTATGCGATAATGTCCTTATACAAAATCATTAGAGGTTATCGCAACTAGCGATTTTAAAATGGAGTCCTCTTTTTGAGAAGGATATGATAATATCAATGAGTGAACTTCTGATCCTTTGCTTTGGTGTAGTGTTGAGGGCTCTATGACATGCATTTATTTATATCTTTATGCAAACCTTCACTAATGCTTGCTATTTCCTTTGTACATTTGGCTATGTAATGGTTTCCTTATACATCTGTTTGAATACTGATGGATGCCACTGACATCTCTCACTTACTCTTCTATTTTTTCATTTCCTTTATTGTTACAATGTATTTTTATTTTTCTCTTTTGCCCTAGGGAGATACACACTGGTGACAATGTTTCCTGTTTGAACTTAACCACTTCAGCCCCGGAAGGATTTCCAGCTTTAGGACCGGAGCCCTTTTTGCGATTCGGCACTGCGTCGCTTTAACTGACAATTGCGCGGTCCTGCGACGTTGTACCCAAACGAAATTTGCGTCCTTTTTTTCCCCACAAACAGAGCTTTCTTTTGGTGGTAATTGATCACCTCTGCGTCATTTCTGATCGCCGCTATAAACAAAAGAAGAGCGACAATTTTGCAAAAAAAAAACAAATTTCTTACTTTTTGCTAGAATACAAATCCAAAAAAAAAATATAAAAAAACATTTTTTTTCACCGTTTTTGGCCGATTTATATTCTTCCTCATATTTGCGATAAAAAAATCGCAATCGGCGTTTATTGATTGGTTTGCGCAAAAGTGGTCGCGTTTACGGATGATGAGAATTCATTTTTGGGGTTTTTATTTTTTTTTTTATTTTTTACTAGTAATGGCGGCGATCTGCGATTTTTAGCGGTACTGCGATATTGCAGCGGACATGTCGGACCATTTTGACACTTTTTTGGGACCATTGCCATTTATACAGCGATCAGTGCTATAAAAATGCACTGATTACTGTGTAAATGCCATTGGCAGTGAAGGGGTTAACCTGCAGGGGGCGCGCTAAGGGTTAACTGTGTTCCCTGGGTGTTCTAACTGTGTGGGGGCTTGCCTAGCTGGGGAAGGGAAGTGGTCACAGCCCTTCCCCCTCACACAGAGCGGAGGTCCGTGTTTACATGCACGGACCTCCGCTCCTTCACTCCGGGGGGGGATCGCGGGTGGCCGGCGGCAATCGAAGCCGCCGCACCCGCTCCCTGGCCCCCCCCCCGAACACAGTGAGCGCGCGCGCGCTCACAGTGGCTCTGTATCGCGGCCGCCGTCGTATGACGGCGTTTCGCGTTACAGAGCCACTCTGTCGCCGTCAATTGCCGATCAGCCGTCGGCAAGCGGTTAATTGATATCAAGACCCGAATAGGGAAGAGAATCATATGTTTTGTATTTGACTCTAATTATTTGATTGTATGTGAGTATTTATACAAGTGAGCTCATTTTGGAATGTTGTGCTGTGAACAAGGCATTATTTGCCGAAACCTGTAAGCCTATTCCTGTATGGACGATATGGAATAAAGAAGTTTTGATACTGCAGTTCCAGAGTGCCGACTTTTCCTTTTTTATTATTCAGAGCACAAGGTGCCTGGTATTGTCGGGGATCAAAGTCGGATCGCGTTCACAGAAGTCGGATCGATGTAGGTCACATGTCGCAGTGCAAAGTCGGATCAAAGTCGGATTGTTTTTGTGTCGCATAGTGTGAACCCAGCCTAAAACATGGATGCTGGTTGGTTTCTATGCAGAGTTGCATTACATTTTGCAATCTCCCATTTTAGTAAATTGACTTCTTTATCTGCGGATGTCCTGCCAATGCCACCCAGTTACATGTTGGAAATCAGTGTTCTTAAAAGGAGCTTGCATAAGTACTTTAAAACCATCTTCATATTAGCTTCCTGTAATATGCGGGGGGGTGAGGATCAGCCGGCTCGGGTTACAGGTACAAGCTGGTTGCAGGTACGGGTTGGGTGCCACGCTGCAGGAACACGCGAGTACAAGTCTTCCAACTAACACTTCGCTCTGGCCCGAGGATATGTACCTTCCCCATTGTTTTAAACCACTATAAACACAGAACTTGTTCCAGCAACTATGCAGTGCCAACCGTTTAGGTGTTAATATGTTTTTGTACACGAGACATCTGGTGGATTGGGGTATTTTGAGCATTTATTATAATACTGTAAATGATGATGTCACCAACGTGAGGTAGGGCTGTGTTGTCATAGAGGATAGCTATATCGCTTTTTTTCGCAATCACAAATGAAGAATTAAGTGTTGCAGACACTGTTTGTCAAGTATTGGGATTATATGGACTGATGGACAATATACTGTACACTATAGTACCAAAAGTATTGGGACGCCTGCCTTTACACGCACATCAAATTTAATGGCATCCCAGTCTTAGTCCGTAGGGTTCAATGTTGAGTTGGCCCACCCTTTGCAGCTATAACAGCTTCACCTCTTCTGGGAAGGCTGTCCACAAGGTTTAGGAGTGTCTATGGGAATGTTTGACCGTTCTTCCAGAAGAGCATTTGTGAGGTCAGGCACTGATGTTGGATGAGAAGGTCTGGCTTGCAGTCTCCGCTCTAATTCATCCCAAATGTGTTCAATTGGGTTGAGGTCAGGACTCTGTGCAGGCCAGTCAGGTTCCTCCACCCCAAACTTGCTCATCCATGTCTTTATGGACCTTGCTTTTCTTGGCACACTTTGGGCCCCATAGTCAGTGGCGGCTGGTGGTCAAAATTGGGGGGGGTACAAACATATGTGGCATCCCCCCGCGGCTCTTTATTGATCGATCACAGCGGCGATTTGCTCGCACTATAGCCACCCCCCCTCCTGCGATCAGTGGCCTTACCTTATACTGCAGTAGAGGAGGACGAGGTGGCGGTGCACTGTTGAATCCGGAGTAGGCTACTGCCAGTTCCGATGCTTCTCCTCCCGGGCCAAACAGGAGGAGTTCTAAGACTCCCGGCCAATCGGGTCTCTGGAGCCGTTTCCTGATTAGCCCGGGAGTAAAAGCAGGAAGACATTAGCGATTAGTGGGGGCGCAGTGAGACCACCCTTTTTGAAGCCAATAAGAGCCTTCGGCTCTAATCACGTGCTTCAAAAAAAAAAAAAAAAAAAAAAACCCCCATAGAAAACCATGTGTCCAGCGCCCTGCATGGAGATTAGGGGTTGGGCGCATGGATTGGGGGAGCGGCACCCCTGTGCCCCTAATGGATGGGCCGCCACTGCCCATAGTACCAATTGAGCATCATTTAAAAGCCACGGCCTACCTGCGTATTGTTGCTGACCATGTCCATCCCTTTATGACTGCAGTGCCCCCATCTTCTGATGGCTCCTCCCAGCAGGATAATGCACCATGTCATAAAGCTCCAATCATCTCACCACTGGGCAATGAGGTCCCTGCACTCCAATGGTCTCCACAGTCACCACCTCTGGTAGAACGGGAGATTCGCATCATGGATGTGCAGCCGACAAATCTGCAGCAACTGTGTGATGTCATCATTGTCACTATGGAGCAAAATCTCTGAGGAACGTTTTCAGCACCTTGTTGAATCTGCCACGAAGAATGAAGGTGTACCTAATAAAGTGCCCGGTGAGTGTATATTCCTCTGAGATTCTGGTCCACGTTGGCACGATTCATTTATACAATTTCTGCATATTTGTCAGTGGCACATTCATGCTGTGAATTTCACATTCTACCACATTCCAAAGGTGTTCTATTGGGTTCAGACCCGGTCATTGGCCTATCATCCATGTGCCTCAGCAGTAATTCAAGAGTTGGAAGACCAGACCACATATTTCCAGTCTTCAACTCTCCAGTTTGGCGATTCTGCTCCCAACTGCAGCCTCAGTTTGCTCTTCTTGGTGGACAGGAACCCAATGTGGTCTTCAGCTGTTGTAGCCCATCATCCTCAAGGTTCTCCGTGTTGTGGATTCCAAGATGGTTTTCTGCAAACCACAGTTGTAAAGAACAGTTAATCTGAGTTGCTGTGGCCTGTTAGACCCAACCATTTCCCCCTGATGTTGCTGATCAAAAAAGCACTTGCGTCAGGCCAGCCTCGATTATTTGTGGCATGGTTTCCAAACTCCACACACATTCCTTTGAGATTTTGGTCCATGTTGACGTGATCCCCAATTTCTGCACATTTGTCATGCAGTACATCATTTCTACTTAATCCCAAAGGTGTTCTGCTGGATGTAGATATAGGGACTGGCCTACCATCTGTGTGTCCCATCACTATATGACCAGCCTACATATTTCCAGTCTTCAACTGTCCAGATTTGGTGATCCTGTGCCCAGCTGCAGCCTCAATTTTCAGTTCTTGGTGGACAAAAGTCCAAGCCATGTGCAGTTTCTGGAATGATGAATGCAAATTTTCTGAAGAGCTGCTGCACTTAGATTTTCATCAGTGTTATACAAGTTCCATGTGGCGCTGTAGCTTACAAACCCTACAACACAATAGAGATCTACCACCATGCTCAACAGCAGGGGAGCTGTGCTTCTTTTTATTGGCCTTGTTGCCTCTGAACATAGCATTTATGGTTGTGACCAAAACGTATTATCTGACTGATAGCATGCTGCATTCATATAGCCATCAATTTTACATAAGTTCAAAGTACCACTGTAACCAGGGCTTTTTTTCAGCAGGAACGTGGGGAAACGCAGTTCTTGCACCTCCAACATTAACTGTATGTAATGAGGTAATGGCAAGAGGTGCTGGGATGGGATTTACTGCAAGGGGATTAATTCTAGCTGGAGATCTCTTTTGCAGAGGGGGTCTATGGTCACTGGTGGGGGTTCTTATATTTCTGGGGGGGCAATTGTTGCTGGGAGAGATCTACTGTTGAGGGAGGGATCTATTGTTGCTGGTGAACAGAAAGTCTATTGATGCCGGCTGTGGAGAGATCTATTGATGCTGCCGGGAGTCTATTGTTACGAGTGGTCCATTATTGTTAGAAGGATTGTTGCTGGTGGAGAGCTATATTGTTACTGGCTGCAGAGGATCTATTTTATTGCTTTTCTTGTTATTACCAGATTCCATACAAATTACGCAGCACCACAAAATGATACTTGGTTCTGCATCCTCTAAAAGGGGCGGTGCTGGGAGGTGGGTAGGGTATGGAACCAAGGAATGGCGTTCGGAGGTGGGCAGGGGCGGTTAAAAGGGGTGACTTGGAAAGGGGGATTTCCTGCACCTAATTCCTGAGAAAAAAATCCCTCACTGTAAAGCCTCGTAAACATGGGTGTGACGGTCGTACGTCCAAAATCCTATGTTGGCTGTTGTGTCTCGCGTACTGACATGCACTAAGCGATCGTACGACCAAGCCTAACGTAGTGATGTGCTACCAGCGTATAAAGAGGAAGTTCAGGTGAATGTGATTTGTGAATTAGGAACGTAGGTTTCCATGAATGGACACTTCCGGGCGTTCCTGACTTCTGAGCATGCCTGGTTTGCACAGTACAACTTGTTGGACCAACTTCTCTGTACACACAATACAATGGTCGTACGACCGCTTGTTGGTACAACCAAAGTTTTCTAGTCTGCACATCCAACTTCTGTTGTACAACCATTGTACCGTGTGTACTTTACTCACCAACCTCCACAACAACAGAGATCCACCACTATGCTTCATGGTAGGGTTGGTGGACTTCTCTTCATAGACCTCGTTGCCTCCTCTCGAAACAGAAAATTTATGGTTGTGACCCCATCGTTTATTTTGGTCTTATCTCTCCAAAGTATTTTGTTCCTGAAGTTTTGAGGCTTCTCTGGGTGCAAAAACAGATCACAATGTATGTGCCAGCGTATGTTATGAACCCAACCGTGTATATTTCCAACCTGAGCTAGACGCCTCTATGGTTTCTACTCCTATGGGCAGCCAAACGTTTCCCTGCACCCATTGTTACAAACGACTCCCCGATGTTCGAGAACTTTTGGCTCTAACCCACAGGTGTCAAACTGGCGGCCCTCCAGCTGTGTGAAACTACAAGTCCCATGAGGCATTGCACGGATGACCATTACAAGCATAACTCCCACAGGCAAAGGCATGATGGGACTTGTAGTTCCACAACAGCTGGAGGGCCGCCAGTTTGACACCCCTGCTTCTAACCCAATGGAATTCTGACTTTAATACATAGCAGTGGCTGGCTGGCAAGCGCTGGAACCAAGCTTGCACATTCTGCTTCCAACTGGCATTGTACAAACACGTTGTGTAGCTTCCTCCTCCTGTCACGTTTTTCAGCACAGACTCTAATAATTGTAGATAATAGCTGCTCCTTGCCTTTGGCGATGCACAGCCAGAGACCGCCAAGTGCCTCGGATTATTTTCTAGGAAGTGTTTTCTATTTATGTGCGGCTGAAAGGAGAACACTGACGGTAAACTCACAATCCAAATTTAAGGCCTTGAGGATCACCTTTCATTTGTGGATGGGTTTTCTGTGTCCCAGACTGGCGTGTAATGGTGAGCGCAAGCAATAGAATTCTAATGGGAAACAAGCAGACTTTCAGGGGCAACAACAAGAGTAGGGAGGGGGTACCATTCCCAGGTGCACAGCCTGAGCAGAAAAGCCCATCCCCTGCCAGCATGCTGCAGAAAATAACCCTTGCTCTGTGTGTGGAAGCAGCGGTCTCTCTGCATAGATTAGACACGCCCCCTGCTAAATCAGAGATAGAGCTTTTCAATAAGGAGGGAAGCAAGGGCAACAACAAGAGTAGGGAGGGGGTACCATTCCCAGGTGCACAGCCTGAGCAGAAAAGCCCATCCCCTGCCAGCATGCTGCAGAGAAGGACCCTTGCTCTGTGTGTGGAAGCAGCGGTCTCTCTGCATAGATCAGACACTCCCCCTGATAAATCAGAGATAGAGCTTTTCAATAAGGAGGGAAGCAAGGGCAACAACAAGAGTAGGGAGGGGGTACCATTCCCAAGTGCACAGCCTGAGCAGAAAAGCCCATCCCCTGCCAGCATGCTGCAGAGAAGGACCCTTGCTCTGTGTGTGGAAGCAGCGGTCTCTCTGCATAGATCAGACATGCCCCCTGCTAAATCAGAGATAGAGCTTTTCAATAAGGAGGGAAGGGGTGGGGGAACTAACAGAGAGAGCGCATCTTCCCAGTTGGGACACAGCGCAATAAAAGCCTGGCAGATGTTCTAACCCTCCCCCACTTTACCCCCCCCCAAAAAAAATGGCTTTGGATATACTAACCACTTGACCCCCAGGCTTTTTTTGGCATTTTTTTGTTTACAAGTAATTTGTATTTTTTGGTAGAAAATTTCTTTAAACCCCCAAAGATTATATATATATTTTTTAAAGCAGAGGCCCTAGAGCAGGGATATGCAAATAATGGACCTCCAGATGTTGCAGAACTACAAGTCCCATGAGGCATAGCAAGACTCTGACAGCCACAAGCATGACACCCAGAGGCAGAGGCATGATGGGACTTGTAGTTTTGCAACAGCGGGAGGTCCGTTAATTGCATATCCCTGCCCTAGAGAATAAAGTGGTGGGTTTGCAATGTTTTATGTCACGCGGTATTTGCACAGCGGTTTTTCAAACGCAATTGTTTTAGAAAAAAATACACTTTTTTGAATATAGTACAATACATAACCCAATTTGCTTGGTAAAATATAAATGATGTTACGCCGAGTAAATAGATACCCAACATGTCACTCTTTAAAATTACACACGTCTGTGCAACTGCGACAAACAAGGTACGTTTTACTATCCATAGGCGATGCTTTAAAAGCCTTTACAGGTCACCAAGTTAGATCTACAGAGGAGGTCGAGTGCTAGAATTACTGCCTGTGATCTGACGCTCGTTATGATACCTCACATGTGTGGGACGACTGCTGTTTGCGTCGCGTGTGAACCGACCAGTGCATTCGCCTTTGCCCATGAGCGGGGGGGGGGGGGCGCTTTAAACGTTTTTTTTATTTTTTCATATTTATTTATTTTTAAGCTGTCACTTTAAAAAAATTTTTTATCACTTTTATTGCTGTCACAAGGAACTCCTGGTGGAACGGGAGATCCGGGTAAAAATCCTGCTGCTTGTAAAAGCAATCCAGTGGCTAGTAAGCCGCTAGGATTGCTTTTACAAGAGAGCTGACCGCAGGCATCATCCCGGTATAACCACGTTATAGGTCTAGCGACGTACGGGTACATCGATTGGCAGCAAGTGGTTAAAACATTTGAAGCTTAACCGGTTCTCGACTGGCTCGCATACATTTATTGCAGCAGAGTGGCACGATATCGCGAATCGCTGTCTATAAACGGCGGCGTGGGCGGGAGCGCGCCAGCGCATTCTCGTGCCCGCCGTTCTCTCCAGCAGTGCAGCTGCGGGTCGGACGGTCTCGATGTCCGCCGGTGACCCGCGATCGCCTGGCACACAAGAAAAACAGGGTACCGTCAATGTAAACACGGTGGTTCCCTGCTCTGTCAGGCAGCATGTAAGAGGTGTTTGATCTCCTCTGCGTCATTTCTGATCACCGCTATTGACAAAAAAAAGAGCGACAATTTTGAAAAAAAAAAATATTTCTTACTTTTTGCTAAAATACAGATCAAAAAAAAATATAAAAAAACAAATTTATTCATCGGTTTAGGCCGATTTATATTCTTCCTCATATTTGTAGTAAAAGAAAATCAGAATCGGCATTTATTGATTGGTTTGGGCAAAAGTTGCCGCGTTTACAAACCACGAGAATTCATTTCTGGCGTTTTTATTTATCTATTTATTTTTACTAGTAATGGCGGCGATCTGCGATTTTTATTGGGACTGCGATATTGAGGCGGTCATGTCGGACATTTTTGACACTTTTTTGGGACCAATGACATTTATACAGCGATCAGAAATTGAAATATACACTGATTACTGTATAAATGTCACTGGCAGTGAAGGGGTCAACCTGCAGGGGGCGGTCTAGGGGATAACTGTGTTCCCTAGTAAGGATGGGCACGGGCGTGTTGGCAAGTGCACGTGCCCGAGCCCGCCGGGAAGTGATCCCTGCACTGCGCTAATAAGAGGCAGTGAGACATTTCCCCGATTGCTGCAGCCGCACATCGGGGAAATGTCTCACTGCCTGTGATTGGCGCAGTTCCAGGCGGGCTCGGGCACGTGCACTTGCGAAGACTCCCGAGCCCATCCTTACTAGGGAACACAGTTACCCCCTAGAACACGCCCGAGCCCATCCTTATTCCTGTGAGGGGGGCTGGGCTGCCAGGGGCATAAGAGATCTAACCGAACCCAGTGACAGGGATCAGTAGATCTCATAGATGCCACCTGATGTAAACACGGCGGTTCCCCATTTTTCTTCTCTGCCAGGTCATCGTGGGTAGTGGGCGGAGATCGAGTCCGCCCGACCCGCAGCCACACTGCTGCAGAGTGCGGCGGGCACGAGCGTGCACCGCCGCCGGCGCGCTCCCGCCCACTAGCCGCGCATGAGCGTTTTGTGGGACCGCGCCACTCTGCAGCAGTAAATGTACGCGAGGCGCTCGGGAGAGGAGCTCCGGGCTCCTGCAGAAAAATTAAAAGTCAGCAGCTACAAATCCTGTAGTTGCTGACTTTTAATATTAGGACCCTTATCTGTCCAGGGATCCTACGATGTCTTCACCTGAGCTGAAATTTTTGGCTATCGGATGCCGCCGCCGCCGCCATCTCCACGATAAGCAAAAAGAGGGGTTTTGTCCCAAGGGGGTCACTACTTCCATCCCTAGCAATATACATACAGGGAAAGGGTGGGGCTTTAAATGAAGTACATAGATAAAAATATGTTTATTCATGCATGTAGTATCCAAATTCATAAATATGATTACACGAGGTGTTGGCCATTGCAGTTCATGCTATACACAGTAATGGAGTACATGGTGTATTTATACATGCATACCGGAAAGTGGGGGGTCTATTGATGTAAGTGGGGGGTCTATTGATGTAATCCCTGTCTGCATCAAACTGCAATAGTGACATGGTAATACAGTTGTGCTCATAATCAAGGAGTGGAAAATGAGGGCTTCTGTTGAAACCAAACCACGGTCAGGTAGACCAACTAAAATTTCAGCCACACTTGGGCTTTTTGCCAAGAGGAATGGGCAGCTTTACCACCTGAGAAGATAAAGAGCCTCATCCACAAAAGACTTCAAGCTGCCATTGATGTTAAAGGGGGCAATACACGGTATTAAGTTACATTTTGGTCTCATCACTCCAAATGACTTTGTGGCAGAAGGTTTGAGTCTTGTCTCTGTGCTGTTTGGTGTATTGTAAGCGGGATACTTTGTGGCATTTGCGTAGTAATGGCTTTCTTCTGGCGACTCGACCATGCAGCTCATCTTTCAAGTGCCTCCTTATTGTGCATCTTGAAACAGCCACACCACATGTTTTCAGAGAGTCCTGAAGTTATTTGTGGGTTTTACTTTGCATCCCGAACTATTTTCCTGGCAGGTGTAGCTGAAATTTTAGTTGGTCTACCTGACCGTGGTTTGGTTTCAACAGAACCCCTCATTTTCCACTTCTTGATTACAGCATGAACACTGCTGATTGGCATTCTCAATTCCTTGGATACCTTTTTATATCCCTTTCCTATTTTATACAGTTCCACTCAGAGGCAGGCAACCTTGGCACTCCAGCTGTGCTGAAACTACAAATCCCATCATGCCTCTGCCTTGGGGAGTCATACCTGTGGCTGTCAGAGTCTTGTAATGACTCATGGGACTTGTAGTTCTACAACAGCTGGAGTGCCAAGGTTGCCTATCCCTGGTTCAACTACCCTTTCCCGCAGATCCTTTGACAACTCTTTTGCTTTCCCCATGACTCAGAATCCAGAAACATCAGTGCAGCACTGGATGAAAGATGCAAGGGTCTGTCAGGAGTCCAGAAACTCATTGACCTTTTATACACACACACTAATTACAAGTAAACAGAACACAGGTGAGGATGGTTACCTTTAATAGCCAATCAAACCCCTTTGTGTCAACTTGTGCGCATGTTATCAGGCCAAAATCACCAGGGTATGTAAACTTTTGATCAGGGTCATTTGGGTAGTTTCTGTTGTCATTATGATATAAAAAGAGTAAACACTGTTGACTGATAATAAATGGCTTCAGCCAAACACTAACCATGAGTGAAAGAAATATTTTTGTGTTATCATTCATATTCTCTGAAAAATGGCCAAGAAATCATCAATTCTGCCAGGGTATGTAAACTTATGAGCACAACTGTATATGCTAGCAACCAGAGACATGCATATGTAATAATATTCAAGGTGAAATGAGTATACAGTGTGTCTATATCTCAACATGTTTCACAAGCTCCGCTCGCTTCCTCAGGAGTGGATGCAGGGCATAACTGAGTCACTTGGCTCCACAAATTGACCCCAACAGGCGGCCACTCAGTCCGGGAGCTGAGGGGCGGGGCAAGCGACACCCCCCAAGAGACCGGACGGAGGACCAGCATGATGAGGGGAAGGTGGAAAGTTGAGTGTCCCTGAGTGACCCCCCAAGAGTCAGCAGCAATACATAACAGTATTAGAAGATAATGCAATAATTGGCCAGTAGGGCAAGCCCAATTGTGTGTCCTGCCACATGTGAAGGGAAAGGTGAAATGAAAAGGGGGACCGGGGACCTCGCGGCTTCACAGCCGGTACCCTACTGCGCATGCGCAAATCGTGCTGCACACTGTGAATGGGCCAGCTGCGGGGGAAGGAGGCCGAACTTCCGGCTGAGTTTGCTTAAAAACCAGGTACCCCCCGAAATGTGGCAGCGGAGGGGGCAGACACCCCTTTGGGTGGGGGTCCGCTTTATGTCAGAGGGGTTTTAGCTCCTCACTTAAAAAAATAAAAGCGGACATTCCGCCAAACAAAACGCTGTGCGCAGTCTCTTCTAATCTGACCTCCTCTCCAGCCCGGCCTCCTCCTTCTCTGATTGGCTGGGCTGAAACAAAACCAGCGAAAAAATCCCCCTGCAATTATGGGCGACCCCCACATGCATGAGCCCCCTGCTCTCCTGGCGTATGTTCGGCCATCTTGTACAGCGGGCTGTCTGCTCCGATTACACAGCAGGCTCTTCATCCTTATTGGATGATGACATCGGGGGAAACAGTGCGGCCTGCAGTGAGGATTTAATGAAGGGAAATGCAGAGACAATTATTTCCTTTCCTAATGTTCTATAATGAGGGTGGAGAGCCCTACACAGGAAGGCTGAGCTGCAGACAGCGACTGGCGTGCACCCCAAATGAATTTTTTAAGGAACCCTTTTGGGGGACTTTGGTGAAACATCAGCAAGGGAAATCTGCAGCTCACAGGGTGATTAGGGTATGCCCAGGCACACCCACCTGTGCACGCCTATGAATGTACCTAAAGCCTTTGCCTGTTTATCCAACCGGCATTAAAAAATTTGGTCTGTGGTCAGCTTTAGCCACATGAGAGTCAATCTGTGCCCAGCTTTAGCCACATGAGAGTCGGTCTGTGCCCAGCTTTAGCCACATGAGGGTCGGTCTGTGGCCAGCTTTAGCCACATGAGAGTCAATCTGTGCCCAGCTTTAGCCACATGAGAGTCAATCTGTGCCCAGCTTTAGCCACATGAGAGTCGGTCTGTGGCCAGCTTTAGCCACATGAGAGTCAATCTGTGCCCAGCTTTAGCCACATGAGAGTCGGTCTGTGGCCAGCTTTAGCCACATGAGAGTCGGTCTGTGGCCAGCTTTAGCCACATGAGAGTCCGTCTGTGCCCAGCTTTAGCCACACAGCTTTAGCCACATGAGAGTCAATCTGTGCCCAGCTTTAGCTACATGAGAGTCGGTCTGTGCCCAGCTTTAGCCACATGAGAGTCGGTCTGTGGCCAGCTTTAGCCACATGAGAGTCGGTCTGTGGCCAGCTTTAGCCACATGAGAGTCGGTCTGTGGCCAGCTTTAGCCACATGAGAGTCCGTCTGTGCCCAGCTTTAGCCACATGAGGGTCGTCTGTGGTCAGCTTTAGCCACATGAGGGTCGGTCTGTGGCCAGCTTTAGCCACATGAGAGTCAATCTGTGCCCAGCTTTAGCTACATGAGAGTCGGTCTGTGCCCAGCTTTAGCCACATGAGAGTCGGTCTGTGGCCAGCTTTAGCCACATTAGAGTCTGTCTGTGCCCAGCTTTAGCCACATGAGGGTCGTCTGTGGTCAGCTTTAGCTACATGAGAGTCGGTCTGTGCCCAGTTTTAGCCACATGAGAGTCAGTCTGTGCCCAGCTTTAGCCACATGAGAGTCGGTCTGTAGCCAGCTTTAGCCACATGAGAGTCGGTCTGTGCCCAGCTTTAGCCACATGAGAGTCGGTCTGTGCCCAGCGTTAGCCACATGAGAGTCGGTCTGTGCCCAGCTTTAGCCACATGAGGGTCGTCTGTGGTCAGCTTTAGCCACATGAGAGTCGGTCTGTGCCCAGCTTTAGCCAGATGAGAGTCGGTCTGTGTCCAGCTTTAGCCACATGAGTGTCAGTCTGTGCCCAGCTTTAGCCACATGAGAGTCGGTCTGTGCCCAGCTTTAGCCACATGAGAGTCGGTCTGTGGACAGCTTTAGCCACATGAGAGTCGGTCTGTGCCCAGCTTTAGCCACATGAGAGTCGGTCTGTGCCCAGCTTTAGCCACATGAGGGTCGGTCTGTGCCCAGCTTTAGCTACATGAGAGTCAGTCTGTGCCCAGCTTTAGCCACATGAGAGTCGGTCTGTGCCCAGCTTTAGCCACATGAGAGTCAGTCTGTGCCCAGCTTTAGCTACATGAGAGTGGGTCTATGGTCAGCTTTAGCCACATGAGAGTCGGTCTGTGCCCAGCTTTAGCCACATGAGAGTTGGTCTGTGTCCAGCTTTAGCTACATGAGAGTGGGTCTATGGTCAGCTTTAGCTACATGAGAGTCGGTCTGTGTCCAGCTTTAGCCACATGAGAGTCAGTCTGTGCCCACCTTTAGCCACATGAGGGTCGGTCTGTGTCCAGCTTTAGCCACATGAGAGTCAGTCTGTGCCCACCTTTATCCACATGAGAGTCGGTCTGTGGCCAGCTTTAGCCACATGAGAGTCGGTCTGTGGCCAGCTTTAGCCACATGAGAGTCCGTCTGTGCCCAGCTTTAGCCACATGAGAGTCGGTCTGTGCCCAGCTTTAGCCACATGAGGCTCGTCTGTGGTCAGCTTTAGCCACGAGAGTCGGTCTGTGCCCAGCTTTAGCCAGATGAGAGTCGGTCTGTGTCCAGCTTTAGCCACATGAGAGTCAGTCTGTGCCCAGCTTTAGCCACATGAGAGTCAGTCTGTGGCCAGCTTTAGCCACACAAGAGTCGGTCTGTGGCCAGCTTTAGCCACATGAGAGTCGGTCTGTGCCCAGCTTTAGCCACATGAGGGTCGTCTGTGGCCAGCTTTAGCCACATGAGAGTCGGTCTGTGCCCAGCTTTAGCCACATGAGAGTCGGTCTGTGCCCAGCTTTAGCCACATGAGGCTCATCTGTGGTCAGCTTTAGCCACATGAGGCTCATCTGTGGTCAGCTTTAGCCACATGAGAGTTGGTCTGTGCCCAGCTTTAGCCAGATGAGAGTCAGTCTGTGTCCAGCTTTAGCCACATGAGGGTCGTCTGTGGCCAGCTTTAGCCACACAAGAGTCGGTCTGTGCCCAGCTTTAGCCACATGAGAGTTGGTTGTATTGAATTGTACTGTTGCTGTATTTTCTCCCTTTATGGTGTAAAGCGCTGCGCAAACTGTTGATGCTTTATAAATCCTTTATAATAATAATAATAGGTGCCCAATCCTCCTATATATAATAGCAGAGGGGTAACCAGAGCCTTCAGGGCCCCGGTGCAAGAAATTATGAAGGGGCCATCCCCTGACCCCTGGCCAGGCCCCTTCCCTCTTCCCACTGATCCTGGGGCCCTTTACCCCCATCGCGGGTCCCCTTATTACGGTACCACAGCGGGGCCCCCTTTCTGTCATCTTTGGGCCTCCCCATGGTGGTGAAATGCCAGGGCCCGGTCACAATTGCAACCTTTGCAATCCTGATAGTTTCCTCACTGCTGTCAGTAGTTTTTAATTTTTATTTTAATTTTATTATTTTTTTACAATTTAATTTTATTTCTTCGGGAAGATTTACCCCCCTTCCTGACCAGGCCATTTTTTTTGCGATACGGTGTTGCTTTAACTGTCAATTGCGCGGTCGTGCGACGCTGTACTCAAATAAAATTGACGTCATTTTTCCCCCCACAAATAGAGCTTTCTTTTGGTGGTATTTGATCACCTCTGTGTTTCTTATTTTTTTGCACTAAAAAAGACTGAGGATTTTAAATATATATATATATTTTTTGCTTTCTGCTATAAAACATCCAATAAAAAAAAAATAATAATCATTCCTTTATACATTTAGGCCAATATGTATTCTGCTCCATATTATTGGTAAAAAAAAAATCCCAATAAGCGTATATTGATTTGTGTCTACAAACTGTGGGATATATACTGGAATTTTTGTTAATTAATTTTTTAAACTAGTAATGGCGATGATCAGCGGCTTCTAGCGGGACTGCGATATTGCGGCGGACAGTCTGACACTAATTGACACTTTTGTGGGAACCAGTGACAGTGATCACTGTACTGATGACACTGGCTGGGAAGGGTTTAAACATTAGGGGCAATCAAAGGGTTAACTGTGTGCCTAGCCAGTGCTTATGTACTGTGTGTGAGTTGTTTTTAATAAGGGAAATGCTCTGCAGGGAAACAAAATCCCCCACAGGACGGGGATCTGCCTTGTTTACATAGGCAGAGCACTGTCCTGTGTCTCTCCTCGGTGACCTCCATTGGCCGGTACCCGCTGATCAGCTTCAGAGGGATGCGTGGCCCCCCTATGTGGGAGTGCAGAATCACGTGTATATCAGTGATTCTACACAGAGCGGCCGTCCTGTAGCAGGAAATCTTCTGTAGGGCGATCGTTAACTGATTAATTACCGTGCGCTGGTCCAGCTCCTCCACCCCTCCCCGCATCGTCTGTACAGGAGGAGGGATCATCAAACTATGGCCCTCCAGCTGTTGCAGAACTACACATCCCATGAGGCATTGACGTTCACAGGCATGGCTTTGCATGATGGGAATTGTAGTTCCTGAACAACTGGAGGGCCATCGTTTGAAGACCCCCTGCTGTAGACTGTGGCTTGAGTGACAGCTCTGAGTCTGCTGGAGCTTTTGGAGGATTTTAAAGGTAAATAAAATGAATAAAATAGACCCCAGGAACCCGAGAGTTTAGCTTGGGGTTGTTCTCTGGTTTTGTCTTTCATGTGTTTGCCCTTCCATGTGCTCCTTGCTGTGAAGGCCACTTATAGCAGGGGGGGGGGGGGGCGGCAGAGGCCATCTCTTTGTTACTGGGGGGGGGGGGGGGG
>BLSH010001568.1:264762-276479 GCA_018402905.1 Glandirana rugosa
AGCGTCCGAAACAAACTTCCTCTGTATTCCCCTGCAAAGTAGAAGCATAATGGGCTACTGTGAACGCATAGTCACCCATTATGTGCCACTTACCTGCAAACAAAGCCTGCGACTTCCTCTGTATTCCCCTGCAAAGTAGAAGCATAATGGGCTACTGTGAAACGCATAGTCACCCATTATGTGCCACTTCCCTGCAAACAAAGCCTGCGACTTCCTCTGTATTCCCCTGCAAAGTAGAAGCATAACGTGCTACTGTGAAACGCATAGTCACCCATTATGTGCCAATGTGCCACTTACCTGCAAACAAAGCCTGCGACTTCCTCTGTATTCCCCTGCAAAGTAGAAGCATAATGGGCTACTGTGAACGCATAGTCACCCATTATGTGCCACTTACCTGCAAACAAAGCCTGCGACTTCCTCTGTATTCCCCTGCAAAGTAGAAGCATAATGGGCTACTGTGAAACGCATAGTCACCCATTATGTGCCAATGTGCCACTTACCTGCAAACAAAGCCTGTGACTTCCTCTGTATTCCCCTGCAAAGTAGAAGCATAATGGGCTACTGTGAAACGCATAGTCACCCATTATGTGCCACTTACCTGCAAACGAAGCCTGCGACATCCAGCGATGTCCCCTGTGCTGGCAGCGTCCATCTTCAGCCCCTCTTCCTTCCGGGGCCACGACTCCGGCGCTGTGACTGACTGGATTCGCATGCCGCCAGTCACGGCACGGTCTCAGTGAAGAAACGGCACGTAGGCCAAAATGACGTTGGCACATCGCAGTACACTGCAAATCTCCTGAACCGAGATATGCAGGGCACCTACAGGTAAGCCTTATTATAGTCCTTATTATGGGCTTACCTGTAGGTTAAAGTCGTTGTCATAGGTTGACAACCACTTTAAGGCTGGGTTCACACCGCAGCAGGAGTCCGGTGCGTTTCCATTCACCGTTCCAGGATCTGATTTCAGCCAAATTTTGGGCTGAATTTGTAACTGAAATGGACCAGAAGACACACCGGACTCCTGTGCATTTCGCACCGCATATGTGAACTGGCTCCATAGAGAGTCTCCTGACATACGAATTGAATGCGGGGAAACGAGCATCCAATTCACAACAGTGTGAACCCAGTCTAATGGTTTAGCGCAGAGTAATGTGGGGTGTACCAACATGGCCTCCGCCACCTTTCCTACCGCTGGCGTCCAGCTTCTTTCAAAATGTAACATCCAAACAGCATCACAGATGTCTATATACTATATCTATTTATATATGCTCACTTTATTGCTAAAATGACTCTGAAATTCAAGCCGTGGCTGGGTGTAGTAAGATGTCCGCTGCCGCTTTCTTCTGACTGCAGGTGTTCTGTCAGAGTAGCAAACCTGGTAGCGGTGGAACGCATGAGCAGCTGACGGAACGTCACTTCCGTTACCTAATCTGACGGGTCACCGGTTCTGATGGAACACAGACAGGAGGGTGTGCTTAGCTGAGAAAGCCCCTCCTCCCATGAAGACTCCTGGGATCTATGACATAATTTTGGCCTAGGCCAGAAACCAGGAAGTAAATGTAAAAAAAAAAAAAAAAAAAGCTAAAACAAGTAAATATAATCTACATTCCTATCTCTTTACTAAGGCTAGTAACCCAAGTATTAAAAATAGTTCATGTCAATTAAAGCATAACTTCCCTTTTGTTAAGAAAAAAACACTCCCCTCTGGGTGATCTCTGTACATTGCAAGGATATTAATAAACTTTGTTGCAGATTCCGACCTTTTGTTATTCTGAAGAAATCCCTGTGTGTGTCTCTGTGCTGAGTGAGTCTAATGGGAGTGGTTTCATAATTATCTGTCAGCTGTGCAGCTGCAGAGCACTAATGAGGAAATCTGCTGGGCCTGCATCCCTTTAGACGTGTTCCTATTGAAAGTATCTCTCCAAAAATGACATTTTTGTTGCAGGGGATGCCTGAAATCTGACTTGTATCTTAGTGCAGAGACTTCCGGGAAAACTGGTGAGCCAATCACACAAGCAGGAAATTATGTTTCTGGGGAGTGGTCAGTACACATTCTGTGTACAGAGCGCCTCCTGGTGGCCATATTGCATTGCATTTTCAGAAAATTACAGTGGCTGCAGATTGAAAAGGAAAGGTAATTTTTAGTAACATTCAATTACAATATAACTTGTGTCGCCATTATATGCGTTATATTATTTTTTTCCCCCACGAACGTGGAGTTACCCTTTAACCCTTCCAGACCTGCGCTATTGCCAAAGTACGGCTCCAGCGCAGATCTGAATTTCAGGGACGACGTTCATTGACGTTGTCCCCTGTGCACGCTCCTGGCGCACACTCACAGGTAAAGGTGCGCGCGGCCGCTGCGTGGGCGTGCCCGTGGGTCGGGCGGAGTCTATGTCCGCTTGTGACCCGTGATCACCTGTCAGAGCTGCAGAACGGGGAACCACCGATGTAAACACGGCGGTTCTCCGTTCTGTGAAGGGGGCATGCCAGATCTACTGATCCCTGTCACTGGGATCAGTTAGATCTGTTATGTCCCAGCCAGCCCCGCCCCCCCCACAGTTAGAACACAATGAGGGAACACAGTTAACCCCTTCACTGCCCCCTTAGTGTTAACCCCTTCCCTGCCAGTGACATTTATACAGTAATCAGTGGACATTTAAATTTCTGATCTCTGTATAAATGTTATCGGTCCCAAAAAATTGTCAAAAATGTCCGCTGCAATATCAAAGTCCCAATAAAAATCGCACATTGCCACCATTACTTATTTCGTTACTTTAGTGGCTGCACACTGAGGCTGCATCCACACCTGAGCGTCGCGTCTTTGAGCTTTTTCCGGCGTTTTGTCGCACGACTTTGGATTGTTTCTGCGCATTTGTATGCATTGTTTTTGTATTAGCCAATAGAGTATACTATATCTATTGCATCATTTGTTGCTAGGTAGTTTAGCTTTTTTTTTTTTTAGCTTTTATTTCAGCTGAAAATGGCGCCAAAACGCACAAAAATGCCTGAATGGCGCGTTTCCATTAATTTCTATGCGATACAAATGCCCGAATCTGCCCAAATCGCGCATTTCCATTAATTTCTATGGGATACAAATGCCCGAATCGCGCGTTTCCTAAATTTCTATGGGATACAAATGCCCGAATCGCGCGTTTCCATTAATTTCTATGGGATACAAATGCCCAAATCTGCCTGAATCGCGCGTTTCCATTAATTTCTATGGGATACCAATGGCCGAATCGTGCGTTTCCATTAATTTCTATGGGATACAAACGCCAGAATCGTGTGTTTCCATTCATTTCTATGGGATACAAACGCCCAAATCTGCACGAATTGCACGTTTCTATTCATTTCTATGGGATACAAATGCCCAAATCTGCCTGAATCGCGCGTTTCCATTAATTTCTATGGGATACCAATGGCCGAATCGTGCGTTTCCATTCATTTCTATGGGATACAAACGCCCAAATCTGCACGAATTGCACGTTTCTATTCATTTCTAAGGGATACAAACACCCAAATCTGCCCGAATCGCGCGTTTCCATTAATTTCTATGGGATACAAATGCCCGAATCGCGCGCTTCCATTAATTTCTATGGGATACAAACGCCCAAATCTGCCCGAATCGCGCGTTTCCATTAATTTCTATGGGATACAAATGCCCGAATCGCGCGCTTCCATTAATTTCTATGGGATACAAATGCCCGAATCGCGCGCTTCCATTAATTTCTATGGGATACAAATGCCCAAATCTGCCCGAATCGCACGTTTCCATTAATTTCTATGGGATACAAACGCCCAAATCTGCCCGAATCGCGCGTTTCCATTCATTTTTATCGGATACAAACGTCCGAACCGCGTGTTTCCATTCATTTCTAAGGGATACAAATGCCCAAATCTGCACGATTCGCACAACAAAAATACCTCCGTAACTGCATTGGGGATCAGCCCTTTGCGTTTACTCTTCTAACTTTACAACATTCATTTCGGTCAGTTTGACCGGTAATTTAATCGATTAATTGGATGCAGCATGGGTTGATCGCCTATGGACACGGCCATGCCCACTCATTTACATTGCTTCTATAGAGTATATATGCATGTTCATTATGTGCACATATTTAGGCACACCGTGCGAAAGTGTGAAACGCGTCAGCCTGCTGGGACTTGTAGTCCTCCACTGTATGCATGTGGTCTTTTTAACGAATAAAGGAGTTTGCATTGGAGCGCGGCCGTCCAGCCTTTCCTTGTTTCCATACCTCTGGAACTTGTCTGAGCTTTTGGATCGGAGATGTGATCCGTCTCCATAGAGAATCATTGATTTTTTCCCCTCCAGCGTTTTGTAGCTTCAGGCTTCAATCTACAGAACGCTGAGGTGTCAATGGGCCCTAAGCGCTGGCATTGAGGAGGCATTACAAGATTATATGCCCGCTCCCGAGTCCTCTGCAATACGGCAGTCTGACTTCTGCACTCTCCGCTCTTTCATTCTGGATTTCCATTCATTGGATTTCATTTGGAAGATGTAAGGCCAATGTTGGCGGACTGAAGATGAGGGATGGGTGAGGTCAGGCTGGAAACGTTCGGGAAATCGGTCTCATACCGGGGATGACGACGCCCTCTCTGGCAGCGCGTGAGAATGCTGCACTCACTGTCTGCGTGCGCCGGGGATGGAGGGGAGGCCTTAGGTGACCTCCGCACAGAACCGTCACTTTACTGACACTGAGCAAAAGCAGAAGCAGCCGTTAAAAGCATCAAAACGCAGGCTGAAGGGAGAGGATGACACAACAGCGCTGATAGAAAAGCTTTATATGGGTAAATTGTGCGGCACGTCAGGATATGCTGGAAAACTTTATTTAGTCTGGAAACTCTTTGTGACTGCCAAACTGTCTGCACATTGTAGGACTCGTTACAGCAGGTGCTGATGCACCCGGGCATGCACTTCCTTTCATGCATTTTTCTTCACCACCACTTTAAAAGTCAGCGGCTACAAGAAGTGTATCTCCTGACTGTTAATAATCAGACACTCATCTGTCCAGCGATGCGGCCATCTGAAGACTCGCTCTCTCCCCCCCCCCCCACCCCGTGTGGGCACCCGGCTGTGGCTTCCCAGCCGGGCGCGAGTCGTGCTGCGCGTTGTGAATGGCCGGGCAATCTTCTGGGACCTGCGAGGTGTCCCAGAAGATTGGGAAGGAGAGGTGAACTCCCGCTCAGCGGCGCCATTCATTTCTATGGGATACAAACGCCCAAATCGCGCGTTTCCATTCATCTCTATGGGATACAAACTCCCCTAATCGTGCGTTTCCATTCATTTCTATGGGATACAAACACCCAAATCACGCGTTTCCATTCATTTCTATGGGATACAAACTCCCCAAATCGTGCGTTTCCATTCATTTCTATGGGATACAAACTCCCCTAATCATGCGTTTCTATTCATTTCTATGGGATACAAACACCCAAATCACGCGTTTCCATTCATTTCTATGGGATACAAAGTGTCTGGAAACTCTTTGTGACTGCCAAACTGTCTGCACATTGTAGGACTCGTTACAGCAGGTGCTGATGCACCCGGGCATGCACTTCCTTTCATGCATTTTTCTTCACCACCACTTTAAAAGTCAGCGGCTACAAGAAGTGTATCTCCTGACTGTTAATAATCAGACACTCACCTGTCACACGCTCCAGCGATGCAGCCGCCTGAAGCCTCGCTCTCCCCCCCCCCAACCCGTGTGGGCACCCGGCTGTGGCTTCCCAGCCGGGCGCGAGTCGTGCTGCGCGTTGTGAATGGCCGGGCAATCTTCTGGGACCTGCGAGGTGTCCCAGAAGATTGGGAAGGAGAGGCGAACTCCCGGCTCAGCGACGCCAGGAGAGGAAGTGGAAGCTGGGTACCTGTGAACCCCCCCCCAAATGTGGCATATCGGGGGGTCACCAGCACTTAAAGCGGAAGTTCCACTTTTGGGTGGAACTCCGCTTTAAGCACTCCTCGCCACCTGACATGCCACATTTGGCATGTCATTTTTTTTTGGCGCGGGGGGGTACCTGGTCTTAAGAGTTACTTCCTGTCCCACTTCCTACGTCCGTCTTCTGGCCGACTAGGCGAGTGGTCCTCTTCCCCTAGGCAGCCCCTCCCTCTCTGCAATCTTTTGGGACACGTCACAGGTCCTAGAAGATTGCCTGGCCACTGGGAGAGAGCAGCGCAGTGCACACCCGGCCGTGAAGCCGCAAGTCGGGTGCCCGCAGTTGCTATGACGGCGCCGCGGAGGGGAGGGGGAGAGGAGCGAGGCTCCGGGCGGCCGCACCGCTGGACAGGTGAGTGGCTGTTTATTAATAGTCAGCAGATGCACTTTTTGTAGCTGTTGACTTTTAATAAACTGAAAAACGAGTGGAGCTCCGCTTTGGCCACCGGAAGGTTTTACCCAGGGCCGGGACAAGGGGTGGGCAGGAGGGAGCGGTTGTCCTGAACACAATGATTTACTGTAGGGATGGGGGTGCCTTCCTTCTGTTTCTGACAGGAGTAGTGACAGCGGCAGTGATTTTTAACAATCAGTGACTGCTAGGGTTGCCACATCATCCCTTTAATCCAGGACACACATGAATTACACAGGTTCTGTGGCTAATTTAATGCAGGAAAGGCACCAAGTCAGTTTAATTACCACCTTAATCAGCTACAGACCCTGTGTAATTAATAGGTGTCCTGGATTAAAGGGATGATGTGGCAACCCTAGTGACTGCTGGGTGTAGGTTCCCTCTAAGCTTGCACATCATGAATGGGGGCGCAGATTTGCATCTTTATCACGTGCGCTGGATTTGCCCCCTTCATGACCGGGGCATTTTTTTGCTATTCAGCACTGCATTACTTTAACCGGCAATTGTGCAGTCGTGCCACACTATATGCCAGTGGTTCTCAACTCCTGTCCTCAGGACCCACTAACAGGCCAGGTTTGCAGGATAACTGAAATACATCACAGGTGATATCATTTGCTGCTCAGTGATTGCAGTATTCTAGTCTGCATCTCCCCAAGGTAATACTTAAAATCTGGCCTGTTGGTGGGTCCTGAGGACCAGAGTTGAGAACCACTGCTATACGCAAAATCAAACTCATATAATTTTTTTTCACACAAATAGAGCTTTCTTTTGGTGCTATTTGATCACCTCTGCATTTTTATTTTTTATGATATAAATGAAAAACTACCGAACATTTTGTAAAAAAAAAAAAAATTTTCTACTTTCTGTTATAAAACATATCCAATAAAATCACATTTCTTTATATATTTAAGCAAAATGTACTCTGCTAAATAACTTTGGTAAAACCCAAACAGCATTATTGGGGACACTAGTATAGTTCTGATCGTGATCAAGATATTGATCTGTACTAGTGGTGTGGCGGGCAATCTGACACTAACTGACACTGGCTGGGAGGGTCACTGACACTGATGTCACTAGTGACACTAATACAGTGATCAGTGATAATATTGTACACTGTACTAATGACACTGGCTGGGAAGGGGTAACATCAAAGGGCAATCAAGGGGTTAAATGTGTTTCTAGCAATGTGCGCTGACATTTTCTTCCTGAACTCAGACAAGTCTATGCTGTGATTGGCCACAGGCGATCGGCAGGTGTCAACCAAAACCACTGGCTGAAATCTGCATCCAAACACAGCAACCCGCGTGAGCATGCGCGCCACCAAACCAGGAAGTACACCGCGACATATGGGTAAGTCGGGGTGCCAAGCTGTGCTGCTTGCTCACAGTATATCTACTGTGAACAGGTGGCAAGCTGTTAAAGAGTCACTGTCACCTTGCCCATGCAATGTGTCCCTGACAAGGACCCTCCAACCCCCCCTTATATTCACCTTGCCTGTGCTCCTTCCTCTGTCATAGCAGGGTCTGATATAAGCTGTGTCAGAGGCCAAGTGATGTCACTCACTGAGTCATGTGACTAAGCTTGGGCCTAGCCATTGGCTTCTAGACCCAAGCAGTGTTAAAGGGGAGCAGCTCATATGCTCCCTGACTCTGTACCTGGAAGACCCAGGTAGTGTCAATCAGCCCTATAGCTCTGCAATCTGCAAAGCTCGTGCTCCCTGCTGACTGGAGAGGTCCAGCTCTGAATCAGCAGGAGGTGTGCTGGGGACCCCTGCAGAGAGACATCTGTTTACACATAGAGAGCAATGTCCTTCTCTGCAGCAAGCTGGCAGGGAACATGCTTTTCTACTCAGGTTCAGTGTCAGCCCATCCATTAGGGGCTCATGAGCGCCGCCCCCCCATCCATGCGCCCACCTCCCTGATCTACATAACAGGGGGAGTGTGCTTTTTTGAAGCATGTGATTAGAGCCAGAGGCTCGAATAGGCTTCAAAAAAGGGTGGGCTCAGGGCACAGAGCACTGCACCCCGATCCCACCCAGGTATGTGACAATAGCAAAATAATTTTCACACTAAATCTCCTCCCTGCCAATAAGGAAGCGGGTCTAAGACCCGTTTCCCGATTGGCCAAAACTTCAGGTGATCCTAACGTGGCGCCGTAGACAAAGCCGCAAGAACAACTGTTCGCAGCCCGCCACCCTGGAGCCGCAGCTCACACCCGGCCACCCTGGAGCCGCTGCTCGCACCCTGCCACCCTGGAGCCACTGCCCACACCCCACCGCCCTGGGGCTGCTGCCCCCACCCTGCCGCGCTGGAGGACACCCGCCACCTAGATCAGGTAAGTGTGCCGGACCGACCGCCATAGCGCCACGCCGCCCGGGGGGGGGGGGGGGTGTCGTGTTTGCCGCACCCCCCCCCAAAAAGAAACCCACCAGCTGCCACTGCTCAGCTTGTGGCTGCTTTCTAAAACTATAGGATATAGAAGGCATTCTGTGTTTAGCCAGGAGGAGGGGAGGGGTGGGCAGATCAACTGCTAACCAGAAGGTCCAGCCGTGGAGCACTGGAAGTATAGCAATAGCTATGCTCCCGGCGCTCAGTAAAATGCTAAGTGTGCCATTCCAGCATTGTGCCATGGAACACTGAGCCACTGTAAATGGCAAAGCAGAATATACATCATCCCTCACTGTAACAAAATAAAACTTTTACCCATCGAAAGGTGAATTTTTGATACAAGCCCAGCTTTAACTTTGCAAATAAGTGAATTCTAGTAGTTAATTGAACTTGTGTGTGGTAGATTGCTTAGTTTCTGCCGATTTATTTTAATCCGGGTATCAAAAGTGTTTGAAATTAACTAAAATTTGCAGCATGTATGGCAAGCGTTCCCAGGATACCAGATTATCGGCACCAGCGGGATCTGAAGCGGTAGTGGATCTATTGGGCTCCGGTTATACTTGGAAAGCATATAAAGGATTGAAGCGTCGCATTGTGATAATCCAGTCCAAGTTTATTTCAAAATCAATGTGTTTCGGGGGCTGTCACTTTGCTCCCTTTATCAGGGCATAATGCTGAAGTTTATTCTCTACAGCCATAGTGAGCTGACTTACCTGTAAAGGGAAATGTTCCTCGTCATGCATGCAGCTGGATCCGGTAGAAATCTTCACTGCAGGGATGAATGCCCTCTGTCCTCTTCCTGCTGCTCAACTTCCAGCGCTCTGAAAGTTAATAGTTTTGGGTCTTCTGCGAAGCCAGTGAAAAACGTCCTGCTGAGGACTCCCTCCTTCAATAAGAGATGTTCTTTCATTGCTTGCACTGCATGTAATACAATCTGTGAATGGGGAGTTCGACAGCAAGAAGAGGACAGGGTGCAGATTTCTACCGGATCCAGCTTCCTGCAGGCCATGGGACATCTTACATTAGAGCAGTGGTCTCCAAACTGTGGCCCTTTGCTTGCATTTATATGGCCCTTGGGGCACTATACCACCAACTGGCACCAATGATGGAGCACTATTCCTTCCACTGACACCAATGATGGGGCACTATTCCTCCCGCTGACACCAATGATGGGCTACTATTCCTCCCATGAATACCAATGATGGGGCACTATTCCTCCCCTTGACACCAATGAAGGGGGCACTGTTCTGCTCACTGACACCAATGATGGGGCACTATTCCTCCCACTGGCACCAATGATGAGGCACTATTCCTCCCACTGACACCAATGATGGGGCACTATTCCTCCCATTGATACCAATGATGAGGCACTATTCCTCCTACTGACACCAATAACAGGGCACTATTCCTCCCAATTACACCAATAATGGGACACTATTCCTCCCACTGATACCAGTGATGGGGCACTATTCCTCCCACTGACACCAATGATGGGACACTATTCTTCCCACTGACACCAATGATGGGGCACTATTCCTTCCACTGATACCAGTAAAGGGGCACTGTTCCTCCCACTGACACCAAAGATGAAGCACTATTCCTCCTACTGACACCAATAATGGGACACTATTCCTCCCACTGATACCAATGATGGGGCACTATTCCTCCCACTGACACCAATGATGGGGCACTATTCCTCCCACTGACACCAATGATGGGACACTATTCTTCCCACTGACACCAATGATGGGGCACTATTCCTTCCACTGATACCAGTAAAGGGGCACTGTTCCTCCCACTGACACCAAAGATGAAGCACTATTCCTCCTACTGACACCAATAATGGGACACTATTCCTCCCACTGATACCAATGATGGGGCACTATTCCTCCCACTGACACCAATGATGGGGCACTATTCCTCCCACTGACACCAATGATGGGGCACTATTCCTGCCACTGACACCAATGATGGGGCACTATTCCTTCCACTGATATTAACGCTCATGGGGCATTGTATATTCACACTGGCCACAGTCTGGCACCCTTCAAGTCTGAAGCAAAGTAAACTGGCCCTTTGTTTGGAAGATTGGAAACCCCTGCATTAGAGGTAAGTAAGCTCATTAAAGCTAACATTTTTTTCTGCTAAACTTCAGCTTTAAAGAGAGAAATGACACTTTGCTACAATGTAATGTAGTGAGTGTACAGCTTGTATAACAGAGTAAATTTGCTGTCCCCTCAAAATAATGCAACACACAGCCATTAATGTCTAAACCGCTGGCAACAAAATTGAGTGCACCCCTAAGTGAAAATGTCCAAATTGGGCCCAAAGTGTCAATATTTTGTGTGGCCACCATTATTTTCCAGCACTGCCTTTACCCTCTTGGGTATGGAGGTCACCAGAGCTTCACAGGTTGGCACTGGAGTCCTCTTCTACTCCTCCATGATGACATCACAGAGCTGGTGGATGTTAGAGACCTTGCGCTCCTCCATCTTCCATTTGAGGATGCCCCACAGATGCCCAGTAGGGTTTAGGTCTGGAGACATGCTTGGCCAGTCCATCACCTTTACCCTCAGCTTCTTTAGCAAAGCAGTGGTCGTCTTGGAGGTGTGTTTGGGGTCGTTATGTTGGAATACTGCCCTGCGGCCCAGTCTCTGAAGGGAGGGGGTCATGCTCTGCTTCAGTATGTCACAGTACATGTTGGCATTCATGGTTCCCTCAATGAACTGTAGCTTCCCAGTGCCAGCAGCACTCATGCAGCCCCAGACCATGATATTCCCACCACCATGCTTGACTGTAGGCAAGACACACTTGTCTTTGTACTCCTCACCTGGTTGCCACCACACACGCTTGACACCATCTGAACCAAATAGTTTATCTTGGTCCGACTCCCATTTCCACTACCTGACCGGTTCGTACAGAGGTCTGGATTTGGGATGACCCGTAGACACCCCGTAGGAGTTT
>BLSH010001568.1:288341-301121 GCA_018402905.1 Glandirana rugosa
TTCTTCTAACGTTTCTACAATTTGTTTGGTTCTCTGTGGTATCCTTCGTAGTAAGCGTTTAAGTTCCGTTATCTTCTTTCTGCCACGACCAGGTAGCGTTTCAACAGTGCCCTTTGCCTTGAATTTGCGAATGATGCTTCCTATGGTGTCTCTTGGTTTGTTTAACATCTTTGCAATCTTCTTATAGCCATTGCCCTTCCTGTGAAGAGTAATCACCTGTTCTCTTGTCTTCCTGGACCATTCTCTTGACCTCACCATGTTTGTAACCACACCAGTAAATGTCTAGGAGGAGCTGAGTATCACAGTCATTTTAAAGCTGCCTAATTGGTGCTTATTAGGCTTTATTGCTGCTCCCTGATATCCACAGGTGTTTTCAATGCCTGATTGAAAACACTTCATTGAACCTCTGTTCTTCAGAGTGGTAGTCTTTAAGGGGTTGAATAATTATGTCAATGAAGAATTCACAAAAGAAACATTTACTACTGTATTACAAAACTAATTGATGTCATTTTAGTTGCATATGGTTCTTTAAGAAGTCCTCGTAGGATTTCATTCAGAACACAATTACAAATGTACACTAAATTCCCTAAAACCATTTACAGCATTGGGGGTTGAATAATTTTGAACACAACTGTACATGAATCAATGCAGAGCAGCCAGTGACAGATCAACAGTGTCCAGGCGCCAGTGCGCCCTAGGCGGCCGCCTACTCCGCCTAGTGGTAGAGTCGGCCCTGCTCCCCTACTTCCACCCTTTCACCTCTCCTTTCTCCTCATTCCTTTGGTGTCACAGACACATCAATTGGAGATCCTTCCCCATTCATACAGCAACAGGTCACTTACTGAATTATTTTTATGCTAAAGTAGTTTTCTGATGAATCCTAGTCTTGTAGAAGCTTCCTTGGGACCAAAGTGTTTGGCTCATTGACCCAATGGGGCTTCCAAGGAGACGGACGGTCCCCAAGGGGACGGACACTTATATACATTGATATTGATATTATCATATAAAGGTCATATACATCTACTATTTGTATGCCCTTTTAATACATCAGGAGACTCACGTTACCTTTTAGGATGCTAACTTTTAAATAGGTTCCTTTTATCCATTTTAATGTTTTTCTTTTCTTTCGCTTTTGCTGTTTTTATCAGCACCTTGAGTATTATGCAAAAAATATACATACATGTAAGTTTTTAAATTCACCTTTTTATCAGATATTCTAAAATATTCTAAAATACACATATTTATATTCTTCTATATAAACAGTATGTTTCTATACACTCTTTTTCTGATAACCCTGAGGAAGGGGGGAGTCTCGGTTCCCACGAAACGCGTTGGCTTGATTACTTGTCACTACTTTTAATAAAACAATTGCAAGTTCATCTTCCAACTAGCATTTAATTTGATATCGGGCGCTCATTTTTTACCTACCTTCTTTGTGGGTCAGGGAGGGCAGCGTGGAGGAAAAGCGGTCACTACAATGGAGCAATGGACTCAGCAATGCAGCAACAGGTCTGCTGTACACTATGACATGCTAATATATATAGTTCCGCTCTAAGCAAAAAAAGGAAGTATATATATATATATATATATATGTGTAGCCCCACTAGTACTCAGGAATGGGGTGCTGGCGAAAAATATCACCATCCAGTAGTGTGTAGCATTCTTGAAGAAAAAAAACACCACTCAATCCTATCGTCCATTGTGGTTAACATGTACAGTGGGGACAATAATGATTTTCTCCCCTGCAGATTGTGTAAGTTTGCCCATTTACAAAGAAATGAAGGGTCTATAATTTTTATCATAGGTGTATTTTATATGATAGAGACAGAATATCAACCAAAAATCCAGAAAAAAACCCATGATACAAATGTTATAAATGGAGTTGCAATTCAGTGAGTAAAATAAGTATTTGATCCCCAAGCAAAACATGACTTAGTAGTTGGTGGAGAAACCCTTGTTGGCAAGCACAGAGGTCAAAAGTTTCTTGTAGTTGGTGGCCAGGCCTGTACACCACTCTTCTGTACAGATCTTCTCTAAATCCTTAAGGTTTCTTGGCTGTCACTTGGCAACTCGAAGTTTCAGCTCCCTCCATAAATTTTCTATAGGATTAAGGTCTGGGGACTGGCTAGGCCACTCCATGACCTTTATGTGCTTCTTCTTGACCCACTCCTTTGTTGCCTTGGTGGTACCTTTTGGGTCATTGTCATGCTGGAAGACCCATCCACGACCCATCTTCAGTGTTCTGGCTGAGGGAAGAAGGTTCTCATCCAAGATTTTACAATACATGGCCCCATCCATTGGCCCCTCAAAGTCGGCCTGTACATTTAGCAGAAAAACAGCCCAAAGCATAATGTTCCCACCTCCATGTGTGACTGTAGGGATGGTGTTCTTAGGGTTATAGTCAGCATTTTTCTTCCTCCAAACGCGGCGAGTCGAGTTAATGATAAAGAGCTTGATTTTGGTCTCATCTGACCACAGCACTTTCTCCCAGTCCTTCTCTGAATCATTTAGATGTTCATTGCCAAACTTCAGATGGGCCTCCACATGTGCCTTCCTGGGAAGGAGGACCTTGCGGGAGCTGCAGGATTTCAATCCATGGCGGTGTATTGTGTTACCAATGGTTTGTTTGGTGACTGCGGTCCCAACTGCCTTGAGATCCTTCACAAGCTCCTCCTGTGTAGTTCTGGGCGGATCCCTCACTTTTCTCATGACCATCCTCACCCCATGAGGTGAAATCTTGCATGGAGCTCCAGGCCGAGGGCGATTGATGGTTATTTTGTATTTCTTCCATTTGCGAATAATTGCTCCACCAATTGTCTCCTTCTCACCAAGCTTCTTGCTGATGGTCTTGTAGCCCCTTCCAGCCTTGTGCAGATCTACAATCTTCTCCCTGATGCCCTTTGGCAGCTCTTTGGTGTTGCCCATGATGGTGAGGATTGAATGGAAGAAAGAGATTCTGTGGACCGGTGTCTTTTATACACATAATGAGTTGTTGTTAGGAGGACCTTCTTACATTGGCAGGACTGATCTGTGTACCACATGAGCACCTACTGTAGCCAGTCTGTGGGAGCCATAATTATTGTTGGTTTTAACACATACTGTTAGCCAGGTTCATTTGGTTGGTCGCAAGCTGGTCAGTAAGTTGAGCTTGGAAATTATTTGGTTTTGTCTGACATACAGTTGTGTTCAAAATAATAGCAGTCAGACATCACTAACCTGATCAATCACTGTTTTTGGTAGAAATTATATTTCTGCATGGCAAATAATTTACTAGCAGGTGTAGCAGAGTAATAGAAATCCAACAGACCCAACAGTCATGACATGCATGCTGCTGATTCTGTGTAACTGAATCACTAATTGAAAGGGACATGTTCAAAATAATAGCAGTGCGGACTTCAATTAGTGACGTCATTCATTCTTTGAAAAACAGGTGGCAATTATTGCCCTCATTTAACCTCCCTGGCGGGATGATTATGTCAGATTTTTGGTGCTGAAATCGGTACGATTATTTTGCATGGAAATTTGGTGTTTTATATTGTAGGCCTGTAATTCTTAGGAATAACTCACTTAAATCTGTCGAAACAACAGTCTAGTAGACATCCCGGGTATGATAAAGTTTGAAACACAAAATCATAAATTATAATATATATGAAAAAAAAATTATAATATAATAAATAACTATAAATAATTATCAAAGATGATAATATAATAATAAAAACTATTCAATAATGTAATCAAGTCAAAAACACTGAAATTTGCTCAGTTGCAGAATTGTCGCTGTCGTCACTTTCAGTGTCTGATGATAAATTTCCCCAAAAATCAGTATCACTCAATTCTGCAAATCATTCTTATTTACTATCGCTGTTTTCTAGCTGATCAAAAACCGCTTTTGAAGTAAAGGGATGCTTTTTTATGCTATGGACGTTCTCAAGTTTCCAGGCAGAAAGAATGGCACATATAATATAAAAGTGCATGCAGGGCACTGGGCAAAGCACTAGGGACAAAGAGGATGGGAAATGATTTCATACAGTACAGGCAGTCCCCGACTTACGAACATCCGAGTTACGAACGACTCCTACTTACGAACGGGGGTGGTGTGACGTCACTGCTGGCCGCTTGCACTCCACACTGGTCCCGGATACGGCCGAGCAGCGCCAGACACATCCCACAGTGCTGCATAGCATAGCCACGAGAGCCCCATATAGCACAACTGCAAACATAGCAGTGCCCGGAACATCCCACATCACTGCACAGGTTGAAGTTACACTTAGAAATGTACAGTTCCGACTTACAAACAAATTCGATTTGAGAACGAACCTACAGTCCATAACCCGTTCGTAACTCGGGGACTGCCTGTAATGCAATCTTACAGATCACAGTGTACTCTCTGTTTACTGTGTGTTTCACTTTTTGAATTTCCCGCCAGGCTCCGCCCCCGTGCGACGCGATGCTCGCAGGGAACGGAGCCCGGCACACAGAGGCATCGGGCGGAGGACACAGCCCGCTGATACCGCGGGAGGACATCGCTGGATCCAGGGGACAAGGTGAGTAACCCAGCCTGGATCAAGCAATGCAATCCCGAGTGTGGCTCGGGTTTACCGCTATTGCAAGTGAAAACTTACCCGAGCCACACTCAGGAATACCGTCAAGGAGGTTAAGGACGAAAGGCAGCAAATGTACATGCTGGTTACAGTGCATTTCTCTCGGAAATTCTGAGGAAAATGGGTCGTTCCAGACATTGTTCAGAAGAACAGCGTACCTTGATTAGTTGACTGGAGAGGGGAAAACATAAAGAAGTGCAGAAAATGATAGGCTGCTCAGCTAAAATGATCGCAAATGCTTTAAAATGGCAACCAAAACCTGAAAGAAGTGGAAGAATGCGAAAAACGACCATTCCAATGGATAGAAGAATAGCCAAAATGGCAAGGGCAACAATCAGCTCCAGGAAGATCAAAGAAGGTCTAAAGTTACCTGTGAGTAGTGTTACAATTAGAAGACGCCTTATGTGAAGCCAAGCTATCTGGAAGAAGCCCCTGCAAAGTCCCACTGTTGAAAAAAAGACTGTGCTGAAGAGGTTACAATTTGCCAAAGAGCACATTGACCGGCCTAAAGACAAATGGCGCAACATTTTGTGGACTGATGAAAGTAAGATTGTTCTTTTTAGGTCTAGTGACCGGAGACAGTTTGTCAGACGACCCCCAAACACTGAATTCAAGCCACAGTGCACTGTGAAGACAGTGAAGCATGGTGGTGCAAGCATCATGATATGGGGATGTTTCTCATACTACGGTGTTGGGTCTATTTATCGCATACCAGGGATCATGGATCAGTTTGAATACATCAGAATACTTGAAGAGGTCATGCTGCCTTATGCTGAAGAGGAAATGCCCTTGAAATGGGTGTTCCAACAAGACAACGACCCCAAACACACCAGTAAACGTGCAACATCTTGGTTCCAGACCAACAGGATTGACATTATGGAGTGGCCAGCCCAATCCCCGGATCCTTATCCAATAGAAAACTTTTGGGGTGACATCAAAAATGCAGTTTTTGAGGCAAAACCAAGAAATAGAGAAGAACTGTGGAATGTAGTCCAATGATCCTGGGCTGGAATACTTGTTCACAGGTGCCAGAAGTTGGTTGACTCCATGCAACACAGATGTACAGCAGTTCTCAGAAACAGTGGTTATCCACTTACCAACCGGGCCCCTCTTTTACATTTGTTCGTTACAAGCTAAAAACTGTCTTTTTTTGCTAAAAAATTACTTAGAACCCCAAACATTATATATTTTTTTTCAAACACCCTAGAGAATAAAAAGGCGATCGTTGCAATACTTTTTGTCACATGGTATTTGTGCAGCGGTCTTTCAAGCGCGATTGTTTTTGGAAAAATGTCACTTTTTTGAGTTAAAAAATAAGACAACAGTAAAATTAGCCCAATTTTTTTGTATATTGTGAAAGAGGCTGTTACGCCGAGTAAATAGATACCATACACGACACGGTTGAAAATTGCGCGCACTCGCGGAATGGCGACAAATTCCAGTACTTAAAAATTTCCATAGGCGATGCTTTAAAAATTTTTTAACGGTTACCAGGTTAGAGGTGAAGAGGAGGTCTTTTGCTAGAATTATTGCTCACACTCTGGCGATCGCGGCGATACCTCACATGTGTGGTTTGAACACCGTTTTCATATGTGGGCGCGACTTATGTATACATTTTCTTTGGTGCGCGAGGTCGCGGGGACGGTGGCGCTTTAAATTTTTTTATTTTATTATATTTATTTATTTATTTTTATCACTGTTCCTTTAAAAAAAAATTCTGATCACTTTTATTGCTATCACAAGGAATGTAAGCTTCACTTGTGATCGTAATAGACGGTGACAGAGACTAAAAGACCCCCCATCCCTCCTTTGCACTTCACAGCATTCAGATCACCAAAAACAGAGATTCTGAATACTGTCATTTTTTTTAAAATTGGCGCCGTTAGCCGCCGAGTAAACGGGAAGTGATGTTGTGACGTCGCTTCCGGAATTTGCCGAAGGAGACCCGATCTGAGCCGATTCCGGCTTCTGTCAGGTCTCCTTCTAGCCTTGCCGCTGGCCTGCAGCTTACGCATGCATTTGCAAATGTGTGTAACCAAGCCCCTGTTTTTAACGCATGCTGTTAGCCAGGTTAATTTGGTTGGTCACAAGCTGGTCGGTAAGTTGAGCTTGGGAATTCTTTGGTTTTGTCTGACATGCGTCTGCCCTCCCAGTGCTCCTTGTTGTAAAGGCCACTTATAGGTGGGGGCAAGTGACATTTGTTTGTATTATTGCTGGCTTGTAGCAGACCAAATACTTATTTTACTCATTGAACTGCAACTCCATTTATAACATTTGTATTGTGTGTTTTTTCTGGATGTTTGATTGATATTCTGTCTCTATCATATAAAATACACCTATGATAAAAATTATAGAACCTTTATTTCTCTGTAAGGGGGCAAACGCACACAGTCTGCAGGGGAGAAAATCATTAATAAGTCGATAATGAGTATAGTCACGCTAGCAAATAATATTGCTGAGAGGTCCCAACATGTTTCGGAAATCTTTCTCAACCGTCTTTTCCTTCTTCAGGGGACATATAGCGTGTGTACTTTTGCAATCTACAAAATGTATACAAACATCACTATTAAACAGTGTATAAATTACGGGGCCGCTTAGTGTACAGCAGAATTGAAAAAATAATCGCTCAACCCTATCCAGTCTATGTGGTTAACATGTATAAGCTGGCCTAAGTCTTGCACCACTCCACGCGCCAATGTCCTCTGACATGTTTCGCCCCACCCAAAGGGGCTTAGTCATAAGTCTATGACTAAGCCCCTTTGGATAGGGACTGGATAGGGTTGAGCGATTATTTTTTCAATTCTGCTGTACACTAAGCAGCCCCGTAATTTATACACTGTTTAATAGTGATGTTTGTATACATTTTGTAGATTGCAAAAGTACACACGCTATATGTCCCCTGAAGAAGGAAAAGACGATTGAGAAAGATTTCCGAAACATGTGGGGACCATTTCAGCAATACTATTTGCTAGCGTGACTATACTCATTATCGACTTACCTGGTTTTGTGTACTTTACATGTGGCATAATCTGTAACTGTTCTGCTTTTTAATCTGTGTGTCATTTTATATTTTTAAATGTATGCTTAAATAAAATGTATACAAGTGGTATTTCACTTTGCACATGCTGCATCATTACTGTCGACTCCTACCCAAATATCCCAGGGGTAAAAATAGTCCTATTTGAACCCCTATTTCCGTAGCCAGACTTCAGTGTAAGAATTGCCCTTTGAGAAGCTGCGTACGTGCGTTCTCACGTAGGCCGGATTTCAGCAAACTTGTGATGAATTAGAAGGAAAGCTCTGCTCTGCCCGGAGGCATGGAGCTCCCCTGACAGATCAGCCAGGAGGGCACAGTGACGGCATCACACTCTGCTCTTATCTAGGCCATCACGACTCGCCTTCCCTTTACCAAAATCCCACCAATTCCCATGTCCATCCATCTTGGAAAAGGGAGCAGAGGTCATAGACTCCAGCCTCTGTTCAATTTATGAGATTAAGATGTTTAATAAATTGCTCCCTAAGATATGTCGGCAGTCTGCAAAGCTGGCCAAGAAACACACAAAAAAAATCTTTGGCTGGAATTCTGCAGATGCCTCGGTGTTATTCTTTATCTGACAGGGGCTGAGGTGGCTGCGATGACAGTCAGTGTTCCTGTCTCCTCCTGGGCATGGAATACACCTTTGGCTATACATGCACTCCTATTTCTACCTTTCACCATCATGTAGAAAAAAAACAAAAAGAGAAAGAAAACTATTGGCAGAGAATGGATGTGCAGGGAAAAAAACAGGTCTGCATAAAAAGCTGTGGGACTCAAAAAGGCTGCTCAGAGAACGACACTGAGTTATAAAACTAAACAGGGAGCCAGGGGGCAGGAAAAACAAAAACTGCACAAAAAACAGGGAGCAGGACAGACAAGGCCTACACAGAGAACCAGGGGGCAGGAGGGACGAGGACTGCAGAGAGCCTGGGGGCAGAAGAGATAAGGACTGCACAGAGAACCAGGGAGCAGGAGGGACGAGGACTGCAGAGAGCCAGGGGGCAGGAGGGACAAGGACTGAAGAGAGAGAGTGGGCAGGAGGGACGAGGACTGCAGAGAGCCTGGGGGCAGAAGACATAAGGACTGCACAGAGAACCAGGGAGCAGGAGGGACGAGGACTGCAGAGAGCCAGGGGGCAGGAAAGACGAGGACTACACAGAGAATCAGGGGGCAGGAGAGACGAGGACTACACAGAGAAGCAGGGGGCAGGAGAGAGGAGGACTGCACAGAGAAGCCGGGGGCAGGAGAGAGGAGGACTGCACAGAGGTCCAGGGGGCAGGAGAGATGAGGACTGCACAGAGAAGCCAGGGGCAGGAGAGAGGAGGACTGCACAGAGGTCCAGGGGGCAGGAGAGATGAGGACTGCACAGAGAACCAGGAGGCAGGAGAGATGAGGACTGCACAGAGAACCAGGAGGCAGGAGAGACGAGGACTGCACAGAGAACCAGGAGGCAGGAGACACGAGGACTGCACAGAGAACCAGGAGGCAGGAGAGACGAGGACTGCACAGAGAACCGGGGGACTGGAGAGATAAGGACTACACAGAGGACCAAGGGACAGGAGAGACGAGGACTGCACAGAGTACCAGGGTGCAGAAGAGATAAAGACTGCACAGAGAGCCAGGGGGTAGGAGAGACGAGGACTGCACAGAGAGCCAAGGGGCCGGAGAGACGAGGACTGCACAGAGAGCTAAGGGGCCGGAGAGACGAGGACTACACAGAGAGCCAGGGGGCCGGAGAGAGAAGGACTGCACAGAGAACCATGGGCAGGAGAGACTAAGACTACACAGAGAACCAGGGTGCAGAAGAGACAAAGAATACACAGAGAGCCAAGGGGAAAGAGAGATGAGGGTGCTCAGAAAACAAGGGGAAGGAGAGAAAAGAAAAAAGCCAAGGCAGAAAAGTGGAGGGCTGCGTAAAGAACCAATAGACTGAAAAGAGAGCGGCTGTGCACAGCACCAGTGAAGGGAGAGGTCAAGGGCTGTGCAGAGAACTAGGGAAGGGAAAGACTAGAGTGGTGCAGAGAACCATGGAAAGGCAAGACTATGGATGTGCAGAGAACTAGGGAAACAAAAGGGCAAGGCCTGCATAGAAAGCCAAAGGGTAGAAAATAAAACTGCACAGAGATCCACGGGGCAGGAGATAGAAGCACTGCACAGTGAAGGGGAAAAAGAGAAAAGGGCTGGGCAGAGAACCAACAGGTAGAAAAGAGGAGGGCTGCACCAAAGAACCAGGGAAAGGAGAGGACAAGGGCTGCTCAGAGGACATGGGTAAGGAGAGACAAGGGCTGCACAGAGAAGTAGGGGGCAGAAAAGAGGAAGGTTGCTCGGAGGAACAAGAAAGACAAGGGCTGTGGAAAGATCCAGGGGAATGAAAGAGAAGGACTGTGCACAGAATCTGGGCTGTGCAGAGAACCAGAAGAGACAAGGGCTGTGCAGTGAAGTAGATGAAGGAAAAGAGAAAGGCAGAAGAGACAAGGGTTGGGTAGAGAACCATATGGAGGAAAATACGAGGGCTGAGTAGAGAATCAGGGGCAGAAGAGACAAGTGCTGAATAGAGAACCAGGCAGAGGAGACAAGGGCTGATAAAGAGAACCGGGGGTAGAGGAGACAAGGGCTGATTAGAGAACCAGAGGCAGAGGAGACAAGGGCTAAGTAGAGAACCAGAGGCAGAGGAAACAAGGGCTGAATAGGGAACCAGAGGCAGAGGAAACAAGGGCTGAGTAGGGAACCAGAGGCAGAGGAGACAAGGGCTGAGTAGAAATCCAGAGACAGAGGAGACATGGGCTGAGTAGAAATCCAGAGGCAGAGGAGACGTGGGCTGAGTAGAGATCCAGGGGCAGATGTGATGAGGGCTGGGTAGAGAACCAGGGACAGAAAAGACAAGGGCTATGCAAAGAAACAGAAGGCAGAAAAGACAAGGGCGGGGCAGAGAAACAGAAAGAAGAAAAGACAAGTTGAGTAGAGAACTAGGAGGAGAAAAGGCAAGGGCTGGGTGGAGAACCAGGGGCAGAAGAGATGAGGGCTGGCTAGATAGCCAGGGACAGAAGAGATGTGATGAGGGCTGGGTAGAGAACCAGGGGCAGAAAAGACAAGGGCTATGCAAAGAACCAGAAGGCAGTAGAGACAAGGGCTATGCAAAGAACCAGAAGGCAGAAGAGACAAGGGTAGGGTAGAGAACCAGAAAGAAGAAAAGACAAGGGTTGGGTAGAGAACTAGGAAGAGAAAAGGCAAGGTCTGAGTATAGAACCAGGGGCAGAGAAAACAAGTAGAGAACCAGGGGTAGAAGACACAAGGGCTGTGCAAAGAACCAGGAAACAGAAGTCGAGGACTGTGCAGTCAAGTGCAGGACAGAATAGGACCGTGTGGTAGTTGGAAGGGCAACTGTCAGACTTTGGTTCACGTTGACTTTCAAACTGAAGTGTCAGGCTGAGACTAAGAACGCAAAGCTAGGACACAAATATATTTTTTTCAAGTTACGCTGAATATCTGAATGTTCTAATTTTTGCATAAGCGCAGATGTAAGTGATTTTTGTGTCATAAAACATCAAATATTGACACTGCATTCTTAATGCAATTCAGTGACACCACTTACCACTTTCTCTTTGTAAACAATATATTTCAGCCATTTGAAGTCTTGCCACTTGAATCCGGCCAGCACGAAAAGGGAATCTTTCTCATATTGTTCAAGTTTCTGAATGGCTCCTTCGGGATATGTAATTCTTAGTGTTGTTTTACTGCCCACGTCCTTCTCGAAGCCTTTCACTGGTGCCGAGTTCAGCCTGGAACATGACAGGTCACACATGCAGACCAGCTGACATCTCCTCTCCGGAGTTTATTATTCTAGGCAATGAAAGGCTCTTACCTGACAACCACTTCATACTCGTTGATTTTTGATCCTAATGACTTGTTGGCGAGCACCCCTCCGTTCCCTACGATGATACATCGCCGACAGCTCAGACTGTGGAAGACACGGATATCAATCAAGAAATATGACATATGTTTATATGCTAGAATTCCAGTCTTGTCTACAAAGAATGACGTTTCCCTTCCAGAAAAGCAGAATAATAAAGACATACAACTCAGTTCTTTAAATGAAGCATCTCTGAATCTTTCTGCAATCTACATGTTTTTTTGTTTTTTTTTTACCCCAGATTGCCAATTTTCAAATTTTATGGTACCAGTTCTGTGGTATCGCCTACTCCTAGGGTTCAGATTTAGAAGGTGGCAATAAGCATGCAGTCAAAATTCCAGCGCTCAAATATGTTTATTCTATCCCACACAAGACTATTAGGCATGCACACTTGGATCAGCAAAGCGTCCATGTCTATAGATATGTAGACGGATGCAGCCTCGGTTTACCTTTGGGGAAACAAAATACGAGACTAGCTGACATGGTCAGATCTAGGGGGGTGCTGGGTGGGTTCTGACCCCCCCCCAGATTTAATTTGTGCCCCCCCCCAAAGCCTCTGAACTGCCAGAATTGACTCCTGTTCTCTACTCTGCCAGGCGTAACCCCTGACCACCCTGTGGCCCCCTTACATTGTACTTCTGACCCCTGTCCTCTGCCCTGCTGACCCCTGTACACTGCCCTACAAACTGCTGACCCTATCCTCTGCACTACTGACCCCTGTACACTGCCCTACAAAGTGCTGACCCCATCCCCTGCACTGCTGCCCCCCTGTACACTGCCCTATAAAGTGCTGACCCTATCCTCTGCACTGCTGACCCCTGTACACTGCCCTACAAACTGCTGACCCTATCCTCTGCACTGCTGACCCCTGTACACTGCCCTACAAAGTGCTGACCCTATCCTCTGCACTGCTGACCTCTGTACACTGCCCTACAAAGTGCTGACCCTATCCTCTTCACTGCTGACCTCTGTACACTGCCCTACAAAGTGCTGACCCTATCCTCTTCACTGCTGACCCCTGTACACTGCCCTACAAACTGCTGACCCTATCCTCTGCACTGCTGACCCCTGTACACTGCCCTACAAAGTGCTGACCCTATCCTCTGCACTGCTGACCTCTGTACACTGCCCTATAAACTGCTGACCCTATCCTCTGCACTGCTGACCTCTGTACACTGCCCTACAAAGTGCTGACCCTATCCTCTTCACTGCTGACCCCTGTACAGTCGTCA
>BLSH010001568.1:301131-314308 GCA_018402905.1 Glandirana rugosa
GGGGCAGCAGTGCTGACCCTATCCTCTGCACTGCTGCCCCCCTGTACACTGCCCTACAAAGTGCTGACCCTATCCTCTGCACTGCTGACCCCTGTACACTGCCCTATAAACTGCTGACCCTATCCTCTGCACTGCTGACCCCTGTACACTGCCCTACAAAGTGCTGACCCTATCCTCTGCACTGCTGACCCCTGTACACTGCCCTATAAACTGCTGACCCTATCCTTTGCACTGCTGCCCCCCTGTACACTGCCCTACAAACGGCTGACCCTATCCTTTGCACTGCTGCCCCTCTGTACACTGTCCTATAAACTGCTGACCCTATCCTCTGCTCTGCTGACCCCTGTAGACTGCAGACCCTATCCTTTGCACTGCTGCCCCCTGTACACTGCCCTACAAACAGGTGACCCTGTCCTCTGCAATGCTGACCCCTGTACACTGCCCTACAAACTGGTGACCCTATCCTCAGCAATGCTGACCCCTGTACACTGTCCTATAAACTGCTGACCCTATCCTCTGCTCTGTTGACCCCTGTAGACTGTCCTATAAACTGCGGACCCTATCCTTTGCACTGCTGCCCCCTGTACACTGCCCTACAAACTGGTGACCCTATCCTCTGCAATGCTGACCCCTGTACACTGTCCTATAAACTGCTGACCCTATCCTCTGCTCCGCTGACCCCTGTACACTGCCCTATAAACTGCTGACCCTATCCTTTGCACCGCTGCCCCCCTGTAAACTGCCCTACAAACTGGTTACATAGTCAGTGAGGTTGAAAAAAGAAGTCCTATAAACTGCTGACCCTATCCTCTGCTCTGCTGACCCCTGTAGACTGTCCTATAAACTGCAGACCCTATCCTTTGCACTGCTGCCCCCCCTGTACACTGCCCTACAAACAGGTGACCCTATCCTCTGCAATGCTGACCCCTGTATACTGTCCTATAAACTGCTGACCCTATCCTCTGCTCTGCTGACCCCTATAGACTGTCCTATAAACTGCGGACCCTATCCTTTGCACTGCTGCCCCCTGTACACTGCCCTACAAACTGGTGACCCTATCCTCTACAATGCTGACCCCTGTCCTATAAACTGCTGACCCTATCCTTTGCACCGCTGCCCCCCTGTAAACTTCCCTACAAACTGGTTACATAGTCAGTGAGGTTGAAAAAAGAAGTCCTATAAACTGCAGACCCTATCCTTTGCACTGCTGCCCCCCCCCCCCCTGTACACTGCCCTACAAACAGGTGACCCTATCCTCTGCAATGCTGACCCCTGTACACTGCCCTACAAACTGTTGACCCTATCCTCTGCTCTGCTGACCTCTGTACACTGCCCTATAAACTGTGGACCCTATCCTTTGCACTGCTGCCCCCCTGTACACTGCCCTACAAACTGGTGACCCTATCCTCTGCTCCGCTGACCCCTGTACACTGCCCTACAAACTGGTTACATAGTTACATAGTCAGTGAGGTTGAAAAAAAAAGTCCATCAAGTCCAACCTATGTGTGTGTTTTTTATGTCAGTATTACATTGTATATCCCTCAATGCTGTGGTCCCTTAGGTGTGCATCTAATAGTTTTTTGAATTTATCTATACTCCCAGCAGAAACGACTGCTTGTGGAAGAGAATTCCACATCCTCTCTGCCCTTACCGTAAAGAACCCTCTACGCATTTTAAGGTTAAACCGCCTTTCTTCTATTTTTAGTGAATGGCCGCGTGTCTTTGTGTACTCCCTTGCGCTGAATAGATTTGTCCCTATTGTGGGGTCGCCAGTACAGTATTTGTACATTGAAATCATATCCCCTCTCAAGCGTCTCTTCTCCAGAGAGAATAAGTTCAGTGCTTGTAATCTTTCTTCATAACTAAGGTCCTCCAATCCCTTAATCAGCTTTGTTGCCCTTCTCTGAACCTTTTCCAATACCAGGACATCCTTCCTGAGGACTGGTGCCCAGAACTGGATGGCATACTCCAGGTGCGGCCTCACCAAACACTTGTATAGTGGGAGAATTATTGATATATCCCTGGAATTGATCCCTTTCCTGATGCATGCCAACACTTTGTTAGCTTTGCTTGCAGCAGCTTGGCATTGCATGCCACTGCTGAGCCTGTTCTCCACTAGGACCCCTAGGACTTTTTCCATCCTAGATTCCCCCAGAGGCTCTCCCCCTAGTGAGTAGTTTGCATTCATGTTCTTGGTACCCAAATGCATTATCTTACATTTTTCTACGTTAAATCTCATTTGCCACTTGTCTGCCCACCCCATTAATTTATTCAGATCTTCTTGCAAGGTTTCCACATCCTGTGGAGAATCTATTGCCCTGCTTAGCTTGGTATCATCCGCAAATATTGAGATTGAGCTGTTCACCCCCTCCTCCAAATCGTTTATGAATAAATTGAATAGGATTGGTCCTAGGACAGAACCTTGGGGAACCCCACTTTCTACACCAGACCATTCTGAGTGCTCCCCATTTATCACCACCCTCTGGGCTCGCACCTGTAGCCAGTTTTCAATCCAGGTGCTCACCCTTTGATCCATGCTGAGGGACCTTAGTTTGTACAGTAAACGTTTATGGGGAACTGTATCAAATGGTTTTGCAAAATCCAGATACACCACGTCTACAGGCCTTCCTTTATCTAGGTGGCAGCTCACCTCCTCATAGAAGGTTAATAGATTGGTTTGGCAAGAACGATTCTTCATGAAACCATGTTGATTACTGCTAATGATACCGTTCTCGTTACAATAATCTTATAATCCCTTATTGTTCCCTCCAAGAGCTTGCAAATTATTGATCTTAAGCTAACTGGTCTGTAGTTCCCAAGGATATATCTTGGTCCTTTTTTATATATTGGTACTACATTGGCTTTCCTCCAATCAGTTGGCATCATACCAGTCAGAAAACTGCTCTTAAAGATTAGGTACATCCCTTAGGCATACTCTTCCCCCCTTTTTGCCTCCCTATCCCTGCAATATAGGGAATACCCCTGAATGGTAGACAGCCAATCATGAGAGCTGTTGAACCAAGTCTCCGAAATTCCCACAAAATCTAATTCCTCCTCGTACAGTAGCAGCTCTAGTTCTCCCATCTTGTCTGCCAGACTCCTGGCATTAGTGAACAAGCCACGTAGTTTTGTCTGGACACCTACTGTTTCCTTGCTGGGTATCCCTCGTTTGCATGCATGACCCTATCCTTTGCACTGCGCCTCCCTGTACACTGCCCTATAAACTGCTGACCCTATCCTCTGCACTGCTGCCTCCTTGTACACTGTCCTATAAACTGCTGACCCTATCCTCTGCTCTACTGACCCCTGTACACTGCCCTATAAACTGGTGGCCCTATCCTTTGCATTGCTGCCCCCCTGTACACTGCCCTACAAACTGACGACCCTATCCTCAGCACTCCTGACCCCTGTACACTGTCCTATAAACTGCTGACCCTATCCTCTGCACCGCTGCCCCCCTGTACACTGCCCTACAAACTGGTGACCCTATCCTTTGCACTGCTGGCTCCCTGTACACTGCCCTACAAACTGCTGACCCTATCCTCTGCACTGCTGCTCCCCTGTACTCTGCCCTGCAAACTGCTGACCCTATCCTCTGCACTGCTCCCCCCCTGTACTCTGCCCTACAAACTGCTGACCCTATCCTCTGCTCTGCTAACCCCTGTACACTGCCCTATAAACTGCTGACCCTATCCTTTGCACCGCTGCCCCCCTGTACACTGCCCTACAAACTGGTGACCCTATCCTTTGCACTGCTGCCCCCCTGTACACTGCCCTACAAACTGCTGACCCTATCCTCTGCTCTGCTGCCTCTAAATTTAAGTTACCCTTAAGGCTCGTTTACACTAGCGTTTCTCTCTGAAGAATGATCCCCCTTTGAATCAATCTTCGGAGAGCATCTGACAGGTGGTGAGAAGGCGATGTATCACCACCTCATCATCTGCTTTAACCCCTTTAACGCTGTAACGGAGTTGCACACAGTTGCAGGGCACCACCATTCAGTAGAATGGGTCGTGTTCAGCAGGTGGTACTGCTTGCTGAACACAACAGTGAGCATAATTTTATCTGTGCCACAATGTGTACATCCCTGGCTGTTGCTTTTGCAGCTTAAGGGGGTAGTGGATGGGGGCTGTAAAACCATGGTGCAGCTAGGTGGTTTTACTGCTCCCCGACCACTAGTGTAAACGAGGCTTAATACAGCATTTTTTTACTTTAGAAAAACATCTCGCTTGTCTTATGAGATGACCTACAGCATCTAATTCATTGCCAGTGAAAGATTATTCCACATTTATGCTGCTCCTACAGTAAAATGCCACTTTGGCAACTGGAAAATTAAGCCTCTAGCCAGACCCTTCCCTCTTCCCACTGATCCTGGGGCCCTTTACTCCTGTCGCGGGTCCCTTTATTACGGTCTCACCGAATAAACGAATATTTGTGTACCGAGCCTCCCATTCATTCAGAAACTGAAGTATAGTAAAAACAGTTTACTATGCTTCAGTTATGAATGAACCAATTGCTACCAATCAATGACTCTGTCCATTCAGAAAGGGAAGGAGTCAGTAAATGACAAATTTACCAACCCGTTCCCCTCTCTCCATCATGACACATCTTCTACAGCAGCTGGCAGGAGAGAGGAGGGGGGAAGAGAGCAGCGCTGTGCGGGGGAACACAGGGACCCTGGGAACAGCATGAGACAAGTAAACTGAATAGGAGGGTCGGCGGGGGGCAACATATAGAGGAACCAATCTCCTCCATTAGGAGGAAAATGGAGGAGAATGGTTCCTCTAAATGCTGCCCCCGCCATCCCTCCTATCCAGGTGTACAAGGGAGGCACATGGGCCCCCTACAGCACAGGGCCCAGTTGCAATTGCAACCCCTGCAACCCCTATCGGTACACCCCTGCCTCTAGCTCTCCGTGTGTGTGTGTCTTCTATGGTTACCCACCCTCGTGCTCTCCGGTCTCCTCCATGAAGACGTCAAGCAGTATTGAAATGAAACTTCAGGACCGTCCCGAGAGTGTCATCAAAACTGGAACAGACATGTACTTTATGGCTGAAGGTTTACAGACATCTGACTAACTTGGTGTTAATTTGGAGTTGGCCTTCCTTTGCGGCTTTAACAGCCTCCACTCTTCTGGGAAGGCTCTCTGGAGATAGTTTGTGGAAATTTGTGTCCCTTCAGCCAGCAGTTGTGAGGTCAGGTGCTAATGTTGGATGAGAAGACCTGTCTCATCAATGCTGTTCCATTTTCTAGTGTATGCCAGAGAATCAGCATTCAAAGATATATGACTTTTTATCAGCTAAGGTGTAAAGGTGACAGTTTAGCTCCAGACAAGAAGTTTTTTTTATTGTTTTTTTAAGTATAAAATGCTGCCAACTTTTTCTTGCCTTAAGAGAATGGATAAGTATAGTTGGAGTCTTAGGATCATACTATTGGTCAGTGGCGGCTTGTCCATATCAGGGCGCCGGACTATGGTTTTCAATGGCGAGGGAGTGGTTTTTTGAAGCACGTGATTAGAACCGCAGGCTCTAATTGGCTTCAAAAAAGGGTGGGCTCGGGGCGCAGAGCACTGCTCCCCGATCCCACCCAGTTGTGTGACGTTAGTGAATGAATTTTCACTATTTTCACACTAAAGTTCCTTCCCGCCAATCAGGAGGCAGGTCGTGAGACCTGTTTCCCGATTGGCCAAAGCGTCAGGCGATCCTACTGGATGCCTAGCGCTTAGGCGGAAGAGATTGGAGACACACGGCGCAGGAAGCCGCAGGTGGAGTGGACAATGGAGCTGCTGCCCGCACCCTGGGAGAGGACACCACAGCCCGCCACCTAGATCAGGTAACTGCCGGACCGCCAGCCCCCCATGAGGAGTTGGTGAGGTTGGTTTTAATGCCACGCTGCTGGCCTCCTCCCGGGGGACCCACCAGCCGCCACTGCTATTGGTGGTACAGCCAATAGTGTTGCAGTAGTGTTTGGACATGGCATCTGGATCTTGACAGCCTCTAGAGGACAAGGAATGTTCAGTGTCCTTGGTTTGGATCTGAGATTGAAGTTCCACACCATGGGTCAACTGCCAACATACAGATACAGTTATTCCAATGCATGATAAAATAGAAGACTTTTGTGGGCCAGAAATCGCATAAGGGTTTCTGCCCCCCACCAAAGCACATTGGCTCAGTCATTAAAATCTTCTAATTTAACTTACATTGGAATAAATCTTTATATATGGACAAAGGGTGTGTAAGGCACATCTAAAGCCAAAACATATTTTTTTTTTTAGGGCTCATACACACGGACATTTTTTTACCGCCGCATTTTTGAGCGTTTTTTGCAGCTCTCCATGTTAGTCAATGGCCCCATAAAAACACAGACGTTTTGAGCTGTAGATAGCGTCGGTGTTAGTGAGCTGAAAGCAGAACCCATGACCAGCGCGTTCTGAAGCTGCAGCGTTGGAGCGTTTTTGACGCTGAGCCAGCAAAATGCTCACTAACACGCATTAACGTCGTAGCGACGTTAACTGGTGTTTTTTAGCGCCGGTGTTTTCAGGTTAAAAAATAGCAGAGGAATGTTTTTTTTAAACAACATGCCTATTGATGGCGACGCTCGCGAACACGCATTAACACCGATGCAAAACGCCGACGAAATCTCGTTTTTGATGCCGATTTTTGCCAGGCGTCGGTCTCGACGTTTTGCTATTACGCCCGTGTGTATGAGGCCTTAGAGTGGAAGGTTGTTAAAACCCTTGTGGGTTTTTAACTTCTCTGTCCCATTGGGATCTCCTTTCACTTCCTGTTATACAGATACAGGAAGTGAGAGGGAATCTCTCTAAAGTGAGGGGAAATTTTGCAGTATGACTATGCAGAAAGTAACATTAATTTAAAATTAAAAAAAAAAAAAAAAGTTTAGGGAAGGAATTCGTGAAAATAATAAGAATTAACTAAAACAGTATTTTAAGTACAAATTTTATTCTGCAATTTCCCCCTTTATAAAAGGTCCTAGTATCAAGGTTTCTAATACAAAACATGTTTTTTTAATTTGGCACTGCAAACAAAAATGAATGCATATTTAAAAAGTTTACTTGCAAATGAAGGGAATGAAGGAATTAATAAAAACAATTAGACCTCATACACACGGGCGTTTTGAAAAAAACAAGCTGTAACGCCGGTACCGACGCCAGGAAAAAAATCGGTGTCAAAAACGCGATTTCATTAGCGGTTTGCATTGGCGTTAATGTGTGTTATTGAGCGTCAGCGCTAAGTCACGTTTTTTAAAAAAATACATCCCTGTCTGTGTTCTATTTATCAGGAGAGGGTGGCTCTCCCTGTGTAATCATCAGAGTTCTATGGCAGCCAGGCACTGTGTTCTATTTATCAGGAGAGTGTGGCTCTCCCTGTGCAATCACCAGAGCTCTGTGTTCTATTTATCAGGAGAGGGTGGCTCTCCCTGTGCAATCATCAGAGCTCTGTGACAGCCGGGCACTGTGTTCTATTTATCAGGAGAGTGTGGCTCTCCCTGTGCAATCGCCAGAGCTCTGTGTTCTATTTATCAGGAGAGTGTGGCTCTCCCTGTGCAATCATCAGAGCTCTGTGACAGCTGGGCACTGTGTTCTATTTATCAGGAGAGTGTGGCTCTCCCTGTGCAATCATCAGAGTTATATGGCAGCCAGGCACTGTGTTCTATTTATCAGGAGAGTGTGGTTCTCCCTGTGCAATCATCAGAGCTCTATGACAGCTGGACACTGTGTTCTATTTATCAGGAGAGTGTGTCTCTCCCTATGCAATCATCAGAGCTCTATGACAGCTGGACACTGTGTTCTATTTATCAGGAGAGTGTGTCTCTCCCTATGCAATCATCAGAGCTCTATGACAGCTGGACACTGTGTTATAGTTATCAGGAGAGTGTGGCTCTCCCTTTGCAATCATCAGAGCTCTGTGACAGCCGGGCACTGTGTTCTATTTATCAGGAGAGTGTGGCTCTCCCTTTGCAATCATCAGAGCTCTGTGACAGCTGGACACTGTGTTCTATTTATCAGGAGAGTGTGGCTCTCCCTGTGCAATCATCAGAGCTCTGTAACAGCCGGGCACTGTGTTCTATTTATCAGGAGAGTGTGGCTCTCCCTGTGCAATCATCAGAGCTCTATGGCAGCCAGGCACTGTGTTCTATTTATCAGGAGAGTGTGGCTCTCCCTGTGCAATCATCAGAGCTCTGTGGCAGTCGGGTACTGTGTTCTATTTATCAGGAGAGTGTGGTTCTCCCTGTGCAATCATCAGAGCTCTGTGGCAGTCGGGTACTGTGTTCTATTTATTAGGAGAGTGTGGCTCTCCCCTTGTTAATTGGAAAGCTCAGTGGTGCACAGTTCAGGACGCGGCTGGATGGCGCAGATGCAGGCGAGGCTCCAAATCTAACCGCACCACCACAGAATGACACCTCTTCCAAGCTCTGTCCATGACCACAGTCATCAGGATAAATACAGTGCATCCGGAAAGTGTTCACAGCGCTTCACTTTTTCCACATTTTGTTATGTTACAGCTGATATGGACTTTCACTGTATTGTTCATTTAAGCACAAGAGACTCCATTTTGCTCACGCTGCTGCAATGTGTTCTGTGGCCTTCACTTATCACACAGATATAATTTCTCCTAGAAGCTCTCACTCTCTCTCTACTCCCCCCTCCCCTCTCTATGTTTTACTTTTGCAATTATTCTATTTGCTAGCTTTTAATAATATATTTCTATTTGTTAGTTTCTAATAACAATTCACACCACCCCTTTCTTATCTATGTATAAAATATCATGTAATAATAAATTTTGTCAGAACGGACATTTTAAACACAGAGATTCCTGTGGATCTGTTCCTGCAATTGCAAAACTAACTTTTATTTTTAGAGTCACAACCAGAAATTTCCGTAACACAGCCTTATTCCAAAATGGATTTGATTCATTGTTTTCCTAAAAAATTCTACAAACAATCCCCTATAATGACTATGTGAGAGAAGTTTGTATGAAATCTTTGCAAATTTATTCAAAATAAAAAAGGGAAAAATCCCATGTACATAAGTATCACAGACTCCTCCCATGTACATAAGTATCACAGACTCCTCCCATGTACATAAGTATCACAGACTCCTCCCTTGTACATAAGTATCACAGACTCCTCCCATGTACATAAGTATCACAGACTCCTCCCATGTACATAAGTATCACAGACTCCTCCTATGTACATAAGTATCACAGACTCCTCCCATGTACATAAGTATCACAGGCTCCTCCCATGTACATAAGTATCACAGACTCCTCCCATGTACATAAGGATCACAGACTCCTCCCATGTATATAAGTATCACAGGCTCCTCCCATGTACATAAGGATCACAGGCTCCTCCATGTACATAAGGATCACAGGCTCCTCCCATGTACATAAGGATCACAGGCTCCTCCATGTACATAAGGATCACAGGATCCTCCCATGTACATAAGGATCACAGCCTTTGCTCAATACTTTGGTGAAGCCCCTTTGGCACCAATTACAGCCTCAAGTCTTGTTGAGTGATGCTACGAGCTTGGGACACCTATTTTGTGGCAGTTTCTCATATTCTTCTTTGCAGGACCTCTCAAGCTCCATCGGGTTGGATGGGGAGTGTCTGTGCACAGCCATTTTCAGATCTCTCTAGAGATGTTCAATCGGGTTCAAGTCTGTGCTCTGGCTGGACCACTCAAGGACATTCAAAAAGTTGTCCCATAGCCACTCCTTTTGCTATCCTGACTGTGTGCTTAGGGTCGTTGTCCTGCTGGAAGATGAACCTTCGCCCCAGTCTGAGGTCCAGAGTGCTCTGAAGCAGGTTATCATCAAGGATGTCTCTGTACATTGCTGCATTCATCTTTCCCTCAATCCTGACTAGTCTTCCAGTTCCTGTTGCTGAAAAACACCCCCACAGCATGATGCTGCCACCACCATGCTTCACTGTAGGGATGGTATTGGCCAGGTGATGAGTGATGCCTGGTTTCCTCCAGACATGACGCTTGCCATTGAGGCCTTAGAGTAGAATCTTTGTTTCATCAGACCAGAAATTTTTGTTTCTCATGGTCTGAGAGTCCTTCCGGTGCCTTTTGGCAAACTCCAGACGGGCTGTCATGTGCCTTTTACTGAGGAGTGGCTTCCATCTGGTCACTCTACCATACAGGTCTGATTGGTGGAGTGCTGCAGAGATGGTTGCTATTCTGGAAGATTCTCCTCTCTCCACAGTGAACTGCTGGAGCTCTGTCAGATTGACCAATGGGTTCTTTGTCACCTCCCTGACTAAGGCCCTTCTCCCCCGATCGCTGAGTTTGGCTGGGCGGCCTGCTCTAGGAAGAGTCCTGGTGGTTCCAAACATCTTCCATTTACAGATGATGGAGGCCACTATGCCCATTGGGATCTTCAATGCTGCAGACATTTTTCTGTACCCTTCCCCCGATCTGTGCCTCCATACAATCCTGTCTCCGAGGTCTACAGACAATTCCTTGGACTTCATGGCTTGGTTTGTGCTCTGACATGCACTATTAACTGTGGGACCTTCTATAGACAGGTGTGTGCCTTTCCAAATCATGTCCAACCAACTGAGTTTACCACAGGGGGACTCCAATCAAGTTGTAGAAACATCTCAAGGATGATCAGTGGAAACCAGGAGGCACCTGAGCTAAATTTTGAGTATTATGGCAAAGGCTGTGATACTTATGTACATGGGTGAAGTCTGTGATACTTATGTACATGGGTGAAGTCTGTGATACTTATGTACATGGGTGGAGTCTGTGATACTTATGTACATGGGTGGAGTCTGTGATACTTATGTACATGGGTGAAGTCTGTGATACTTATGTACATGGGAGGAGTCTGTGATACTTATGTACATGGGAGGAGTCTGTGATACTTATGTACACGGGAGGAGCCTGTGATACTTATGTACATGGGAGGAGTCTGTGATACTTATGTACATGGGAGGAGTCTGTGATACTTATGTACATGGGTGGAGTCTGTGATACTTATGTACATGGGAGGAGTCTGTGATATGTATGTACATGGGAGGAGTCTGATACTTATGCACATGGGAGGAGTCTGTGATACTTATGTACATGGGTGAAGTCTGTGATACTTATGTACATGGGTGAAGTCTGTGATACTTATGTACATGGGAGGAGTCTGTGATACTTATGTACATGGGAGGAGTCTGTGATACTTATGTACATGGGTGGAGTCTGTGATACTTATGTACATGGGAGGAGTCTGATACTTATGCACATGGGAGGAGTCTGTGATACTTATGTACATGGGAGCAGTCTGTGATACGTACTTGGGAGGAGTCTGTGATACTTATGTACATGGGAGGAGTCTGTGATACTTATGTACATGGGAGGAGTCTGTGATACTTATGTACATGGGAGGAGTCTGTGATACTTATGTACATGGGAGGAGTCTGTAATACTTATGTACATGGGAGGAGTCTGTGATACTTGTGTACATGGGAGGAGTCTGTGATACTTATGTACATGGGATTTTTTTGTTTCTTCTATTGTTAATAAATTTGCAAAGATTTCAAACAAACTTCTTTCACATTGTCATTATGGGTGATTGAATTTTGAGGAAAATATTGAATTTAATCCATTTTGGAATAAGGCTGTAACATAACAAAATGTGGGAAAAGTGAAGCGCTGTGAATACTTGCCGGATTCACTCTACCTACAGGGGGCTGATTTTTTTGTTGTTGCCAGTTTACTACTGTTTTAATCTTTCCAGCAGGATCCCAATAATATTGGAACTCGGCTTTACCCCCTGGCCCCATACCCGCTATCTGTATGTACATACCCCCCAGCCTGAGAACATAAAAACACACAGAGGTTGTACCTGTCGAGTGCCGGCGTCAAGCGATATTCCTTTGTAGCTGACAAGATGGCCTTGATTAAGTTATCTGCACAATAGAAAGAATGTAATGTGATGTTAGCAAAAGGCAACAGTCAGGAAAAAAGATTTACAGTAAAGATCGAAAGATGTAGATCAGCAGATCTGTCTTCACGTATATAGATAGTCAGCTCCTGGGGGCACAAGCAGACTGTTCTCACCTCTTCCCAGCACTTAGCTCTGGGTATTTAGATAACCCCTGCAGAGAAGCACTTTGGCACTTTCTACAAATACAAGGAGCCTGTACAGGGATACGTCATGACATGTGGAATTAAATCAGGAATCCACTTTATTTTCTCCTCTTTATTTAGGAGAAGTTCGAAGGATTAAAGTATCGAGATAATAGGACCATAAAGAAAGTCGTTCACTTTACCAGGAACTGCGTTACCCAAACTACTTATCCACAGCCTAGAGAAATGAAGAGTGACATTAATTGGCATCCCTGTCTATCAGAAAGAGACTAAGAAATACAAACAATGCTTCACATGTAATCTACTACTGAGGGTTATGAGGCATCAGGCTGTGGAACGTGAAAGATGAACTTCAGGCTTCACACTGCAGAAATAGGAAGAGATAGCACGGCCGCCACACACCTCATCCGGTTCAAAAGGTTAGCAGGTAAAAACACCCAGAGCTCGATTCAGCCAGACCATGACTCCAACATGTTTCTCCCTGCCCCTGGGGGCTTAATCATGATCTCCATGATTAAGCCCTGGGGGTGGGGCGAAACATGTTGCAGTTGTGGTCTGGATGAATCAAGCTGAGGCTTTATCACTACCTGTGAGCTGCACATCAGAATATCTTCCTTCCTAGCTATCTTATGTAATCTACCAATTGCCCTGCCCCCCAAATAATGGAGGGGAAGAGACAGGGAGATGTTTGTAGTCAAGCCTAAGGTGAAGACCATAGCTCCCCCCCATAGATACAGTGGAGGGGTGAAGTTGCCACCCAGGGACAGGAAGCGTGTTAATTTCAGGATTACCACGTGAAAATAAAAACAAAGAAAAAAGAAAATGAATGCGGCCACCACACCAAAGACTTGGTAAGCGTCTATATATGACATTTGGGTTTGGAGTTTTCGATGGTGGTTTTGTGCTGCCCTAGGCAAGTCTAAATTTGGGCACCCTCCCTATCTAAATTTGACCCACCCCTTTCTGTTTAAGATCCACCCCTTCATCTGTAAACTCCACTCCTATTAGAGCTCCGCCTCTTCAGAGATGAGGGGAGAGAAAGAGGGGGGTGAGAGAGAAAGG
>BLSH010001568.1:361993-372019 GCA_018402905.1 Glandirana rugosa
ATCCCCCACCTTGGTTCCACCTTGCACTGAGCACCATTCCTTGGTTCCACCCCCTACCCACCACTGAGCACCATTCCTTGGTTCCACCCCCTACCAACCACTGAGCACCATTCCTTGGTTCCACCCCCTACCCACCACTGAGCACCATTCCTTGGTTCCACCCCCTACCCACCACTGAGCACCATTCCTTGGTTCCACGCCCTACCCACCACTAAGCACCGTTCCTTGGTTCCACCCTCTACCTACGTCCCAGTATTGCCCCTTTTAGAGAATACAGAACCAAGTATCATTTTGTTGTGCTAAGTAATTTGTATGGAATTTGTTAATGGTAACAAGAAAGGACGGTTAGATAGATCCCCTGTAGCAACAATACAGCACACCCCAGCACCCCATACATTCAATGCTTGAGGTGCTGGAACTGCGTTCCCCCACGTTCCTGCTCAAAAAAAAAGCCCTGCATTTATTATACATTATAAGTAGTAGTAGAAAGGGGATGTGTCCGTGCCAAGAAGGACCCAGAACAACATATAAAGATCTGCAGGCTTCACTTGCCTCAGGTAAGGTCACGGTTGATGATTCACCAATAAGAAAGACTGGGCAAAAATGGTGTCCATGGGAGAGTTCCAAGGCCAAAGCCACTGCTGACCAAAGAGAACACAAAGACTTGTCTCACATTTGCCAAAAAACATCTTGATTATTGGTGGAGGATGTAGTGCCATCTAAGGCCCATAAAACACTCCTTACTATTTTATTGTTCTATGGGAAAAAGGCTATTCTACTTCACTGGAAAAAAATCGGAATCCCGGGGCATAATACAATGGAAAAGGCTCATCAACAAGATGCTGCCATATTACAAAGCAACATACTTAGCTAGGGGGTGCGGAAAAAAAAATGTAAAAAGTATGGAGAGCTTGGTATGAATCATCTAGCTCAACAAATTGATAAATAAGGGTTCGGTCTATTGTATTACTACCTGATGCCTTAAGTCAAATATAAGGGGTGATAGCTGAGTCCCCCAAGGAATCATTCCCATGGGTTGGGGTGTGTGCAGCTCCGACTCGTTCTCAATGAAACATAATAATGACAATGGAGTCTGGGGTATAAATACTTATGTCCAATCCGCACTTGGGGGGGGGGGGGGGGGCAACAAGAGATCTGGGTGTTATGTTTTTGGATTTAAGTCTGGTTCTTTTAGCTGGTATGTATATGTCTAGATAGCCTAAGGGGCCCTGCAAGGCCCTAAGGGGAGCCAGGAAGGACTGGTTCACCCATCGTTGGTTTATTGTATGTACTATGCTTATGAAAACTTATTAATCTTGATTATCCCCAAGACTTTTGCGCAAATGTTCTTTGCATTGATGCATTGACAAAAGTTGAGCATTTTGGAAGGTGTGCGTCCCGTTACATCTGGTGTAAAACTAACACAGCGTTTCATAAAAAGAACATCATAGCAACAGTCACACTGGTTGGTGGTAGTGAGATGGTCTGGGGCTGGACAACTCGCCATCATTGATGGAACCAGGAATTATGAGCTCTACCAGAAGATCCTGAAGAAGAATGTCCGGCCATCAGTTCCTGACCTCAACCACACCTGGGTTATGCAGCAAGACAATGACCCGAAACACCCAAGCAAGACCACCTCTTCATAAAAAAAATGGAGGTTTTGGAGTGGCCTAGTCAAAGTCTGGACTGAAACCCGATTGAGATGCCGTGGCATAACCTTAAATCGCCCGTTCATGCCAGAAATCCCTACAATGTGGCTGAATCAGAAGCAAAGAATAGTCGGCCAAAATTCCTCCACAGCAAAATGTGAAAGAATTGCCAGTTATCGCAAACGCTTGATTGCAGTTGTTGCCACCTAGGGTGGCACAACCAGTTATTGGGTTTAGGGGGCAATTACTTTTTCACACGGGGCCAGGCAGGATTGGACAGCTCTTTTCCCTTCATCATTTCAAAACTGCATTTTGTGTTTACACTGGATATTTTTGAATAATATTAAAATGTGTTTGATGATCCGAATCATTTAAAGTGGAAATACAGGCAACACTTTTTAGAGTCAGATTTTTTTCCGCCATCTCTGTCCCATTGTGGCGATTTACCGTCACGTCCTGTAGCCCAGCCAAACAGGAAGTGAGAGGAAAACCCTGCAAATTAAGGGAATTCCTTGGGGACCCCCCTGGTCACCAGAAGTGGTGGCCCCCATTGGAAGAGTTCCCCTCTATTACTTTTCTGGGGAAAACCCAAAAATGTGGGCTTTTCTTTCACTTTCACCGATAATGATAAACAGGACAGATAGAGAAGCTCTAAAAACTGGCAGGGGTTCTAATCCCTCTCCACTCCATCCAAATCTAACAAAAATACCTTTAGTTATACAATAAGTGTGACAAATATGCAAACAAAATAAAAAAAAAAAACAGGAAGAGGGCAAATACTTTTTCACTTTTTTGTGTCTATGGAAACATCAGCCTAACATATGGAGCCATACTGGTGATGAAGAATTCCTCATTTTTTTATGAGGATCTTTTTTTATTGAAATTGTACATAAAAGCATCATTTTTGACATATATTGCTGAATATTTAGAATACCAACATACTTACCCCTCATAAACCCCTCTTGTATATTTGGGAGATTTTGAACATTAGTCATTATAAAAGGGATGAATAAAGTCAACATACACTATATTACCAAAAGTATTGGGACACCTGCCTTTACATGCACATGAACTTTAATGGCATCCCAGTCTTCGTCCGTAGGGTTCAATATTCAGTTGGCCCACCCTTTGCAGCTACAACAGCTTCACCTCTTCTGGGAAGGCTGTCCACAAGGTTTAGGAGCGTCTATGGGAATGTTTGACCGTTCTTCCAGAAGAGCATTTGTGAGGTCAGGCACTGATGTTGGACGAGAAGGCCTGGCTCTCAGTCTCCGCTCTAATTCATCCCAAAGGTGTTCTGCACTTCTGTGATCAGTTTTAAGCAGACAGTGGGCCGAAGCCCACTGTCGGCTGACCTCACTGAGCCGGGCAAGATCGGGAAGTTGGGATTAGGGTTGCCACCTCATCCCTTTAAACCCCAACACATGAATTACACAGGTTGTTCTGAGGCTGATTTAATGCAGATAAGACACCAAGTGAGTTTAATTACCACCTTCATCAGCCACAGAACCTGTGTAATTAATATGTGTTCGGGTTTAAAGAGATGAGGTGGCAAGCGTAGTCGGGATACCCACATGCCATGCCTGGACCGGCACCCGGCTCAGCCTCCCAGCGAGCTGCTGATAGCCTGAGCCGGCCGCTCCCGCCCCCTCTACAGCCCAGCACTCCAGGGAGCGAGGGGGGGCAGAGCAGACAGCGGTGACTGACAGTCACAAGCTCTCTGCTTGAGGAGCTGGGAGAACCGAGTGATCAGCGGCGTTTGATCGACTGGTTCTCAGTGTTAAAGCCAGCAGGGGACAGATGCTGCATCCACATAGGTAAGTATGATTCTGCAAAAAAACAAAGAAAAAAAACATACTTCTCTTTTAACCACTTGCCGACCGGCCGCCGCAGCGTGACGGCGGCAAAGTGGCTCGTTATCGCTGCGATAACTAACATAGCTCACTGTGTTCTGAGGGGGCCAGGGAGCAGGTAGGGAGGACTCGATCTCCGCCGTCAGTCGCGATGCCCCCCCCTGCAGTGAGAGAATAGAGGTCCATGTATGTAAACACGGATCTCCGTTCTGACAGAGGGGGAAGGGCTGTGATCACAGGATTCCTGTATATGGAAGCCGTGATCACTCCCCTCCCCCAGTCAGCCCAGCCCCCATACAGTTAGAACACACTGAGGGAACACAATTAACCCTTAGAGCGCCCCCTCCAGGTTAACTCATTCACTGCCAATGGAATTTACACAGTAATCAGTGCATTTTCATAGTACTGATCGCTGTATAAATGCCAATGGTCCCAAAAAAAGTGTCACAATGGTCCGACATGTCCGCCGCAATATCGCAGTACCGCTAAAACTCACAGATCGCTGCCATTACTAGTAAAAAATAAATAAATAAATAAATAAAAACGCCAGAAATGAATTCTCATGGTTTGTAAACGCGGCAACTTTTGCGCAAACCAATCAATAAACGCCGATTGCGATTTTTGTTACCAAAAATATGAGGAAGAATATAAATCGGCCAAAACCGATGAAAAAAAATGTTTTTTTTGGGATTTGTATTTTAGCAAAAAGTAAGAAAAATATATTTTTTTAGCAAAATTGTTGCTGTTTTTTTGTTTATAGCGGCGATCAGAAATGACGCAGCGGTGACCAAATACCACCAAAAGAAAGCTCTGTTTGTGGGAAAAAAAGGACGCAAATTTAGTTTGGGTACAACGCTGCACGACCGCGCAATTGTCAGTTAAAGTGACGCAGTGCCGAATCGCAAAAAGTGCTCTGGTCCTAAAGTGGGAAATCCTTCCGGGGCTGAAGTGGTTAAAATGTTATCCCGTTTCCCCAATTTCGCATTTTGGTACAACCCTCGCACAATGTAGACGTGAAAATACGATTTTACATATTGACCATAGATGCCCTTGGATAGATGTTTGTTATTTGCACATCTGGACCAAGTTTTATAGGTTGCTGAAGGTTTCCTATACATTTACATGCAGAGGTTATGAGTCCCCTTCTCCGAGGAACTGTAAGGCTTCATGCACACTGGACGCTACCTGGGCTCTCTTGGCGTTGGGCCGAAAACGTTCTTTTGCAGCGTTTTGTAAGCAGTGTTTATCGGCGTCTGCATTTTTTGGGCATTTTTTTTTCTTTATTAGCTTCCATTGCAAAAAACGGCGTTTATGAGCGTTTAGCGTTTTTTGTGGTCAAAAGAACGACTTTTGAACGCCAATTCAGGGCGTTCAGACGGCAGCCCAAAAACGCCACTGCTGATAAACGACAATTAACGTCCATGTGTGCATGGACACATAGGATAACATAAAGTGGCGTTTTTGGGCTGTTAAAAAAAACACCCAAAACGGTCGTTTATCAGATACAGTGTGCATGGAGCCTAAAGCCTCGTACACACGGGACGACGATCGTACTTACGATCGTCTCAGATCGTATGTTGGATAATGTAACTTGCATACTGACTGCACTACACGATCGTACGACCACAGAAAGAATGTTCAGGTGCATCCGGTCGTTCCTGACTTCTGAGCATGCGTGTTTTGCACAATACAACTTGTTGTACCAACTGCTCTGTACACACGATACAACGGTCGTATGAGAGCTTGTTGGTACGACCAAGTTTTCTAGTCTGCTCATACAACTCCCCTTGTACGACCGTCGTATGTCGGCTGTTCTAATCGCGCATACGAACGATCGATTTCGCATACAACGGTCGTTCGTACGACCTGTTATATGCGATCGTCGTCCCGTGTGTACGAGGCTTTAGTCTCACACAAGGAAGTTGGCCAAAGTCTGGACCGATGTCCCTTGTGTGATGACAGTAGGGAGGTCCCAGGTCATGCTAACTGAAAGCCTCGTCTACTACATGGAACTGTCTCGGGGGACCCGTCTACGGGGTTTTAGCGACCTCCGCAGAGTGCGTAGATCTGTCAAGTTGTCGTGCAGATAGAGAGCAGCCTATGACACACCAACGTCAGTACGGGGGATTGTGGGGACACGAAGCTACGTTATTCATGAGGTCGTCTACGACCAGGGAACACGACGCACTCTTCGCAGTCCAATTGGATGATTTGCTTTCCATGTGTAAATGTTATCCTTCCAGTGCATTCCCCCCCCTTCCCTCGGGACCCGGATCGAGATTTCACAGAAACATAATCTGATGGCGTTTCATCGCTTCTGGCAGGAGCTGAGAGCCGAACGTCCTGCATAATTCATTTCTTTATTATACTCGGTGTAACATGAACAGACATAGATTAACTTAAGAGCAGAGCACAATGGGAGACACGCAGGAGGCAGTCAATCCACAAAGCAGATTTAGGAGCGCGTTCAGCGCGGTTATTTTCCCCTTTGTGCCGCTCGAAGAGGGGTTATGTGTGCAGCAGAGTGAGCCCCCCACAGTGTGCGGGAGTACTGGGTGGAGGAAGGGAGAGGGGATGATGGGTGAAGATGCGGTGCCCTACTGCTGCGGTACAATGCATTCAGTGCTTGGGTCATACAACAGGCAGAGTGTGCACAGAAGTTACAGCGCCTCGAAAAATAAAAATTGGAAAATTGAACTTTTTGGCCAAAAAGCGAAATTCTATGAGTGGCGGCGTAGGCGTGCGCACATAGGGTGGCAGGTGTGCCTGGGCACACCCTAATCACCCTGCACTGTACAGATTCCCCACTGCTGTCTGGCTGTAGAGAAAGGGACGGGGGAATCTCTGTTTTTGTCTCTTTCTCTGTCTCAAAAGTGAGACATCAGGGGTCTGGTTAGACCCCTGATATTTCACCAAAGCCCCCCAGCAGGGCTCCTAAAAAAATTGTAAAAAAAAAATAATAAAACATAATATTGTAAAATATAATAAAAAAACAAAATTCTTAAAATAAAAATAAACGACTGCACCTATGACCTATATCTTGTGCACACCCTAATGCAATAGGCTTTGCACACCTATGATATATATATATATATACACACATACACATGTGTTTGAGCTTTCGTGTGCACACCCTAATGCAATAGGCTGCGCACACCTATGAGTGGTGGAAAATGAATACTGCACACCACCCTGAACACACCATCCACACTGTGAAACATGGTGGTGGCAGCATCACTTGTGGGGATGCTTTTCTTCAGCAGGGACAGGGAAGCTAGTCAGAGTTGATGGGAAGATAGATGGAGCCAAATACAGGGCAATCTTAGAAGAAAACCTGTTAGGGTCTGCAAAAGACTTGAGACCGGGGCGGAGGTTCACCTTCCAGCAGGACAACGACCCTAAACATACAGCCAGTGCTACAATGGAATGGTTTAGATCAAAGCACATTCATGTGTTAGAATGGCCCAGTCACAGTCCAGACCTAAATCCCATTGAGAATCTGTGGCAAGACTTGAAAATTGCTGTTCACAGGCGCTCTCCATCCAATCTGACAGAGCTTGGGGTATTCTGCAAAGAATAATGGGCAAAAATGTCCTCTCTTGCAGGCATGTACTGGCCATCAAGACTACCGGGAGTTTCAGGGGTGGCCTGTCCGCAAACGCGGTTACTCCTAGAGTCCCGCCTCCGCACATGACCCCCATTCGCCCAATTACAGGGCACCGGAGACTGAACATGGCGGCCAGAGTGCGGGGACACAAGAAATGGAAATTTTGAGCCGCCGTTGTCTTCTCCTCCTCCTCCTCTCCTCTGGACCGATGGAGGACAAAAAAAGAAGGTGGGGGGGTGATGGACACGGTCTGGGGAGAGGGAGCAGCCAGCCAGAGAGAGGGAGTAGAAGAGCAGCTAGACTCACACCGTGTAGTGGTCAGTATAGGAATACTGTAGGTAGGTCAGTGTAGTGTAGTGGATGGTGTAGTGGACAGTGTAGTGTAGTGGTCAGTGTAGTGTAGTGGACGATGTAGTGGACAGTGTAGTATAGTGGTCAGTGTAGTGTAGTGGACAGTGTAGTGGTCAGTGTAGTGTAGTGGATGGTGTAGTGTAGTGGACGATGTAGTGGACAGTGTAGTATAGTGGACGGTGTGGTGTAGTGCACAGTGTAGTGGTCAGTGTAGTGTAGTGGACAGTGTTGTCTAGTGGTCAGTGTAGTGTAGTGGACAGTGTAGTGGATAGCTTGGTGTAGTGGACGGTGTATTGGACAGTGTAGTGGTCAGTGTAGTGTAGTGGACAGTGTAGTGTAGTGGACAGTGTAGTGGATGGCATGGTGTAGTGGTCAGTGTAGTGTAGTGGACAGTGTTGTCTAGTAGTCAGTGTAGTGTAGTGGACAGTGTAGTGGATGGTGTGGTGTAGTGGACAGTGTAGTGTAGTGGACAGTGTAGTTTAGTGGTCAGCATAGTGGTCAGTGTAGTTTAGTGGACAGTGTAGTGGTCAGTGTAGTGTAGTGGTCAGTGTAGTGTAGTGGTCAGTGTAGTTTAGTGGTCAGTGTAGTTTAGTGGTCAGCATAGTGGTCAGTGTAGTGTAGTGGACAGTATAGTGGTCATTATAGTGTAGTGGACAGTGTAGTTTAGTGGTCAGCATAGTGGTCAGTGTAGTTTAGTGGACAGTGTATTGGTCAGTGTAGTGTAGTGGACAGTATAGTGGTCAGTGTAGTGTAGTGGACAGGGTATTCTAGTGGACAGTGGAGTTTAGTGGACAGTGTAGTGTAGTGGTCAGTGTAGTTTAGTGGACAGTGTAGTGTAGTGGTCAGTGTAGTGTAGTGGACGGTGTAGTGGTCAGTGTAGTGGATGGTGTAGTTTAGTGGACAGTGTGGTGGTCAGTGTAGTGTAGTGTACGGTGTAGTGTAGTGGACAGGGTAGTGGTCAGTGTAGTGTAGTGGACAGTGTAGTGGTCAGTGTAGTGTAGTGGATGGTGTAGTGTAGTGGACGGTGTAGTGGTCAGTGTAGTGTAGTGGACGGTGTAGTGTAGTGGACAGTGTAGTGGTCAGTGTAGTGTAGTGGTCAGTGTAGTGGACAGTGTAGTGGTCAGTGTAGTGTAGTGGACAGGGTAGTGGTCAGTGTAGTGTAGTGGACAGTGTAGTTTAGTGGAGGGTGTAGTGTAGTGGTCAGTGTAGTGTAGTGGTCAGTGTAGTGTAGTGGACAGTGTAGTTTAGTGGCCAGTGTAGTGGTCAGTGTAGTGGACAGTGTAGTGTAGTGGACAGTGCAGCGTAGTGGACAGGGTAGTGGACAGTGTAGTGTAGTGGACAGTGTAGTGGTCAGTGTAGTGTAGTGGACAGTGTAGTTTAGTGGACGGTGTAGTGTAGTGGTCAGTGTAGTGTAGTGGTCAGTGTAGTGGTCAGTGTAGTGTAGTGGTCAGTGTAGTGTAGTGGACAGTGTAGTGTAGTGGACAGTGTAGTGTAGTGCAGTGGTCAGTGTAGTGTAGTGGACAGTGTAGTTTAGTGGTCAGTGTAGTGGACAGGGTAGTGGTCAGTGTAGTGTAGTGGTCAGTGTAGTGTAGTGGACAGTGTAGTGTAGTGCAGTGCAGTGGTCAGTGTAATGTAGTGCAGTGGTCAGTGTAGTGTAGTGGACAGTGTAGTGTAATGCAGTGGTCAGTGTACTGTAGTGGACAGTGTAGTTTAGTGGACAGTGTAGTGCAGTGGTCAGTGTAGTGGTCAATGTGGGTCGGTCTGGATGAAGTCCAGGGCCAAATTTTTGTCCCAGTCCAGTCCTGCTCTCTAGATGGGCAAAGCTGGTAGAGACTTCCCCAAAAAGACTGTAATTGCAGGGAAAGGTGGTTCTACAAAGTATTGACTCCGGGGGGCACCATACAAATGCCCCCCACACTTTTCACAGATTTATTTGTATCATTTATCATTTTCCTTCCACTTCACAATTATGGGCCACTTTGTGTCGTCTATCACACAAAATCCCAATAAAATACATTTACGTTTTTGGTTGTAACATGAGAAAATATGGAACATTTCAAGGGGTATGAATATTTTGGGAGGAGAACCAACACCCCGGTGGGCTTATTGGAGGGCAGCAGACCAGCACAGCATCAGAGAAGAAGAATAAAGACATTATCTGGCTACACCCATAGTGTATCGTAAACAAGTTGGGCATCCTACGAGATGTGCGTAGCCTGATACACCTTTATTCCTCCTCCATCGGGTTGGCTAGGCCACCAAGCTACTGTCTGTCCCTGAACATGGTGTGAACCAGCCCTGTGCCCTGTAGCCCAATCCTTGAACTTGGCTCCACTAACTTGCCTGGCAGGGAAGCACAAGCTTGGGCACTTGGGCTTTGGACTGCTGTGAATGCTGGGAGGAGCTGAGGATTGTGGGAGAGGTAGTTCCATACAGACTAAGCCTGTTTTGTTGACTGGGGGGGGCTAAATTTTCCAGGTTCACTGAAACTCTGTGAGGAGGAAAAGGGAAAGGATTGTTCCCGGGCACAGGGCAATGTGAGGAGGACATGGAGAGAGGTGTG
>BLSH010001568.1:421858-443808 GCA_018402905.1 Glandirana rugosa
CTGAGCCGAACGACCACTCGAGAAGTGAATTCGACTTATTGGAGGTTTGTAATGTTTTTGGTCCTCCTTTGAATGTTTCAACTGGAACCAAAGATCCGGGCCATTAACGTGGCATTAGGAAGAAGGAGCCAAGATACCACCTAGCCGTACTTAGTCGTAACAGGTTCAGTGCAAGGCCGGGGCGTACGCAACCTACAAATCCTGCGCTTTCTTCCATCTCCAATGTTTAGTAAACATTTTTGTTCCCTGTTTAGTTTAGGCATTTTTTCTACTTTTTTTTCAAACCCTAATTTGTCAAGCTTCTATGAAAGGCGAGGTATTTTCCCTGCGATGAGTCTGTAGGGAGGTTTCCCACATTCCAGCAGTGGCCCGCGGTGACCTTTGCTGGTCAATGTTATTGCTTGGATCCCAGCTGCTGTGTGAACCGCGCTCCCCAGACTTGGACAATGCTGATTCATGCCGATCCACCATAGAACCGAGGAAGAAGGATTACGGTGCAATTACCGGGCCTAGAAACCAAGGTCAACTTTGTAAGTTTCCTCCTGGTTTTTGTAATGTTTGGAGGTTATTCAGCTTAAGTGAAGAGCTCACCAGCAAGCCGAGTCCACAACAGTTATGCTGTTGGTTTGTTGGCCCACTTTATGGAAAAGAAAAGGTCCTACAGCAGAACAGTTGCCCATGTAGGGATATCCACCATCGATACGAAATAATGTTCAGCCTCCTGGCTCTGCTGCTCAGGCTTTATGCCTCGGTCCTCTTGACCACACACAGTATCTCACAAAAGTAAGTACACCCCCCACATTTTTGTCAATATTTTATTCTATCTTTTCATGTGACAACACTGAAGAAATGACGCTTTGCTACAATGTAAAGTAGTGAGTGTACAGCTTGTATACCAGTGTAAATTTGCTGTCCCCTTAAAATAACTCAACACACAGCCATTAATGTCTAAACCGCTGGCAACAAAAGTGAGTACACCCCTAAGTGAAAATGTCCAAATTGGGCCCAAAGTGTCAATATTTTGTGTGGCCTCCATTATTTTCCAGCACTGCCTTAACCCTCTTGGGCATGGAGGTCACCAGAGCTTCACAGGTTGCCACCGGAGTTCTCTTCCCCTCCTCCAGGATGACATCACAGGGCTGGTGGATGTTAGAGACCTTGCGCTCCTCCACCTTCCGTTTGAAGAGCCCCACAGATGCTCAATAGGGTTTAGGTCTGGAGACGCTTGGCCAGTCCATCACCTTTACCCTCAGCTTCTTTAGCAAAGCAGTGGTTGTCTTGGAGGTGTTTGGGGTCGTTATGTTGGAATACTGCCCTGTGGCCCAGTCTCCAAAGAGAGGGGATGATGCTCTGCTTCAGTATGTCACAGTACATGTTGGCATTCATGGTTCCCTCAATGAACTGTAGCTCCCCAGTGCTGGCAGCACTCATGCAGCCCCAGACCATGACACTCCCACCACCATGCTTGACTGTAGGCAAGACACACTTGCCTTAGTACTCCTCACATGGTTGCCACCACACACACTTTCATTGGCACTGGTATATGGCTGTACCTCATGGAACTGGTATATGGCTGTATTTCATGGCACTGGTATATGGCTGTATTTCATGGGACTGGTATATGGTTGTATTTCATGGCACTGGTATATGGCTGTATTCCATGGGACTGGTATATGGCTGTATTTCATGGCACTGGTATATGACTGTATTTCATGGCACTGGTATATGGCTGTATTTCATGGCACTGGTATATGGCTGTATTTCATGGGACTGGTATATGGCTGTATTTCATGGCACTGGTATATGGCTGTATTCCATGGCACTGGTATATGACTGTATTTCATGGCACTGGTATATGGCTGTATTTCATGGCACTGGTATATGGCTGTATTTCATGGCACTGGTATATGGCTGTATTTCATGGCACTGGTATATGGCTGTATTATATGGGACTGGTATATGGCTGTATTATATGGGACTGGTATATGGCTGTATTATATGGGACTGGTATATGGCTGTATTTCATGGGACTGGTATATGGCTGTATTTCATGGCACTGGTATATGGCTGTATTTCATGGCACTGGTATATGGCTGTATTTCATGGGACTGGTATATGGCTGTATTCCATGGCACTGGTATATGGCTGTATTTCATGGGACTGGTATATGGCTGTATTCCATGGCACTGGTATATGGCTGTATTCCATGGCACTGGTATATGGCTGTATTTCATGGCACTGGTATATGGCTGTATTTCATGGCACTGGTATATGGCTGTATTTCAAGGCGCTGGTATATGGCTGTATTTCAAGGCACTGGTATATGGCTGTATTTCAAGGCACTGGTATATGGCTGTATTTCATGGCACTGGTATATGGCTGTATTGAAAGGGCTCTTAAGTGAACCATATACATACAATGAGCGCAATTAACTGTTAGATTTTATGAGATGAAGGGGGGAAAAAAAAAAAAAAAAAATCGGACCAAAAAATTGTCATATATCGGCCGCCCCGACATCTAAATATTGGCATCGGTCAGAGAATAACCCACATCGGTCTACCTCTAATAAATACATAAGGGGTCCATATAATATAGCTGGATGCTAACATTTATAGGTAAAGTTGATCCAGGGAATATCCTGGGATTGCCTCTTGGGGGAATCAGGAAGGAATGATTTTCCACCTCTGGAGCATATTGGATCATGCATTATTGGCCTTTTTTTTGCCTTCCTCCGGATCAACTGTGGGTATATGATGCATATCAGTGGCAGCTGGTGGTATATATTTTGAGGAGGCAAACAATCGGGTCACAGGCATACCCCCCCCCCTCACCCTGCGTCTTCTCCTCCTGGTGCTTTACAGCAGCTTCCCCTGCGTCTCCTCCCTCCTCCTCAGCGGCCAACAGGATCGCTTTTTCTCTCAGTCCCTCGGGTGACGGGTCTCAGGGCCCACTTCCTGATTGGCCGAGAGGAGAATCAGGAAGACAATAGCGAATATTAACTATTATTGTCACACAATTGGGTGCGACAATTTTTTGAAGCCTATTAGAGCCTCTGGCTCTAATTATGTTTTTAAAAAAAACAACAAAACATTGGAATACATGTGTCCCGCATGTACATTAGGGGGCAAGATGCATGGATTAGGGGGGTAGCATCCCTGCGCCGCGTATGGATGGGCTGCCACTGGTGCATATGGAGGTTTTCTATTTATGTATGTTTTCTTTTCCTATGTTGGTTGAACTGGATGGTCTAGTGTCTTTTTTCAACCAGATCAGCTATGTAACTGTATCTATCAGAGTGGGATGTGGAGTCAATGACACATGCCGGTCATAATATACAGCAGATAGTTCCCTTCCCGTTTAGACTTCGATCATAGCGATTGGCAGAGGGAAGAGGAAGAATGTTATAAACGAATGTAAAGATCCATATAAATGTCACAAAGCTCAAATCATCTCACCAATGGTTTTGTGAACATGACAATGAGGTCACTGTACTCCAATGTCCTCCACAGTCACCAGATCTCAATCCAATAGAGCACCTTTGTAATGTGGTGGAATGGATGGGCAGCTGACAAATCTGTAGCCACTACGTGATCGTGATGCCATCATGTGTTAGAAGAAGACTGTCCTGAGGGCTTGGTTGCAGTTTGTTGTTGTTTCCTCGAGCTCCCGGAGGAGGCGGCTCCGGGCAGCCCTAATTTAAACAATGTGCTTCCTGTAGCAAGTGCTGTCCGTTCTACAGCGTCTGAGTACCTGTGAGCATCAGCTCTGATCCCTGTGACCCGTTCCTGTGTTGTTCCTGCCCTTCTGATCCGACCCGGCTAAATCTGACCTGCTGACTATCTGCCTGCACAGACCCCGGCTATCCACGACCATCCGTTTGCCTGATCCCTCTGTACTTCTGCTGCCAGCTTGTTAATGACCCCTGCTTGGACTTTGACCACTCTTGCCTGATCCTTTGTACCACACAGCCCGCCAGTTGCCGACCTAGCCTGCACGACCACCCACCTGTCTGCACGACTACCTGGAGCTTCACACCACCACCAGTGACCATCCAGCCCTCGTGCCATCCCGCACTCCGGGACTTCCTGTCTGCACTACCAGGGGTCCCAGAATCGGGTGTTTAAGAACGGTTGTTCCCTGCATAAGACAGACTCCACCACCAGGACCGTGACAGCATGTCACTATGGAGCAAAATCTCCGAGGAACGTTTCCAACACCTTGTTGTATCTCTGCCACGAAGAATGATAGCAAAAGGAGGTCCAACCCACTACTAGCAAAGTGTAAAGTGGCTGGTGAGTGTAAACTGCATGAAACATGATAAATTGACAGCACTGTTTCATGCTGTGGAGCCTCGCTGGCTCAGAGAACTGACAGAACTGAAATGAGGCTGCTCATTTCAGGAGCCTAGACAATCTGTATATACCCACGTTCGATCTGTATATACCCACGTTGGATCTGTATATACCCACGTTGGATCTGTATATACCCACGTTGGATCTGTATATACCCACGTTCTATCTGTATATACCCACGTTCTATCTGTATATACCCACGTTATTATTACGATTACAGTCCTGGTATTCCACCAGTTATCACTCCACAAGCCCTGATGAAGGGGGAGTGTTGAGCCCGAAACACGTTGGAGTTTCTGGCTTTCTTGTGGAATAAAACTTCTTCCAGACTTAACTTTTTTTTTTTACTTCCTGCAGGGGATTATGGAAACATAAGGGAATCCTGAGAGGGGTAAACTTGAAGTTACTATTAAAGTCATTGAATCCGTCTAGCAGCCAAACAGCTATCATTCTGAGAAGAGGTCGGGGATTGCAGCCCAGACATTTCTTCGAGTACAGATTCCCTCTAACTCTCCATGTGAAACTTGTGACTGTGTATTAAATCCACTTATCCCCGATGTATAAACATGTGTGCACATGCTGCTCAGTCCGACTTAGCAATGTCCATTATTTTCCCTTCTAGCAATAAACAATATCACTGGAAAACCCGCAGCAGTGAGTCACCGAGTCTGGGAAGAACGCGGGCACATCTGGAATTTACACATTGCCTTCCTGTCACATGCCTATCAATACACACATAAATGTTAGATAAACTTGACCAAGATGATAATATTTGGGTATCTGCAAGCTTTTCTTCCTCTCAAAGTGTTTGCCTTTCTGTTCCTTGTTTTATCTCCACAACATGTCTGGCACATGAGATGATTCTAAGGACATCATCATGCCTTAAAGTGAACCTGTGCTGGCCAATGCAGGACACAGTGACAGGTTCTAGGAATCCCCCTTGACCCACTGATGCCATGCTCCCTCTCTGCATCGTTTCTCTGTCATGGCCCTTGGAAATACCCACTCCTTCTAGGGAGGGCCAAGGAAGCAAGTAGGCGCAAGGCCAGGCGACGGGTCTACATGGGTAGAGGTATCCAGGGTAAAAGACTGCAGATCGGCAGCTCTTCTAGAGGTTAGCCAAGTATTCTAGGGAAGGCCAGGGCAGGCGTCCTCTGCCCCTCTTGCTCCCCCGGATGCAGTGCTCAGGCTGCAGCCGCCAATCACTAGACCTGAACACGGACATAATAGTGATGGGAAGCTTGTAAGACCGATATGGAGCTAGCACAGGGATAAGCACAGGGATAAGCACAGGGATGAACCCTGGGCTCTAACAGGTGAATGAAAGCGGCGATGGAGCGCGTAAAATGTGGGTATCAATGAGGGAAGTGGGGGGTTGGATGACTGCTTTAAGAAGCAGTCAATGGCATTGCTAGAGTTATCAAAACTAAAAAAAAATGGATATCTGTCTCTTTCAAGAGATCCTCTCCTTGATTTTCTCAGTATTCTCTGAAAATTAATCTACGCAAGAATCACTTGCCCAATTCCCAGTCCATCAGTCTAAAATCTCTGTCTGTACAGAGGGCACCGCCATCTTGTCTCTTACATTAGCAGCCATACACACGTCTATGAAATGACTTTGGGTTGGCATTGTACTGCACACTACTACAGGCAACACTCTCTGCACTGACATGCCAACGGGCATGAGGATGCAATGGCATCATCAAGAGTGAGGTGGTGACCTACGAAAGGAGGCGTGAGGGTGAGAAGTCTCTGGTGAAACAGAAGCTATAGTTCTGCTCATAATATTTCCTCCCCCACCTGCCTCTTCTCCTGACTTCTCTGTCAAGATCCACCCATCCCTGGGACCATCAACCCATCCCTGCATGCCAGGGTGCTAGGTGTCATCCTGGGCTCTGAACCCTCCTTTCGGGCCCAAATCCAATGACTTTCCAAAGCTTGCCACCTCAACCTCCGCAACATATCCAAAATACGTCTTTTCCTAACCATCGTAACCACAAAGATTCTGAATAACTCCTTGGTTATCTGTTGCCTCGACTACTGCAACTCACTCCTCATTGGCTTACCTTTAAATAGGTTATCCCCCCTTCAGTCCATCATGAATGCTGCTGCATGGCTCATCCACCTTACAAACCACTCAGCTTATGCTACCCCTCTCTGTCAATCCCTCCATTGGCTGCCACTCACCCAACAAATTAAATTCAAAATACTAACAATCAGCTACAAAGCCGTCCACAACTCGGACCCCCAGCTATATCACTAGAAGGAAGAGAGGAAGGATCCCTGGTGCTGCACATTCAAGGTGTCCTGTGATGGTTATGGATCCAATTAGACACCACTATTGACTCCCAGGGACTACAAATAGATGGCGGCACACCATCTTAGATAGCCTGATGAAAGAGCGCGACTGCCTTCCCATCGCGGTCTGTATGCTCTGAAACGCGTTGCGGATTGAAGACATCACCCCGCTGCGACCAGTGCAGCCAAGCCTCGTTCTGGAACGGCCCCACTGACGATCCCATCCGCACGGATGACTAGCTGCTTACTAGGTCTTGGGGAACTGATGCCATACTCTTCACCGGTTGAGTATTCTCCTGGTTCTATGTGCCATACCCTTTTTTAGTCATGTGAGTAGCCAATTGGCTGATGTCTTTTTAATACAATTTCTTACGGTTTACACTTAGAGGCGCCTCCTTTTTGTTTCTTGTGATGGTTATGGGAGAGACAACCTCAGCCTGGGCTCCCAACTGCCCACACCCCCAACACATTTCACTGCGCCCCTCAGAGCTTAGTCATGGGGATCCCCATGACTAAGCTTCGAGGGGCGGAGTGAAATACGTTGGGGGCGTGGCCTGGCAGGAGCCCAGGCTGAGGTTGTCTCTTCCTTAACAAGCACAGGACACAGTGAATGTGCGGCGCCAGGGATCCTTCCTCTCTGCCTTCTAGTGACTATAGCAGCTGGGGCAAGCCCCATCCCTGGCACTCCTGCAGTGGATGCGGCATCACCCACACTACTCCCCATAGTGATCGAGCCTGAGCGTCACACTAACAAATCTTGAGGCACAGCTGCATCACTAACCTGGTCTCAAAATACCAACCAAATTGTTCTCTTCATTCCTCCCGAGACCTCCTGCTCTCCAGCTCCCTCATCACCTCCTCCCATACTCGCCTCCAGGACTTCTCCTGAGCCTCTCCCATCCTTTGGAATTCCCTACCCCAGTCTGTCCGACTGTGTCCAACTCTATCCACTTTTAGGTGATCCCTGAAAACTTTTCAGAGAAGCCTATTCTGCCTCCACCTAACAACTGTACTTTTGTTTTTTTCATCAGCTCATCCCCCACAGTTATTACATTTTGTATCACTTGACCCTCCCTTATAGATTGTAAGCTCTAACGGGCAGGGCCCTCTGATCCCTCCTGTATTGAATTGTATTGTAACTGTACTGCTTTGCCTAAGGCCCCTTTCACACGAACGGATCGCTCGGATCTGTCTGTCAGTTTTTCTGATGGATCCGAGCGGGCCACCCATAGACTTCTAGGGGCAGGCGGATGTCAGCGGAGATGTGTCCACTGACAGCCGCCTGCCATCTGATCTGCTCAAAATAGACGTATGGGTGATACATTCACCCATTCCTCTAGCAGATCAAATTGGATGGGATCGGATGAAAACGGACAGGCGGATCCGTTTCCACCCGATCTCCCCATAGAGGAGAGCAGGAAGCTGACAGGTCCGTCCCTGCACAGCGTGCAGAGATGGAGCCGTCATCCGCCAGCTCAGCGAAGATCATCGGAGAAATCTCCTGCTGAGCTGGCGGACACCGCTGAGCGAATCCGCTCCGTGTGAAAGGGGCCTAACGTTGTAAAGCGCTGCGCAAACTATTGGCACTATATAAATCCTGTATAATAATAATAATAGTAATATAAAGAAACCAGCTCTTTGCAAAAAGATAAAAAGCATAAATAGTAAGTTAATTGATTGCACTTTACCATGCTGTAATGCTGTAAGAGTCAGGGGTAGGGCCTCTAACAGAAGACGGTTATTTAAACTGCTGTGACATCCTTAACCTCAGCCATGAATATAAATGTTTATCTTGATTTCTGCCATGTAGGAGATTCTGAGAAAATCAAGACATCATTGAAGAAGTTGTACATTAAAGCACATTTTATCGCTTTTAATAGGTATCTATAACTGGACTGAAAGGTGGATTTATGCTTACCTGGTGGTCCACTTTATTGATTTTCTGGCTACAATCTTCATGGAAATTTCAGTAGAAATGTCCAAGATCCACTCATACCGTCTTGATATTGTAAAATACCCAACTAATTTGATTTCACGTGGGCCTGCAAACACTCAAAGAACTTTTACTGCTTTGACACTGTTGAACTCCATGTCTGTTTTCCTTGGAGTAGTCATTAGAAAAACTCTAATTACGACTTTCACATTGCTGCTCCCATCCCAAGAGTAACAACCAAAATCGTGTCCCTAAATCTCCCCTTCTGGGCTATGGAAGCCTGCCAGGCTGACCAATCCATTCTGGGAATAAAATCAATTTGCCAGCTATAGAGCTGTGCACAGACTTGGGTCATCAGGGACATAAAGCCATACCTAACCCAACAATTGCTTTATGATATACAATACCTTAAAGTGCTTCACTGGTGGTCCAGTAGATCGACCACAGAATACCTTTGGAAGACTGGCGACTGGCTGATTTGGGTTACTAGACGGTCACACCACACTTCGCCTTAGTAAATATCTCTCTATCAGCAATCACGGTTGAAGTTCTGATAGAGAATAAGAAAAGGAAGAAGGGGAATAAAGTGGCCAAGGATCATAACAGACTGGGCAGGATGATAGCACTGGTGGCAAGTTGTAGCAGATGCCAAGTGAAATACAGTGCCAATGGGTAGATCAGAAACCTCGAAGAAAAGTTGAGTGAGGTAAAACGGGACTTGTGTAATGAAGGTTTGAGTTAACACTTTTCCTGGGGTATACAAATCAAAGCCAATCTCCAGTAAAAGCTTGTCCAAGCACTTTATTCAGCTATCAATCATACAGGTACATCTTAGATGTCTCCACACAGGAAAACCACCTCTCCAAAATATGCTTTACCACAAGGGCTTGACCACAAGTGGGTGGAAATATCTAAGATGTAGCCGTATCATTGATGGCTGCATAAAGTACTTGGACAAGAATTTACTGGAGTGTGGCTTTCTTCTGTATTCTTCAATGGTGAGCGAAGTCAGACTTAAGCCGTCACCCAGGCTGTTCATGGATGGTGAAAGGCATGGGTCTGGAGTGGTTCAGTGCAGTGTGGGTGTTATAAGTACAATTTTCCTGGTGTGGGCTGCGATTCCTAATGGGCAAGAGTAGCGGGTGTGTTGGTGAATGAGGAGCACCTTAATTAGTAGTCAGAAGAATCCAAAGTTTTACTGCTAAAAACAGCCAATGCATTTTAATGGTCAAGCTGAAGTATTCCCTTCTTTAGGCTCTAAAGGGGTACAGGAGATGATTGCTGGTGCAAACATAAATGCTTTGGGACACTGCAAATGGCTTTGTTCAGGTGCTCAATAACGTTGCTTTAAAAAAAAAAAAAAAAGGCGTAACTAGGGAAACCAAGGACACAGGAACTCAAGAGCCTAGCCAATCATGGAGTCCAGATGGCTAGCAAAACCTAAGAGCACTGGAACACATGGAGGGCCTGAAAGTGGGCACGGTACCAACCTAACAATGCCCTAGCAACACATGATTGGAGGGACTCTAAAAAGTCAGAGACAAAGAACAAAGAACAGACAAGAAACAAGTAAAGGGAAGATGGAGGCGTAAACAGGACCCAGGAGGTGACAGAGAGGTGGTGAAAAAAGCTCAAGGAAAAACACAAAGATGTAGGGAACAATCACTAAAAAAAAGCAAAGGACTTCTCACCACGCAGTGCACTAAACTAGTGCTTATGGGTCTTTATGATCTTGCATCATGTCTGGAGTGGTACAGTGCAGTGTGGAGGTTATAAGTACAATTTTCCTGGTGTGGGCTGCGATTCCTAATGGGCAAGAGTAGCGGGTGTGTTGGTGAATGAGGAGCACCTTAATGAGTAGTCAGAAGAATTTCAGATAGGAAGAATCCAAAGTTTTATTGCTAAAAACAGCCAACGCATTTTAAGGGTCATGCTGAAGTATCCCCTTCTTTAGAGGGAGAGTTGCATTTCAAAGTGTGCCAACATCTTGATATATCGAGACCCCAAAGAGGGAAACCCCAAATGAAAATCTGTAAAGTAATTACAAACTACATTATGCCAGGATATGATACATGATACCAGAACTGTATGCATAAAAAATAGAGTAGATGGTCGACACGTTTCGCAAACAAGACTATAAGTGGAAAATATACATATTTAAGTACACCTTTAAAGGCATACTTACTGTAAATATGTATATTTTCCACTTATAGTCTGCAAGGAAAAGGTCCAGAAGAAGCTTGTTTGCGAAACACGTCAACCATCTACTCTCTACTTTTTATGCATACAGTTGTGGTATCATGTACCATATCCTGGCATAATGTAGTTTGTAATTACTTTACAGATTTTCATTTGGGGTTTCCCTCTTTGGGGTCTCAATATATCTGGACGTTGGCACACTTTGAAATGCAACTCTCCCTCTAAAGAAGGGGATACTTCAGCATGACCCTTAAAATGCATTGGCTGTTTTTAGCAATCAAACTTTTGATTCTTCCTATCTGAAATTCTTCTGACTACTCATTAAGGTGCTCCTCATTCACCAACATGCCCACTACTCTTGCCCATTAGGAATCCCAGCTCACACCAGGAAAATTGTACTTATAACCTCCACACTTTACTGTACCACTCCAGACATGATGCAAGATCATAAAGACCCATAAGCACTAGTTTAGTGTACTGCGTGGTGAGAAGTCCTTTGCTTTTTTTTGACTACTCATTTGGGGTTTCCCTCTTTGGGTACCCACATGGCTCATTAATTTTATCTTCTTGTATACCTTTGTATTTTTAATATGATATAATAAATGTATATTTTTTTTACTATACACCTTATTAGTCTCATGTATGCCCGCAAAGTCCACCTATTTGTATAGGGGGATCATTCCCCATATTTGTATCCCCTTCTTTATGATCTAAAGGTGTACTGGAGATGATTGGTGGTACAAAAATAAATGCTTTGGGACACTGCAAATGGCTTTGTTCAGGTGCTCAATAACGTGCGCCTTTAAAAAAAAAAGCGTAATTATGGAACCAAAGAGCATTGGAAAACATGGAGGGCCTGAAATGGGCACAGTACCAACCTAACAATGCACTAGCAGCACATGATTGGGAGGGGGACTCTAAAAAGTCAGAGACAATGAACAGACAGGAAACAAATAAGGGGAAGATGGAGGTGCAAATAGGACCCAGGAGGTGACAGAAAGAGGAGGTGAAAAAAGCTCAAGGAAATACAGAAACATATGGGGAGCAATCACTAAAAAAAAGCAAAGGACTTCTCACCATGCAGTGCACTAAAGTGCTCATGGGTCTTTACGATCTTGTATTTAATGATTCTCAAGCCTGACAGATGCCTACAGAAACCGTAAGCCTTGGCGTATCGATAAAGACCATTCAATAGATAATCTTTCTTTTACTAGCGTACCAATGTGTGTCTTTCTTTCCCCAGAGGAGCTATCATACTGTTGTAAGAGTCCTGGCATACATTACCAAGATGATATTGATATATCCATTGGAGGTCTTTCTAAATTAAATTAGTGAAGGTGCCTCGGTGAACTATTGACCTTCATTATTCACCGTGAATGGCCATTCTGGAGATGGTGATGGGAATATAGACTACTGGCCATCTCCTGGGCCTGTATCCTACTTATTGGAGACCTAATGTCTCCTTCATTGACGGAGAAGAGCCAGGGGCTGCAGATGTGTCAGCGAATCCTGGGATGATACATGTCCAAGTTCTCCGCCTCCCCCGCACTCATTAGTGGCCATCCATCTCGTGTGGGATGCGGGGCGATTCTGTGAAAGCACATTTGGTTTTTATTTATTTCCCTTTAACGGGTTAGCCTTTAGAGCTGCTGCAACTGGAATATGGTCTGTTTATTCTCTTCAGTGAAATGGAATTGTTACAACGTCAGGAAATTGCCATGTCAAAGGGCCATGCCTTAAATTAAGCATGTAACTGAATTAACTCAACCTGCCCGTCATGCGTGTGTCATGCTTCTATTAAATCAATGTGTGTTTCCCTGTAATGTCTTGTTAGATGGGACTCTGCTTTGATTAATACAACATACATTCCAGACATCAATACAACATGGCAAGATGTAGAGCAGCGGGAGGAAACTGCAATGTGGTCCGTGGACACTACGCCACGCAGAGACAATCGGTGGTGTCTCTTTCTTAAGATCAGCTAAATAATTGTTTCTGATCTCTGAGGACTTCATCATATTTCTCCCAAAATATAGAAGTACATTTAGAAAGTTAGGCTAAAATCAAGGGGAAAAATTGTGACCATAGACTACATCCAGAAAAATACGCAACATCGCTAGAATACGCCCCTTTTTAACCAATGACACCACCAAGCTTCTAATTCACTCTCTGGTAATCTATTGCCTCGACTACTGCAACTCTCTCCTCATTGGATTACCTTTGCATACATTATCCCCCCTTCAGTCAATAATGAATGCTGCTGCAAGACTTATCTACCTTGCCAACCGCTCAGTGTCCTCCACCCCTCTCTGCCAATCTCTCCACTGGCTACCACTCACCCAACGTATAAAATTCAAAGTACTAACAATAATTTACAAAGCCATCCACAACTCTGCCCCCAGCTACATCTCTAACCTGGTCTCAAAATACCAACCAAGCCGCCCTCTTCGGTCCTCTCAAGACCTCCTGCTCTCTAGCTCACTTGTCACCTCCTCCCATGCTCGCCTCCAAGATTTCGCAAGAGCTTCTCCGATCCTTTGGAACTCCCTACCCCAATCAGTCCGACTGTCTTCTAATCTATCCATCTTTAGACGATCCCTGAAAGCCTTTCTCTTTAAAGAATCCTATCCTGCTTCTACCTAATACTTTCTTTCTACATCAACTCACCCCCCACAGCTTTTACCTTTTGTATCAATTGACCCTCCCTCTTAGATTGTAAGCTCTAACGAGCAGGGCCCTCTGATTCCTCTTGTGCCAAATTGTAATGTAATTGTACTGTCTGCCTTCATTTTTGTAAAGCGCTGCGCAAACTGCTGGCGCTATATAAATCCTGTATAGTAATAATAAATAATAATAAATTATTCAATTGTGATCCTGTCTTTGCAATTTCAACAAATTTAGAAAAGAATGAGCAGCACACCAATAGTTGAGTTCTAAACATAGCTGAGTAATGCTTCTCAGGTGGAAAAAAGATGTTCTGACATTTTGTACATGTGGATCAAAGGTTAAAGCGGTAGTAAACCCGTTCCCAAAAAAAAAAAAAAATCCTACAAGACAATAGCATAATGTAGTAGGCATCGCATACTAACATATTATGAAATACTTACCTTAGAACGAGGCCCCCGATGCCCGAGTCGGTCAGCGCTAAGGACGCTGACATGTTGGTCCTCTTCTTTCTCCCGGGTACGTGGCTCTGGCGCTGTGAGTCGCCGGAGCCGCATGACGTCACCCCCGCGCATGCTCGCGGGAGCTCTTCGTTCCGGCAGCCAGCTCTGAGTTGCCTCGGCCGGATCATCAGAGCGCATGCGCCGCTAATGTCAGCGGCTGCATGCAGGGCGAGTATCTTCTAAACCATGTAGGTTTAGGAGATATTCTTTTTACCTACAGGTAAGCCTTATTATAGGCTTACCTGTAGGTAAAAACAGCTTTGGGGGTTTACTACCACTTTAAACTAGCATCAAATATCACCCCTAGATTTTTCAATTTAGACTGAAGCCCAAGTACAGCGCCATCTATAGATAGGCTACCAGGACAGGCCTTACATAACTGATGGGGGTGCCAATTAGCATGACTTCATGTCACAGTTTAATTGAAGGAAATTGTGGGCCATCCAGGTTTTTATATCACAAAAACAGTTAGAAGAGAAGCAGCGAAAGTAGAATGTATAGGATGTATAACTGAGTGGCGTCAGCATAGAAGTGATAATTGAGCCCATGTGATCTAAGCAGATGGCCAACTATAAATGCCAAAAAAGAAGGGACCCACGATTGAGCCCCGAGGAACAAAGAACATGACTGGAAAGATACTAGAGAAACTGAGAGAAGTTCTTCAGACAGCCGCACTCCAAAAATTGCCGTTTATTGGTAAAATCAAATGAAATACAAGCAGAGCATATTGGGGGACAAAACCCAGGTACAAATGCTGACGCGTTTCACGTCTATATCTGACGCTTAATCATAGGTAGGCTATCTATGATGCTAGCTATGATTAAGTGTTAGATATAGACGTGAAACGCGTCAGCATTTGTACCTGGGGTTTGTCCCCCAATATGCTCTGCTTGTATTTCATTTGATTTTACCAATAAACGGCAATTTTTGGAGTGCGGCTGTCTGAAGAACTTCTCTCAGTATCTCCTGTATCATGGCGGAGCCTGCACCCTATGGAAGCGGTCACATCTGTGGAGTGAAGCCGTGGCTTTGTGCGTGTATTGTCTTTCCTTCTGGAAAGATACTAGAACTGTATTTTTGAACCTTTCCATTTTGAGTGCAGAATCACTCCAATCCAATATTTACTTGTATATCAAGCTGTGATATAAGGAGACTCTTAGTACCCCCCAAAGGCATTGGATTGCTTGTTTTAGTTGCGCAAAGTTGAAATAAAAATACTGGATTTGAAATCTTAACCATAGGTGATGTGCGCCTCCTATTCTAAATCCTTTGTTTTTTGTCTGAAGCACCTTCTAGTTCAGCCTTTCTCAACCTTTACAACACAGAGGAACTTTTGAAATAACTTTCCGGTCTCAGGGAACCCCTGCTAAAAAAAAAGTCTATATCTACAACTCATGATCCATTAGTGTGAGGGTCAGTGGGAAGAATGCTTCTTATTTTTCGTACTTACTACTTACTTCGTATTTGCCTTTCCATAGCTCCTTGCTGTAATGGCCAGTTATAGGGGGGGACGGTGACTATTTTGTTTTGTATTGAAATTACTTCAGGTAACACACTGGCACCCCAGCCGCCAATGGGCTACTGCTGGGTGTCTAGTCTGGTCCTGTACCTTTAAGGAGGGTTGGGCTCCTCCAGTCACCTGTCCTCCATCTAGCCATTAAATTGTATGTGCTTCCATTGTGAAGCCTCATATATCTAACTGAAATGATTCTTTTCCTACCATATAGCTACAATTCTGGTCTGTAATCCTCTATTCACTTCTTCTTTGCTATACACAACAAGTGATGATGGGAGGAGTTCAACAGAGCAGAGCTCAGATGTCATTTCCTTTCAGTAAAGTGGCTTGTCTATCCTCCCAGTCCTCCAGTCTTCTATGATGCTCAGTCTATTTTACATAACACACACCCATCTGCCAATCAATAGCTGGGTGTGTGCTATGTGAAACAGCACAAGTCAGCACAGGTTTGTTTCCTCACAGGTCTGTCTATTAATCTGTGTGCTTCTCCCTGCCTGCTTTCCTCTGTTAATTTGTAAACTGGCAGAACAGAAGCCTAGCTAGGAGCTAGAGCAGTGGGCGGACAAAGGTAGCACATAGGTGTGACTGGGCGGGGCTTTGCAGGCTGATTGTGGGCGGAGCCTAAACAGGACTTCTGTGTAGAATGAATGGATGAGATTTCAATGGATATAGAAGCCCCTCCCCAAGCGATGTCAGGACGTTTCTGCAGAGAGGGATAGACGCAAATGGGGACAACATTCTGTTCAACACAGGCAATTCAAAAACCCGGAAGTAAAGTTGTCACCTCATTAAAGGAAGTGCACATGAGAGCTGCGGAGAAGGTAGATATCTCAACATCCTTAATGCTTTTGGCAAAACAATCAGTGACATGTTTAACAGACTGTATAGGTGCATAATATATTGATTTCTTCATTTTGACCATAGTTCTACTTTAAGGGGTAGAAATTACTCAAGGAACCCCCCGAGTGCCCTAGAACGCTGGTTTAGAAACCCTGTTGTAGATGACCCATCATGCATGAGAGCAGCCTCTCGCTTTACCCCATATATTTTACCGCACGTGAGAGTAATCCCACTTTGGCTGCAGCTTCTCCATTTTATTCCATCCACCAACCTTGAAAAATGTCTTCTCTGGCTCCCTCAATCTGTCTACATTTCACCCTTTTTCTTGCACTCTGGTGACTTTCCTTGTCGCTTTTATAAACAGGTCAGATTGGGCGAAACACAAATCAGTTATTATGCAAAAGAGGCCCCATATCCACAATGTGTAAATGCTTTGTCCCTTGGACTTCTGTCTACTTCTGAAAGCACATGAAGCATAATGAATCATAACCTTCCAGCCCATCCAACCCTACATTTATAGAACAGACCATTGATTTCTGGTCTTGATGTCGCATTGCGGTCGCTTTGTAACACTAGCCCATTCTTATTTAGACCTGATGGAGGTTCTCTTCCTGTCTATATGTAACTCTTGTTTTCCCAGACATAAGAAAACTTCTTCATCTCTCACCAACTCGTGTATAAATATAATTTAGATCAAATATACAAGACAAACATTGCATGTACATAATAAACTCCAGCCACGTGTGTTACTGTGCCTCCACACAATAAACAGTACACAGAGGCCATACACCCCCACTTTAGGGGCACTGGGGACACTATACCAGTCTTGCACAGTTACAGTGAATTATTCAGATCCCCATCTCAGCGATAAATTTTAAAGAAGAACTTCAGGTATGGTATATTTTTATACATAGTTACAATGGTCCAGTTTAGACCAATGTAACTATGCTATATACCAGGGGTCTCCAAACTTTCTAAACAAAGGGCCAGCTTATTGTCCTTCATACATTAGGAGGGCCGGACTGTTGTCAGCGGGAGTGGAAATTTTCCAGGCATCAGTGGAAGTACACATTGTCACATTTGGTATTAGGTGGCGTAATAGTGCCCTATTGTTGGTATCATAGGGAAGAACAGTGCCCCATTATTGGTGTCAGTGGGAGAAATGGTGCCCCGTTGTTGGTGTCAGATGTCAGAATAGTGTCTCGTATCAGTGGGAGGAATAGTGCCCCAAGGGCCAGATAAAGGCAAGCAAAGGGCCGCATCCGGTCCCCAGGCCGCAGTTTGGAGGCCGCTGCTATAAACCCTACCCATGGAATTCAGGCTGGAAATCACCAAGTCGGCACCGCTACTACAGTGAGCTCCTCCAGCCTCCAAGCGGTCGGCCTGATGCAGAGGAGATCGCCCACTCAGCACAGGCGCCATTCAGAGAACGCTTTGCTTTTTTTTTTTAATGAATGCAAAGAGAACTCTGATTGGGTGAGGTGGAGAATGTGATGTCCCCACCCAGCCTCTTCACCTCATTCAATCAGAGAATTATTTGCATTCATTCAGAAAATGCAAACCATTCTCTGAATAATGTCCATGCCAAGCGGCCAACCTCCTGCGTTTAGAATGCTTCAACCTAGCCACTCATCGTGGGACCCGGAAGCAAGGAGAGATCACTGTAGTAGCTGTATAGTGTCAACTTCAGTGTTTTCCAGCTTCCAGGGGCATTGGTCAGGTATAGTATACACATAGGTACATCAGTCCAAGCTGGACCATTGTAACTATGTATAAAATATCTATACCTGGAATTCTTCTTTAACAATGGGTACTGTGTCTCTATGTACTGTTCCCTTTTGCTATAGAAGGGCACCCTTAACCACTTCCCGCCCAGCCTTGACAAATGACGGCCAGGCAGGGTGTTTGTTATCCTGACTGGACATCTACTGACGTCCTCAGGATAACCCACAACAGCGTGCCCGTGGGGGCGCACATTGCGGTGAACGATGGTGCTGTGGGTCAGTCTAACCCACCCCATTACCAATCGAGCCATGTGATCAGCCGTAACCAATCACGGCTGATCACAGTGTAAATAGGAAGAGCCATTTATCGGCTTTTCCTCTGCTCAGGTCTGCAGGTGAGGCTTGAATAGAGGGTGCCATCAACTTGCCATATAGGTCAAAGCTACATTGCCAAAATAAATAATAGGGGGGCATTCCCACCATAATTGGACCATAGTGCCCTTGGAGGAACAATGCCAGCAAGTATCTGGTGTTGAGCGGTTGAAATGGTGCAATATGGATGGGCACCTATACCTGGTGGTCACCTTAAACCCTGTTTCTTGATGTTTTGTAGCTAGGGAAAGTTTATGGATTAAGGTAAAGCATTTCAGCCAATTGGGAAGGGGGGGGGGGGATAGAATGATGAAGCTCACATTCCCAGATTTGTATATAAGGGATCGTGAAAAGATGCCGACAGAAGCAAAGAGCACAATTGAGAGACTATGTGTAACGGAGGATCGTCCTAAAAAAGCAAAGATTGAAACTCAGACGGTTTAACTTGTACATCTGAAAGGGAAAGGAAAGAATGTTTATACGATAAGGTCTGCCTTCGCTGTAACCATTGAGGTAAACTATATGAAGGCCTCACTGAGGCAGTAGTCACTGTTTAGGATGGGTCTGCCTGTAGAACCTAAGCAAGTCCCCTGTGTTCTTGTTGGCTCTAATTCCCAAACCTCAGTGTGTGTAGAGCTGGTGGAAAAGCCGGGTCGCAAAAAAAGGAATCATAGGGCCCCGTTGGGAGATGATAAATGGAGAGTAGAGCTCATATGATTCCATAAGTGGATCGTCTGTCGAGTGATTGAGCGCCCGAGGCAAGCAAATGTTACATTTAAGTTTGCTTTATATTATTGGGAAATGTAAGGGATGGCAATTGATGGGTAGGGGTACTGCACTTTTAATATACTGTTAATCAGAAGTAAAGTGGAATTAAGTAAAATAAAAAGTAGGGACTTGCTATGTAATATTAACAATCAGAAATGTTGATATGCCTAAGCAGCAATCTGAAAACTTCTTTTGTCTTGAACTTCTCTAAAAAATAGCAGTGTACTTCCTGGAATATGAGGGTGCCTAGGCACTTCTGTAGTTACAACCTCATAGCTGGACATCTGCAGGGTGGGATCATCAAAGGCACTGCGAGTCTCACCAGATCTGGAGTGAGATTTGGCGATGTCACTACTGTGCTGTTCTCTGTTCTCCTTGCTGGAGAGGAAGCCATACCTGAGGACGTGCAGTGCAAGGATCTCCCTGCTTCATCCATACTGTCATTCTGTGCTTCCTATACCTGACATAAACTTTGGTAAGCAGGGACTCTGGTGAGGGAAGCAGGGTGTACTGGGAGTGGATGATGGAGTTTGGAGTTGGACTTTAAGCAAAGACAACAATTTCCCTGGTCTGACAAACAGCCAGCTGCCATTGGATCAATAAGAATGTCAATAAAAAAGCCACTGAACAAAAATGATTTTACTTAAATGTTTTAATACTAAAATCTCCTCCATAATTTCCTTTTATGTAATATGACGGGTCATGCGACGCATTCATGTGCATCTTGTGCAGAAAACATTCCACCACACAAAGCTGCATTTCTTTACAGTGTCTAAAATGGAGTGAGATCCCCTTTCCGACCGGATATGGTAAACTGTAAGGAGAGATGTAATCAGCTTCATCCGCCGTCATTCCCATACCGCGCTCATTGTGGGGAGAACGCTCTCTGCATGACAGAAGGCCTTTGTCTGCCGCTGCATAAAAGAGACCCCAGAACCGTAATGTTTGTGGCCTGATCCATATCTACCATGGTGGCTGGGATGGGATTACACATACCAGGCGGGAAGTGACCCGCCCGGTCCCTTGTATTGTGGGGAGAAACCCATCTGACTGGGGGGCATCTGACAGAGGTCACACAGTTAACTGAAAAATAATCTCTTTCATATATTGTCTGGCAATAAATACAAGAGGGACCCCGCATTCACGCATTCCATTAGACGGTGAACCTGATATCCCGTTTCACTGTCCAGTGCAATCCGCAGACAGACAGCGATTATGAGAAGCAGCAGATGGCATCGGCCTACGGTCAGTGCGAGATTCAGCAGCTTGATTGTTACAGCAAATCTAAACCCGGACATTTGTTAAACCTCAAATTCCCCTTGCACACGGGAGATGTGACTTCCCTATTTAGAATACTAGTTGTATTTTTTATCCATTTATCTATAGATGTGGTTAGACTATTTTTGGGCACTTATTTGTCAATCTCTGGAACCATGTGCCACATTATACCTGGCTATTAACATCATTGGCAGCCCAGCTACTGTTTAGCCATAGCCCACCTGACTTTATTCCTAAATCTGGATTTTCTGCTTTGTTGGGATGATCCGTTTTTGGGTCACTATCTATTTGAGCGTTTTTTCCTAGGCACCTGTCTAATCTGTATATTCCTATAGATTCCTTATGGCTTACTTACTGCTTCTATGCTTGCCCGGTAAGGTTTTCTTTTGCGCCTCTGTGGTGGTTGCCTACTGACCTCATCTAGCTTTTGGGGTAAGTTACATAGTTAGTCAGGTTGAAAAAAAGACACAAGTCCATCTAAATAAAAATCATACAATCCTATATACACAAAGCCCACCGTTGATCTAGAGCAGTGGTTCTCAACTCCGGTCCTCGGGACCCCCCCAACAGGCCAGGTTTGCAGGATAACTGAAATACATCACAGGTGATATCATTTGCTGCTCAGTGATTGCAGTATTCTAGTCTGCATCTCCCCAAAGTAATACTTAAAATCTGGCCTGTTGGTGGGTCCCGAGGACCGGAGTTGAGAACCACTGATCTAGAGGAAGGTGAAAACCACCCAGCAAAGCATGGATCCAATTTGCTCCAGCAGGGGAAAAAATTCCTTCCTGATCCCCCGAGAGGCAATCGGATTTTGCCTGGATCAGCTTTACCTATAAATGTTAGTACCCAGTTATATTATTATACATTTAGGAAGGAATCCAGGCCTTTTTTTAAAGCAATCTACTGAGCTGGCCAAAATTACCTCTGAAGGGAATCTATTCCACATTTTCACAGCTCTAACTGTGAAGAAACCTTTCTGTATTTGGAGATTACATCTAGAGGAAAAAAGATTTCAAGAGTGAATAACTCAACACCAAGTTCACTATATGGACCTTTTACAGTCAGGTCCATAAATATTGGGACATCGACACAATTCTAATCTTTTTGGCTCTATACACCACCACAATGGATTTGAAATGAAAGGAACAAGATGTGCTTTAACTGCAGTACCTGGACTGACATTTTCCAGGTATATCACTTGAACCACAACTCAATAAGTGAGAACTTTAGAAAAAAGGAGATCTACATTAGAGGTTTATGTCTTTCCAAAGAAGTGTCAATCTCGACACTTTTACACCTTATCTAAGGGAAGTCTCCATTAAAACCGGTCGAGTCATCTAACGAAATTTTTTTCCGGACCTAAGGAAGGATTTACATATTATTATATTGACCCATGATTGTAAATATCCATTTCGACTAGGTCCGTTTTAGGCTAACGGAGAGCCCCCTAGTCCTTCCTTAAAAAAGGGGACGACCTCGTTTAACCTAGGTACGAAACGA
>BLSH010001568.1:447487-465810 GCA_018402905.1 Glandirana rugosa
CCGACTACAGTGTCTCGGCCGTGTCCAAACCCGTTATAGCGCTGTTATACCAACCCCAGTTGGGTGTTGGGACCTGGCGGTTGACCGAGTCCGAGAGTCGCTGACTGTCAGTGGTCGAGAGACGAGTGCCTCGAGACTCCTGGTTAGCTAGTCGCCTCAAACTAGCGAGTCAAGAGTCAGAATCTCGGCTGCCCCCTGTCTACCTCTATGAAGAGAAAATTATATGTCTCGAGACTTTTATTCCACGTCAGGACTATACATCTCAAGTATACGACGGACCCGTTTACAAACACCTGTGGACTGGTAGTGTTGATGATATACTGGTTTTATACACGGGGGGGGGGGGGGGGTTACTGATTCAAATCTACAAAGGTCACTTCCCCCATGACAAGTATGACGAAGTTTGTTTCGGGGGGGCACATATTTTGGTCATATAGTAGTTGTGATGGTCAGGTGTCCACAAACATTTGCCCAGGCAGCATATGAACTCTACATATCAGGACTGCACCTTATTTTCAGAGCTCTGTATATTAAAAGAGAAGTATCTCCATCTGTCCCCCGTCGGCTCTAAGACTGAGAACTGAGCGATCAAACTCCGCTGATCGATTGGTCCTCAGAGCTCCGTGAGCAGAGAGCTGGTGACTGTCAGTCGCTGAGAGCCTGAGCCAGTTGGCGGTCCAGGGTTGTGGGTTGACCCCAACCATATTGTCGCGATATTGCCCAAACCTGTGCCGGCTCTGTGACATCAGCCGACAGCGGGCTTCAGTTTGCTGTCTGCTGAAAACAGGTCATAGGTGTGCAGAATGAACTGCACTCCTGTGATCCACAGGAGAAGTACAGCCAAATGAGCTTTCCCCGTACTTCTCCTTTAATGGTGGAATGTCATGATTTATGACCAACTGATCCCTTGCTTTGAAGTCATTACCTGTCTATGGAGATCCAACATGTGGTCATTGTGTAGCAAAAGGAAAGATAATATCCAAGAGGGGCACACAGAGGAAACACCGCTGGGCTGTTTACAACGGACAGCAAATGAATCTCAGCCACCCCAAGCAGCATGGGACTGCATGAGAAGTCATGAATATTTCTTTATGTGTGTTTAATGGAAACCACAAGGCCGATTTGCAATTATTCATTAGGAAACCACGTGTGCGATGTCTGCAGTTGCCAAATGCAAATTAAACATTTCATTACGGTGAAATTCTCGCCTGGACCGCAATGTTTATAAACAAAGCTGAAATGCCAAAAATGACCACTTAGTAATATATGTGAAGCCATCAAAGCTGTAAATATGATGTTAGATGGGATACACACCAGGGAGCAATTTGTAATATTTTCTGCAGGCCATTATCCACACTATGCTTCAGCCTGAGCTCTTCAAAGATTACCATAAAACTCAGACTCATGGGGCAGAAATACGGTTTATTGCTTTGGCTTCAGAGGGATCATCGCAATCGATGACAGTTATTGCTTCTTATCTGCAGTTTAACAGCATAGAAGGGACACAGCTGTACTTCGAGTGCCTGCCTACTAAAGTGTGCGGGGTGACGAGACAGCGCAGGAGTCCAGGATCATTGTGTCAATTGATATAGAAAAAGCTTTTGACTCGGTAGACTGGGGATACTTACACAAGATTTTGGAACTTATGGGTTTTGGGGAAGGATTCAGGAAATGGATCTCGCTGCTTTATCGCGTCCCTAAAATGGCGATCGAATTAGGGAACAGTATTTCTTCCTTTTGGAGATTGGAAGGGGGACGAGGCAAGGGTGTCCTCTGTCCTCTTTGCGCTAGTTATGGAGCCTCTGGCGGTAGCCCTCAGAACTTCACCATAGGTTGGGGCCATTGGGGTGGGGGGCATTAGAGAGTGCAGATGACTTGGTCCTCTTCCTCAGTGACCCGGCAGCCTCGCTGAGGGCGGCACTAGTCATTCTTGACTGTTTTGCCAAATTCTCGGGCCTTGGAGTGAATTGGACCAAGTCATCAATACTGCCACTGGATGGGGGTGCAGAGACCCTGGAGGAACCGGAGCTGCCCCTTCAGTGGGTCACCTCCATGAAGTATTTAGGAGTACAAATCACAGCAAAGGTAGATTGACTATATGAGACTTAACTTAATACCTCTCTTAACTCCTCTAAAACAAAAAAGCCAAGGATGGACGAAACTGCCGCTGTCACTAATAGGCAGGATTAGTCTCCTGAAAATGAAATTACTCCCAGTCATTCCCTACTTCCTAAGACATGCCCCAACATGGGTCCTAGGAGCTTCTTTAAAAAAATGGAAGGCATTGTTAGCTCCTTCTTGTGGACACCTAAGTCACCCAGAATAGGTTTGAGGGTTCTCCAGGAGCCATGGGGTCAGGGGGGATTGTCCCTACCGGACTGGCACAAATACTTTCTGGCAGTCCAGATGGTATTTGTCCGTAGGTGGCTGAGGGCAGATGATAGAGATTCTGCCACAGTTCTCGAGGCAGCACACTTGGGATCTCATGAAAGTCTTAAACTGGCACTATACAGGGGCACAAAATCTGACCTTCCCGACTGCGTCTATGAAGACTACGATAAGAGCAGGGGATTAGGCCAGAAAGCTTGCCTGCCCCAATTATGTGGGAGTCTCCCTGTCAGCCCCTCTCTGGATGAACCCTAAATTACCGGAATTTTACAAACACCCGGATCCAATGACATGGGCGGTACAGAGACATTAAAGAACATCACTTTAATGTGGGACCTCATGACCTTTGACCAACCCAAAGCCAGACACAATCTCCCTGACTCTTACTATTTCAGATACCTGCAGATTCGCCACGCATTCCAGGCACAGTTCCAATGGGTCAAAGTGGAATCTTTTCCCTCTGACTTTGAAGACCTCCTGCAATCTGAGGACCTCCCAAAAACATTGTCAACTACCTACAAAGAGTTATTTTTAAAAAAATCCTCCCCAGTTGACTCGTTGTAGGCAAAAATGGAGCCTTGAGGTTCCGAATCTGCAGGGCGACGAGTGGGATGAGATTTGGGTCAGGCCCTTCCAACACCTGGTGTCAGCTAGGGACCGACTAACACATTTCAAATTCATTCATAGAATATATTTAACACCGGCCAGGCTAGCAAAAATGTTCCCAAAAGTCTCGGCAGAATGCTGGAAATGCTCTTACACCCCAGCTGATGCACACGACATCTTCTGGTCATGTCCACAAATACAAGGTTAATGGCAAGCTATCTCCAGGCGCTTGTCTGAGATATTATCTATCCCAGTTCCATGCAAGCTTAGGGTTTTTTTACTGGGCATGGTGGAGGAAGTGGTCCCTTCAAGGACACTTAGAACGTTACTAAATATCTTACTATTTTATGGGCGAAAGTCTATCCACTTACATTGGAAAAAGCCGGGCCCGCCTGAGCTGGCCTACTGGAAGAAATTGGTCAATGCTATGATCCCCCATTATAAAGCAACTTATATGTCTAGAGGGTGCGAGAAGAAGTTTAAAAAAGTATGGCAGGCATGGTATGATTCCAACCTAACAGCCGGTTAGTTGATAAGTACGAGGTGTAGGCTCTCCCAGGACAGGAAATTCCAACCACTTAGCCAACGAGATGGCATATGAGCACACGGTTTGAGCAAAATATTCTAGTACAACAATATACGGTGGTCAGACTAATAGTTAATATACTGATGTACCCAGTCCTAGTATTGAACAATCTTAACCTACCTGGAGAAGCTGGTTATGGGTTGTTGGGGGGAAGGGGGGGACCAGAGGGAAGTTTGTACCTGTTAGGCTATTTAGCCATTTTTGTAGACTAGTAGGCCCTGCGAGGCCATGGTGCTGGGAAATTTGCCCAACTGTATAATTGTTGTGAAAATGCAATAAAAAGAAGTTTAAAAAAAAAAAGTATGCGGGGTGATTTAACTCATGTGGTGTATGCGACTTTCAGAAAATGTGCCACTCCAGACTGTGTTTTAAGGGCATGGCAGCCCTTTTTTAGTAAGAGGAACGGAAACATTCAAACAAACAGAAATCTTCTCTCACAGTGGGTTCCACCATCATTGTATAAACACACACTTCAGCCTCTTGGCTTACGTACTGTCAGCTTCGTGCTGTTCGGTGAAATAAACAATATTCAGCCCTCCTGACTAATAAACAATATTCAGCTCTCCTGGATAATAAACAGTAGTCAGCCCTCCCGGCTAGTAAGTTCAGCTCTCCTGCTAAGGCGTTACGCTTTAGGCCTTAGTCTGTCTCTCACAGACCAGATGCTCAGCAACTCGGTGCTGACAGCTAGTAGCCTCGCGCTACACTGGCTCCCACATCTCTCCTAGGTGAAGCCCTTCCTGACTCCCAGGCTCACACTTTCTGTCTGCAAGGTAGAGACGTCTCCAACTGGGAGCCCTGAGCCTTGGTCTGGTCATTACTTAAAGCCCAGAACACAGCTGACTCATTAGTGAACTGGCTTTCTCCTAGACTTGGATCTTGGCAGGGTACCACCCTGCTACAGTATTTACAGTGCATCTGGAAAGTATTCACAGCAGAATAGGGCCTGTTGGCCAATAATATAGATTGTGGGCTCATAAAATATGGGCTCCAAAGTAAATAAGGGCTGTAGTAATAAATAATTATAAATAATTAATAAATAAAAAGATTCCCTGTTCATTATTTATTACTACAGCCCTTATTTACTTTGGAGCCTGTATTTTAGGAGCCCACAATCTATATTATTGGCCAACAGGCCCTATTCTGCCTATCCACGTTGTGGAAATATTTTTCACTTCAGTACGTCTATTAATTTCTGCTTTTTCCTTCTCTTTTTTTTTTTTTCCCCCACTCATTCAAATCATAGACAGCTTCCCCTCCATCTTGTTTTGGTGTACCGCGGTTTGGGCCTGGGGTTCTTTCTGGTGGCTCTGGGAGTTCACACACGGAGTCGATGGGGTGAGTCTTTTGTCTTTGCATGACCTTCACAGAGCCGGACTACCCTGTGATACATTGCTCGTGTATATATTGTTTTGTACTATGTAAGCACCTTTGTCTATATATTTTTTGTAACTTACATGTTGGTTTTTGTTACATGACAGTACTTTATTACCTGGTCCCTGAAGAAGCTGGAAACACAGCGAAACATGTTGGGACATCTCCTTCCTGTATCAATGTAAACCCTCTGTACAGTGATGATTCAATTTATGCCAGCATGTACCACCAATGATTTTAATGCTCTATGTGTCAATTTTAAGTGATTACCATTAAATGTAATTGATTTTATTTTTGGTAGTTTTTTTCTACTCTATGACAGCACCGCAAACATTCCCATACCCAGTATAGACCTCTTTGGTCTATTACTCTCTACACACAAGTGCTCTATAGCTGGGGTCAGTGGGAGGAATAGTGCTCTATAGTTGGGGTCAGTGGGAGGAATAGTGCTCTATAGCTGGGGTCAGTGGGAGGAATAGTGCTCTATAGCTGGTGTCAGTGGGAGGAATAGTGCTCTATAGCTGGGGTCAGTGGGAGGAATAATGCTCTATAGCTGGTGTCAGTGGGAGGAATAGTGCTCTATAGTTGGGGTCAGTGGGAGGAATAGTGCTCTATAGCTGGGGTCAGTGGGAGGAATAGTGCTCTATAGCTGGTGTCAGTGGGAGGAATAGTGCTCTATAGTTGGGGTCAGTAGGAGGAATAATGCTCTATAGCTGGGGTCAGTAGGAGGAATAGTGCTCTATAGCTGGGGTCAGTGGCAGGAATAGTGCTCTATAGTTGGGGTCAGTAGGAGGAATAATGCTCTATAGCTGGGGTCAGTGGGAGGAATAATGCTCTATAGCTGGGGTCAGTGGGAGGAATAGTGCTCTATAGCTATGACCATGTGGCCATATTAGGTTAATGAAGTGATGAGCATCCCTGGCCCTCCTGGTGCACACAGCTGTGGGACGGGAAATGCCACGGACACAGTTGATTCGACATTAGTGGGTGGGAATGACAACTTCCTTCCGGGTTCAGTTAAAACCAAAGTTCGGACCAATCAAGTTCATCCCTAGTTGTCACCCAGGCTGTTCTCCTGATCTGGACTACAAACATGTCCTCCTCTGTCCATCTCCGTTACTTGGGGACTTGCAGTTTACATAAAATAGCTCAGATAAGATAACATTTTCGGTGCTTTACGGGTTCACTCACAGGAAGTGCCAAGGTCACTGTACTTCTGGCAAAATCAACAAGTGTTTTCTGAACTTGCTGAAAATGTTCTTGAACAACGAAAATGAATGCAGCCATCACATCTAACTACCAGTAACCTGCAATATATTACATTTTGTTCTTAGGTTTAGATATACATTAACATGGAGGACAATAAAACATAGCTGGAAGGTAGGTGGTGATTGGGAAATGGGGGAAGGGGTGGGGGGGTGTTAGTTATTCTGGAGTTTTTATCCTAAAAGTCGTGAAAAAGTCACAGAATTGCACACAGTATGCAGCCGCATTCTCTATACCACATTTGCTGTGCAGAGTAAATCTGCTAACAGGAACCAGAGTCAGACCCGGTGCTCTCAGTATTCAGCACTCAGTAACAAACCCCCCCCCCCTCTTTTCCTCTCCAATAAAATTCAGTGTGAAGATACCTGTCATAAGGAGTGTTGCTGATACTCAGCTCTGCCAGAATGTAGGCACGTGCGATCTACTTTCTCTAGTGCAGGTGGCGCTATTCCGCAGAGGCCCTATAGCTGGAGAGGAAGTCAAGAGGAACAGGGTTCCTCTATGGTTTCCTGAGTCAATGGGGAAGTGATCCAATTGGATACTGCCACCCCATGTGACTCTAGCAGCCATCTTGGGTCAGGCAGAGCCTATTTAAGGCCCTGGCTCCCGGGCATGCTGTGCATTTTGCAAGTGGATAGAGTCGGAAAATATACCCAGCCTGGTAGGGACAGCACTAGAGTCAGGGAAAGGTTCGTGTCCAGGAGGAAAAGCGTGGGGCTCACAAGTAGATGGCCAGGCAGCACTGTACCCCTCCTACCAGGCACTGTCAGTTTTGCTGAAACCTGCTCTCTACATGCTGTTGGAACTGTGAGTGTTCCGGGTTGGGTTGTCTTCCTGCCGGGTTCACATTGTGAACTGTCTTTGCATTATTTGAAAACAAGTTCTTTCATTGCACTTGGACTGTGTGACATTCTATGCCATTGGCTCCCGCTGCTGTCAATCACAGCCAGTGTGGTGGGAGCGCGGGGGGCGGGGCTGAGCCGCACTCTGTGTGTCTTACAGAAAAAAAAGCCAACTTGGGAGCAAGCATGCCCGAGTGCCCCCACAGGTAGTGGTTTGCTATGGGGGCACTCGGCAAGGAGGAGGGGCCCAGATCGCTGGCAGGGAACCTGAGATGAGGAGGATCGGGGCTGCTTTGTGCAAAACCATTACACAGAGTAGGTAAGTATAACATGTTTTCTTTTTCCTTTACAATCACTTTAACGCATCCCCAAACTAAAAACAGTCACCATTCATAACATTTTACAGGATATAAAAGAGATGAAACGCTGACTACAGACTATATTTGGGCTTAAATTTATAAGGAGGTTCCAAAAGAGTTAGGCCAAAACCACAGCTGCATCACATCAAAAGGAATGACATCTAAAAATGGAGAACCTGGACGCCACCCAAGAATGAAAAGAAATCCGCTGCGCTGCTTACTTTGGGAAGATGGCGGTCATCATTGCGGAAGAGTAGCCCGGTTTGCAGATGCCGTCAGAGAAGTTTGCGTACCTTGTTGCAATTTCTGCTTGCCTAGGAAATAAAATATACAGAAAATCACAACAGATAGACACTCTTGCCGTTAGAACGGGGATATGCAATTAGCGGACCTCCAGCTGTTGCAGAACTACAAGTCCCATGAGGCATAGCAAGACTCTGACAGCCACAAGCATGACACCCAGAGGCAGAGGCATGATGGGACTTGTAGTTTTGCAACAGCTGGGGGTCCGCTAATTGCTTATCCCTGCGTTAGAAGATATTCACACCAAGCAAACAGTCTCATAGGTAATCACGTGCATTGCACCTCCTCTGTTTACTGATAAATAATTCAACATTGCACTTTTCCTTCCCTAATAACAGCAAGAATCAACATGAACCCAAGACATAAAAAATACCCAAATATTAAAGCATTAGATCTCCCGATATGTTCTTGGAAAATCAACATCTGCTTTGACATGTTCCATGGTGAATGAATTTAGGCGCTGAACGTGTGAATATAAATACTGGGGGATGTTCCAGGACTCATTAGAACACGAAGGCTTGGAAAAGCTCCACAACGTCTTCAACGTTACAGAACAAGTCCAGTTGAAATATGAGTAATTACTACAAGATATACCACGACCGGATAACGAAGAACCTTCACAGACACAACCAGTAAGAGAAGAAACAGATTCTCTCAGGTTGGGGGATCAGAAGACATAAAGCAGTAGAAGATTATCTTCTCAGAGCCCGATGGTGCTATAATGATGCATCATTGTACAGTGGGCTCTTTTGGTCCCAGAAGAACGTTGTGTAGCACCCTCTGGTGTGCTACTAGAATAGTGCAGGCAAATGTATTGACTCATGGTAAAATGCGTCAGTTTCAGGGTCAGGGTTTGCTGCAGGTCAGGCTGGGTGACTCACAGAGGCAGGTCTCTGGTGCCTCCCCCTGGTTTTGGAAATTTGGAGGAACTTCTAGAAGTTAGTAGGTGGAGGCCAGAAGGGTTGACCTGCATACCTAAAAAGGAGTTCCGATCCAGAAATCACTCCCTCTACATATTCCATCCCCCCTTGACATTCCACAAACCTCAAAGTCAACCCAGGTGGCATACTTTTGACTTCTTCACCTGCGTCAACACCCTGGGTTTCTAGTTTTTAGTTTTTAGCTTTCCCCACAGGTTGGCCAGGTTACGTTTCTCAAGCACAAGGTCTTATCAGGTCTTCCGCAGAACCCCTTACCCTCAGCCTGACCCAATTAGGGTCCCTTGAGAGATACAGGTCTCCGCTAACCAGATATCCTTGTCTTATATACTGCTACTAATGTGATGTTATCTCTAATGCTCCTTACTTTGACTCCATCATAATTCTGCTTCTTTATGACTATTTGTCTCACCGATAGAAATCCTCGATTATTTTCGTTGCCCCTATTGTAAAGTTACTTTGACACATATAATCTGTTCTGTTTTATATGGTGCGAAATTTCTAATAAACATATTCATAAAAAAAAAAAAAAAAGGAGTTCCACCCCCCCCCCCCCCCAGCAAAAAATGAAGAGTCAGCAGCTACACATACTGTAGCTGCTGACTTCTTATATTAAGATACTTATCTGTCCTGGAATCCAGCGATGTCGGCACCCTAGCTATGAGTAAGCGTCAGATATAAACGTGAAATGCGTTAGCTTCTGTACCTGGGGTATGCCCCCTGTTATGCTCTGACTGTACCATTGCATGGTTTGTGCTTTTATCAATAAACGGCAATCTTCTGGAGTGCGGCTGTCTGAAGAATCTCTTCCTTTACTCCATGTTATGGCGGAGCCTGCACCCTATGGAAGTGGCTACATCTGTGGAGTGGAGCCGTGGCTTTGAGCGGGTATTGTTTCCTCTTGATGTCGGCACCCCAGCCGATGTTTCCATCGGCTCTCGGGTGCTGCCGCCACCATTCATAGTAAAGGAACCCGGCAGTGAATACTTTCGGCTTCACAGCCGGTTCCCTACTGCGCATACGCGAAGCATGCTGCACTTTTTGAATGGCCTGGTGGCGGGGGAAGGAGGAGGGGGCCGAACTTTCGAGTGATCTTGCAGCGGCCAGATCTCTTGGAGGTGGGGACGGGTACCTGTCAAAAACAGGCACCCATTCCCCCTCCTGCACGGAAAGGTGCAAAATGTGGCACCGGAAGAAGGGAGGAGGCTGAAAAGTGGAGCTTTCACTTTTGGGTGAAACTCCGCTTTAAGGGGAACCTGGCCAGACCCCAGACGTACCGTCCTGGCAGGTATCTTTTGTACAGAGGAAAGAAATTGTCCCCATTGTTGTTCTTTGATTTAAATTGGGCATCCTATGAATCCTTTCACCCCATCCAAGTTGTTACCCCTAATAAAACATCAAAACAAAGCCAAGGGACTGACTTCTTGTGTTTGGATGCAAGTGGAGAATGCATGTTGCCTGGCTGTGCAGGCGTGGGGGGAACCAGTCACCAGCAGCCCCTGGGGGGGTAGTGCTACAGTTGGAAGCACCTGCAAAGCTTCTAGAGGAACCTTCCCAAGTGTGTTCTTCTTAGAGCTTCTTAGAGCTTCAAACTTGCCTCAAACTACCTCAACTTGAACCCCATGACCGAAAGAAAATTTACTCTACTATGAGGTGGCTCCAGACTTCAACTCTTCACCAGATTATGGTGGGTGAGCTCAGTAATCGAGCACTGAATTATTGCATCTATGCCCTCCTTCAGCCAAAAGCTCATGACCATAGGTGATAGAAACATCAATAAGAAAACTCTGAGCCTGTTAAAATCCTCTGTCCGCACTATCCCACCATGTACCGCTCCATACAGTCTGCAAAATTACATTCTCTGACCAATCTCACTCCTCCTTTTTGCCCGACTCATGAACACGATCCTGAGGTACCCTAAATGCCTTCACAGACCACTGGAGGAAGCACAACACTCCCTTCCTGAGACAATTAGGAAAGCTGGTGAAAATATAGAATTTTTTTCTCCAACAGTAAAAGTGGTTCATGACCAAAGGACACTAGCAAAAAACGGGAACCTCACCAAATGGGTGGGGTTATACGGCTATACTGGGGGGAGGTCCGAGGGTCCAATCACCAGAGTAGGGATATGCAATTAGCGGACCTCCAGATGTTGCAGAACTACAAATCACATGAGGCATAGCAAGACTCTGACAGCCACGAGCATGACACCCAGAGGCAGAGGCATGATGGGATTTGTAGTTTTGCAACAGCTGGAGGTCCGCTAATTGCTTATCCCTGTTCCAGAGGGTAATGGTATATAATTTATGGTCTAAGAATCAACTTCTGTGCCCTGTACTGTATGATTAAGATAAAAAGATCTTCAAAACAGCAAGAAAGTCAAGGGTGTCTATAAATAAAATAACGATCAATATACATTGCATCTATGCTCCAAAAGCTGGACTACGGGCTCCACAAATATTGTCTAAATCCATTCAAAATGTGCGTTCTTACTTGGTGTGCTCTGTGCATTTCTTAAAGGTCTGTGCAGAGAACCAGCTTGCAACAACTCCTACACTGCCCCTGCGCAGGAACTTCCTGTAATAAAGACCACTCACTGCTGCCGCCTCTCCTTGTGCAGGGTGACTGGTTTTGTCTCCGCCCCCTCCTGTAGTGGGTGGGGCCTGCTGGGTCCCTCCCACAGCTCTGCTCTCTACATAGGCTACTGTATGTGCAGCACAGTGATGATGTCACAGCTAATTTTCAAGGCAATATCTGGATTTGCAAAGGCATTAGGTGTGCACAATTTATATCCCCTGTGGGCTCCTGAAGAATATATTTCAATAAAAATTGTGTGACAGCTTTAAGACGGATGAGGGTATTAAGGTCACAAACCCAAAGTCATCCAGTTTTAAATATATTTATTTGCTACAGGGTAAATACAGGATAAATACGCCTACACGTTTCGGCCATGAGGCCTTAGTCATATATGACTAAGGTCTCACGGCCGAAACGCGTAAGCGTATTTATCATGTATTCACCCTGTAGCAAATAAGTATTTTCGGAACTGGATAACTTTGGGTTGCCGGCTGTTCATCTTTATAAGTATTGTATCTAAATGTGAGTGGAAGAGCACCGATATCTCAACTTCCTTTTAGGACCCCGTTCAAATCAGTGCTTTCTCCGCTGCATGTTGACAAGGGTATTTTAGTCATTTTGTGAGCCTTTTCTGCATATCCGTGTGCCCATTAGCCTTTTGCTAATCTAACTGGGAAACAGTTTTGCTATGCGATGCACAGACAGTGAAGGATGGATGTGGGAAGGCCGTTAACTGGAAGAATTAACAATGTTCACCGTGTCACCACAGAGAATTGTTTATCTTTATAACTAAAGTCATCCAAAGGAGCCGTTATAATTTGAGCCAAGTCTGCTGCTCTGTCAGGGAATGAACAGGCCGTGCTGGATTTGATTTATGGAGTCACAGGAGATAAAGGTACAGCTGTATTACTGCACCTGTAATCACATTCAATCACGTTCCACCTTCCTGACAAGCGCTGCGCTGTTTACATATGAAGGGAACAATAGCATGCCGTTCTGTACTATGTGCTTCTTGTGAAATATGATTTTTGTTCCTCTTCTTGTGTGGCCGCTGCGGGTAAACCCACTTCATTTTAAGTAATGTCAAAGCTGAGCTGGTGTTAAACTATTAACATCTGGCCATGGCACATCACAATGGGGGAAGAGGGCCAAGTCCTATGTCCGCACCAAGCCTTCCGGATAAAAGAGAAATACTAAAGCCTCATTTACACTGCTGCTGGTAAACGGACGTTTTGAGGCATTTGGGCGTTTTTTCAGCTGCCCCTGAACTTTCCTCTATGTTAGGGTGACCAGACATCCCCAGTTTCAGGGGACAGTCCCCGGATTGAGGACACTGTCCCCGGACCAAATCTGTCCCCAGTTGTGTTCCTGGATTGGATGTGAACGGGGCCAAGGCAATTTCAAAGACAGTCGGTGCAGAATTAAAAAAAAAAGAATTCTGAATTACTCACCCCCGCTCTGCTGCTCCTACTAGCTTAGGGGGGAGTGTATTTTTTCCATGATCTGTGCCCCTTTCTGATGATCGCGTGCTGGTCGGAATGGAGGTAATATTTCTTCAGTTATGGGCGCATGCCCATTCCGTTCCCACCCGCGTGTTCTTCTGCCTTGGCTCAAGTCCCGGCCAGCCGCCTGCCTGCCTATGTCCTTGACTTCCCTGGCGGAGTGATCTTCCTCCGCTCCCCACCCAGGAGTATCCAAGGCCCGGAGAGTGAGGCTTGAGAGGCAGTGAGGCGGGTGGTGGCAGTGACAGGCAGCTGAGCTCAGCTGACACCGTCCAGCAGCAGCAACAGTGAGGGGAAGCGGATCCGATGGTGGCGCTGCCAGTGCATTCCACACCAGTGCGCTTTGGGGGTGTCTGTGAATACATTGCGCTGTGTCTGTCTCTTTGGCATCATGGATGGTATCATAACTCACAGGCAGCGGGCACTCTATCATGGCTCTGTCATATAACATGGTCATAAGTTAAAAAAATCAGCAGCCATGTTATATGACAGAGCACTGCCAGCCAGAGCCACGATAGAGTAAAAAAACAGCTGAGGAAAAAAACCAACGGAAAAATCCAAGCTCTACTTACCACACATTTGCAATCTTTGTAACCAAAGCCCTGTTTTTTACGCATACTGCTAGACAGGTAAATTTGGCCGGTCGCAAGCTGGTTGGTAAGCAGAGCTTGGATTTTTCCGTGGATTTTTTGTCATTTGATGCCCTCCAATGCTCCTTGCTGTATAGACCAGTTATAGATGGAGGCAGCGGCTCACTTTTCAGAGCCATGATAGAGCGCCTGCTGCCTGTGAGTTATCATAATGCTAATGATCAGTTGCCAACCGCCCCATAGCAGAGTTACTGCTACAGGACGGTCGCAGTGTGCAGGATCATGTGTGTGTGCGTATATATATATATATATATATATATATATGTGTGTGATCCTGCATTTCTGGGTATCGGAGGCGATCAGCGGGTCCAGCAGACTCGATGTCCACCGGTTCCCGATCGTTCTGTACACAGGCAGATCACCGTTCTGTCAGTATGGAAGACATTGATCCTGTGTTCTTACAAAGCAGGGGCAGGGATCTATGCCTTCCCTTAGTAAAAGCTCCTCCCCCACAGTGAGAAAACACTTGTTAGGCACACATTTAACCCTTTGATTACCCTAGATGTTAACCCCTTCCCAGCCAGTGTCATTAGTACAGTGACAGTGCATACTTTTAACACCGATCACTGTATTAGTGTCACTGGTTCCCACAAAGTGTAACTTAGTGTCCAATTTGTCCGCCGCAATATCACAGTTCCGCTGTAAGACACTGATTGCAGCCATTACTAGTAAAAAAAAAAAAGCCAAAGCAGGGGTTAAAAGCGCCCTTGTTCTGTGCTTCCCAGTCGCTTTTCAGGCACTTCTGAAGCGCTGCCCATTCATTCCAATGGGCAGGGGCGGTTTAGGATCGGTGTATGCAGCGCTCCCAAACCGCCCCAAAGATGCTGCTTGCAGGACTTTTTTTCCCGTCCCGCAAGCGCACCCAGAGCTGTCTTAGTAATGCAGTGGAGGTCCCTACCAGCTTGCCCCAATTTACGCAAATCCTTTCAAGAATTAAAGTATAAATAGTTGACAGAATGAAACATATAATTATTAGAACTTTCAATAAAATTTATTTGAAACAATAAGAAAACATGCCATAAGTCAAAGGCTGATCAGCACAAAGGGCACAGTATGGGAGGAGGCAGAAGGGCACAGTACAGGTGGAGTCAGGTGGACACAATTCTGGTATTCAGGAGGGCACAGTACTGGGACGTGGCCATCCTGGGACAGCTTAGTAGAAAACATGACTATCCCACTAAATCCGGGACCGTTGGAAAGTATGATGCAATGGAAGATTGTCATGGGGCCTCCATGCACCTGGGGCCCCTGGGCAGTGCCCGGTGGTGCCCATGCATTAAGACAGCCCTGAGCACACCGCCCCAATGTGAAAGCACTCGGGCGGCATGAGAGGCAGTTTTCAGGTGCTATTTCCAGAAAACTGCCTCAGTGTGAAAGTGTATCAAACCATTGCTATATTTATTTTACAAAATAAAGTGGTTCTAAAGGAAGAACGTTTTTTTTTTCTTTACCTTTGTGCATTCTTTATAATGAACTGGGAGTTTTGGACCCCCCAAACTTTTTTGTTTCGAAACTCAATTGTTTTTGGACTAAATTCTTACTGGACTCAATCGGGTTTTGTGGAATTCTCATCCTTTTAAAGTAGATAAGGAACTATGAAATTTAACTTTCATGTTTGTTCGTGGTCAATGATTCAAAGTATTAAAGGTAGCCATAACAACAGCCAATCAATTAGTATTTTCAGAAGGAGGTGAGTTATGGTCGCCCTGTATTACTTGCAGGACAGATTTATTTTTAGCCTGTTTTCACATGAGCAATTGTTAAGTTTAGGGGACACGAGTTGGTGTTTACTTACATGGACTGTTGAGTCTCGATCATTAAATAACACAGCATAGGCCAATGCAGAGCCAAAATAAATGCCAAAAGGCAGAACCCTCTTCTCTGGTCCCACCTGCCATTGTGTCAACTGTCAGGACCCGAATCTGGACCTGCAACCTATGCTCTGTCTGGCAGTATCTTGTCTTGCTGAACCACCGGAGATGATGGCCAGCTCCCTGCCTGATTCCTTAAACAACCTTGCATTGTATCTTGTTTCTCTTGAACCTTGAACCCTTTGCGTCTCCCACAAACTTCCTATTTAAGCCCTGCCTTTGCACTTTTTGTTTGCCAGATTATTTTGCACTCTCCAGCCAGTATCTCGCTCTTGTCACTCCTGCTGCTTTTCGTATGTTCGCTGCCACTCATCACTGACCTTTGGTTTGTTCCTTGGCTATGCTTCTGCTTGATCCCAACCTGCAACCACTCATTACCAATCTTTGGCTTGATTACTAACTACACTTCTGCATGATTCCAACCTGCAACCACTAGTTACCGACCTTTGGTTTGTTCCTCGGCTATGCTTCTGCTTGATCCTCACCTGCAACCACTTGTTACCGGCCTTTGGTTTGTTTACTGACTACGCTTCTGCATGATCCCTACTTGCAACCACTCGTTACTGCTCTTTGGTTTGTTCCTCGACTATGCTTCTGCTTGATCCCTACCTGCGACCACTTGTTTCCAGCCTTTGGCTTGTTTACTGACTACGCTTCTGCATGATCCCAGCCTGCAACCACTTGTTACTGACCTTTGGTGTATTCCTCAACTACGCTTCAGCATGATCCCAGCCTGCAACCACTTGTTACTGAACTTTGGTTTGTTCCCCAACTACGCTTCTGCATGATCCCAGCCTGCAACCACTTGTTACAGACTTTTGGTTTGTTCCTCGACTATGCTTCTGCTTGATCCCTACCTGCAACCACTCATTACTAATCTTTGGTTTGTTCCTCAACTATGCTTCTGCTTGATCCCTACCTGCAACCTCTCGTTACCAACCTTTGGCTTGTTTACTGACTACACTTCTGCTTGATCCCTACCTGCAACCACTTGTTACCTTTGGCTTGTTTAGTGACTATGCTTCTGCTTGGTCCCTACCTACTATACCTGCTACTGGACCCTGTCTTGCTCATCTATTGGTGGGGCGATCCTGAGGTCCGCAACCTGCTACCAAGACCCAGCAAAACCCATTTTCACCATCAGAACCTTTGGTGAATATCAGTTAGAGCTTAGACCCCGCACCTCAGGTCTGCCTGTGTCGTTTGCTAGGGTGACCTGCTTGTATACCTATCCTGCTGATGGGTGGGAATCGCTTTATCTGCTATAGCTACTGGACTCCGTGTCTGACCCCTGACTGTGACAAGAACATTTAATATCTTCATATTTTTATCACAACTCCTTGGGAATGATAAACATTCAGTTTTTGAGGTGTTTGTATTATCTGTACAATGAACAATGTTCATCCATCCTCCAATGTAGTCGACCGGTACATAACAATTTCATGTAAAAACTGGTAAAGAATGCAGACGTTTGAAAACACACCATGGATCATGTCTGATACCTCAGCCAGAATAAAGGACTGGCATGAATTAAACTATTTGGATTTAAAATGTCAATTTTAAAAATGTCAAATAAACTGAATAATTAGTGACCCAATGATATCAGATGGATCCCCTCATCCGACAAGGATTACATGAGACCTTTGAATGACAGTTGAACTAGAAGTTCATTTTCTCATCAGCAGACTCTGCCAAGAGGTAAAAGCGCCGAGATTTTGCTTTGGGGGTCATCTCATTTTTACCCTTTCAGTGCCACCCAGCCAATCACAGTGATGAAATGGTTTATAAAGCCTGGCAACCCAACATACGGTCTCACCATTAGGCTGCTGTGTCACTTCCATACAATGGAACAACAAGGGAGATAGCAGCTCGGAGCTGATAAGGAAGTTTCCATTACAAGGCGATACAGCGATCGGTGACACGGGCATCTGGACGCCGTGCTCAATGCAGAAAGCATATCAGAGGCTGAAACTGGTGTCACCCAACATTAGCTCTGCTTTAGCAACCCTATCAGTCCCATACAAGACACAGACAAGGACAGGCAGAGAAGAACTGATTTATAATTCTGCCCAAATACTGTTGCAAAATGGAGTCATAAAAAAAAAAAAAATAGCGTGAGGTCCAAGTATGGCACCCAAGGTTTTACCAAGGTTGCACCAATCCAGATGCACTGCTTCTATTGTTTTGTTAGAAGACAGTGAAGAGTTGATTGAAGAATCCAAAGATCTCTATAGGGAAGAAGAGGTCCATAACCTTAGGACACCAGCAAATAACGGAAGACTCATGCGTGGGGTAGACTTATAGGGAAAGGAATGGTGGCCAGGGGATGTGTCCTCAAAAAGCTTTGCCAATGTCCAATTCCCTGAAGGTACAGGCCTGTACTTCAGGGTCTATAAAGCCTGTGTCCTGTACTGTATGATGTACATACAAGTATTGGTTTATTAAAATGAGTTTTAAAAGTTGAACATTAAAGGAACTTGAGTGTCCTACACAGATCTCTGACCACAACCCTACCAAACACTTGGAGTTGCGGCTGTTCGTATTTGGATTTCATACTAATGGCCATGATTTTGGAATGAGATGTCCATCACGTTTATTTAGGTTTGATGGGTCCACAAACTTTTGGCCATATAATGTGCACATGGGCGTTCGCAGGTAGGGGCAATGGGGGGCAAGTGCCCCCCCCCCCTGGAATCAGGGATCGCAAGGTGTCCGCCATAGGTGTGTGCACGGTTGTGCCCAGGCACGCACACCCTAATCACCCGAGTGCAGCACACAGAGTGTGAGCAGGTGCTGGGCGCTGGAACACTCTCCATGTACCAGCACCCGGCACAAGAAGGTAGATTACACTGTGGATGGCAGCCAGCAGTCTAGCATCAGGAGTCAGCACACACAAAACCCTTCCTGCTCTCCCAGCTCTGCATATACAGACAGAGGGGGCAAGGTGGGTTATCCACAGCCACTCAAGCCTGCAGCGTTGTTGGCACGTGTGTGGATACCGCCTGTGGAACGCTAGGGACTAAGGTCCCCCCCCCCCGTGAACGGGGGGTAACGGGGATGG
>BLSH010001568.1:488631-506255 GCA_018402905.1 Glandirana rugosa
GGGGGAGGCACAAGGAGACCAGGAGGAGGCACAAGGAGACCAGGAGGAGGCACAAGGAGACCAGGAGGAGGCACAAGGAGACCAGAGGGAGGCACGAGGAACCAGGGGGAGGCACGAGGAGACTAGGGGGAGGCACGAGGAGGCCAGGGGGAGACACGAGGAGGCTAGGGGGAGGTACGAGGACAGGGAGGAGGACCAGAGGAACACGGAGGGGGGCCAGAGGAACACGGAGGGGGACCAGAGGAACACAGAGGGGGACCAGAGGAGCAAGGAGGGGGATCAGAGGACTGGAGGAGGATACGGGGGACAGTGAGGGGATGATTGGTGCGGTGGGGGGGGGGTTACAATCACCGATCTCCCTGTATACATTTCATTAAAGAGGTAGTAAACCCGCTGACAAAAAAAAAAATAAAAAAAAATCCTGCAAGACAATAGCATAATAGGTTAGTATGTATTGCATACTAACATATTATGAAATACTTACCTTAGAACGAGGCCCCCGATGCCCGAGTCGGTCAGCGCTAAGGACGCTGACATGTTTGTCCTCTTCTGTCTTCTGGGTACGCGGCTCCGGCGCTGTGAGTGGCCGGAGCCGCGTGACGTCACTCCCGCGCATGCGCGCGGGAGCTCTTCGCACCGGCAGCCAGCTCTGAGTTGCCGGCCGCCTCGCTAATGTCAGCGGCAGCATGCAGGGCGAATATCTCCTAAACCATGCAGGTTTAGGGGATATTCTTTTTACCTACAGGTAAGCCTTATTATAGGCTTACCTGTAGGTAAAAACAGCTTTTAGGGTTTACTAACACTTTAAAGCAGCTGAAAGCCGTGGGAGGAGAAGCGGCTGTCAGCTACTTTTATGAAATATATACAGGGAGATCGATGATTGTAACTCCCCCAGCACCGCACTGATCACCCCTGACTGCCCAAGTATCGGATTAGGTATTGGAGCAATTTGCCCGAGTACAAGTAATTGGGCAAATGCTCGGTGTCAGCACCGATACCGATAATAGTATCGGTGCAACCCAACATAGACTGCATTAGGCTGAAAAACCTTAAGGTTTTACAACCACTTTGAGGTTGAAGTTTAACCCGAAGTGTGGGAATCTTATTTGAAGGTCTTACAAAGTTTTGGATGTTTATTTGAAGTTTAATCTGCTTTTATTTTGCCTTCATTATCCCCCATTAAACATATTATTACAATATTTAAATAAAACCTCTGTTCACTGCATACCTTATTATGGACCCAGTGACAAGAGAACATGAGCAGCAAGCGGCATGTGAACATGCAATGCTGGCTGGGTGTGCAAACCTCAGGGGGGCTACACTGGGCCTTCAGGGAGACCCTACAAGACCATGGAGTCACCCTATACATGGACATTCAACACATCAAACTATTACTGACTTCTTATGCTGCACATAAAATAGGGAAAGGAAACAGCTATGATGGAAGGCATGCTGCTACATTTTCTTTTTCATGGAGGGTTTATTAACTCTTTAAGTTTGTTTCCTGCAGAGGTTGCTGTAACTTTTTACCGAGGGTCCCCAAACTTATGGATTTATTGGCGTAGAACCAAAACACTACCAAGGAACACCTGGGGTGTCAGGACCAACACATGAAAGCTGCAGAATTTCCTCAGAATTTACAGCTGGCTACGGGTGACAGGAAAATAAAATAATACCAGTTTTATAGCCAGTAAAGTAAATGCTAGCAGGGGAAGGGACGCCTTCTGGAGTGGGGGTGGGGGGTCCCTGTCAGAGTCAGGATAAATCATGGGCAATTAGCCCTGTATGGCTTTATTTGGCCAATCTGGAAAGTCCTGTCTGTAAGATTCACACAGAGAGAAGATTCAGGAAACAGAAGAGACAACAGCCACCGCCGCCGACCTGGAGAGCAGCAGCACAGCCAGAGGGAAAAATAATACAAATGAAAGTTTAGAGTCTCAACGGGTCATGAAAGTTTCTTGTTGGCCATCAGCACCTCTTCTATGTGATGACACGATATGTCAGCAACTGAATCCTAATAGAACTACTGTATCGAGAGCATGATCTCTGTAATCTAGACCTTTCTATCACTGGAGGATAGAATTCCATGCCTCATTAGTCTCCAGGAAAAGTCATCGCTTCTACTGCAAGTCAACCATGGATGAGGAGTAGAGGCATCATGGTAGACAACAGTCACACGACACCTGAAACACATATGCCATATGTCCATGGCAGCATGCAATAGCGGTCATCAATACAAATCTACATACTAATAATAAAAAAAACTCTATGTCCAACATAATGTGGACAACACACCATGTGTTCAGGGTTTCCCCATGAAGGGTACTCATAATCCTGCATTATTCAAAGATCTTGTAGACAACTGTATTCTTCAAACCTTGTGGTAACCGTTTGGGGAAGACTCCCTTCTCTGCATGGAAGGCTTTTCCTATTCCTTTTTGGCTCTAATTCTCCTTCCTTTATTTCCATACACGATATGGCCAAACATAGATGGCAACTCCTCTTGAGAAATTGAGTTCAGGTGTTTCCAGTGAAGGGTACTGGTAAGCAGGGGAGGGCTGGCCCAGGGGGTAGGGTGGCAATTGCCCCCCAGGCCACCCTAACTTACATTTAAAATGGCCGATGGCTGCTGCCCGCTCACACTTTTTTTTTCTTGTGGAGGAAGGAAATAGGGCCCAGGGGCGCAGCCACCAACTAACTGCAGGCAAAGGGGGGGCGCCCAGGGCCAGCCCTACCATGGATCCCTCTAGGCCCATTGGGTGGGCATGGATGGTGAGCTGATTCGATGGTTCAATGGGCCACTTGACTGGACTTGTCCCCCAGGCCTACGGCTGCCAGCCCTCCCCTGCTGGTAAGGCTTCAGCATCATTTAGCAAACTGTGCTCTTCCAACCTTGTGGTAACCCTATGGACTCTTATGTTCCAGCATGACCGTGTCCCTGTGTACAAAGTCAGCTCCATAAAGACGTGGTTTGAATAGTTTGGTGTGGAGGAACTCGAATGTTCTGCACAAAGCCCTGACCTCAACCCTACTCAACAACCTTGGGATGAATTGAACCCGATTGTGAACCAGGTCTTCCCATCCAACATCATTACCTGACCTCACAAATGGGCCAGATTCTCACAGACACTCCAAAATGTTGTAGAAAGTCTTTCCAGAAGAGTGGAGGCTGTTAAGGCCCGTACATGCGGTACGATTATCGGCCAACAATGGTCGTCCAACAGCCTGTTGGACGATTATCCGACTGTTAGTATGCACGATTCGACAGCCGATTTCCAATTATCATCCAACAGAAGTTGGCTGACAAGACTAGAAAACTTTTGTTGGCCAACAAGGCGTTGGCCGATTGTTGGCTCGTGTGTACAGAAGTTGGCCCAACAAAAAGTTGGAAGTGCAAACAAGCATGCTCGGAATTAGGAAGTGTTCGCTCGTGTAACCTGTGTTCCTAATTCACAAATCACATTCACCTGAACTTCCTCGTTATACCCTTGTAGCACGTCACTACGTTCGGCTTTGTTGGCGATTACTTGACTAACGTCAGTATGCTAGACACAACCGCCAACAGCCAATTTGGATAAAAGTTGGACGTTCAGTTGGCCAACAATCTGCACGTGTGTACGGGGCTTGCAAAGGGGTCCAATTTCATGTTAATGACTATGGGGGAGCACAACTCTATGTTAAAGAGGCTTTTCCTATGGATCACAGGTGTGCAGTTCGTTCTGCACTCCTGTGACGTTTTCAGCCAACAGACATCGAATAGCCTGACCAACAGCTGGCTCAACCTCTCAGCATGCCACTGAGAACCTGAACCAGCTGCTCCTACCCCCTCAACAGCCCAGCACTCTAGTGACAGAGCTGGAGGCACAGAGTAGAGAGACAGTGGCTGACAGTCACCAGACTGTAGGCAGAGAACTGAGCGATCAGCGGTCTTTAGTTCTCAGTCTTAGAAGCAATGGGGAACATTGCAGATCCACCTAGGTGAATATATTTTTTTTTCCACAATCCCCTACTTCTGTTTTAACGACCATGGTCTTGGAATGGAAAGTCCAATGAGTTGTTATATATTGTATTGTGCTGCCATGACATACATATGGGGCAAGCAGCATCTGCAACATCACGTACTGTGCTGGCAACACTGCAGCACAAAAGCTCTGTAGTTGGGACTTATGTGTAGGATTCTATGCACACAGCCATTAATGTCTAAACCGCTGACAACGGAGATGCCTCAGCATCTCTGTCTTATGTACAACCCTACCTTACAACCCCACTACATCCTTCATCCTCTGTTCTGCCCAGTGCACCCTACCAATTTCAGTTTACTGTTAGACCCCTTTCACACTGAGGCCCTTTACAGGCGCTATTTAGCTAAAAAAGAGCACCTGTAAAGCTCCTCAAAAGCCGCTCGCCATCCACCCCAATGTGAAAGCCGGAGCGGAGGGGCGGTGCGCTTGCAGGACGTTACAAAAACTCCTGCAAGCCACATCTGCGGTGCGGTGAGCGGTGATATACTGCTCCTCCACCGCCCCTGCCCATTGAAAATAATGGGGTAGCTCTTCCGTTGCGGCTGCACACCGCCTCGGAAACACGAAGCGTGGCCACTTTTAACCCATTGTGGGGGGTTAAAAGCGCACCACTTCCGCCGCCGTAGCCTGTGACTAGCGGGGATTTAATGTTAACGCCCCACTGCCCCCAGTGTGAAAGTGCCCTTAGAGAAGTAAAAAATGTGGAACCCCCTCCCCAGGTAGTGGTGCCAGCCGAGAGCGTCAACAACTTCCACATAGGTAGAAGTGGATGGACCTGTGTCTTTTTTCAACTTTATAAACTATGTATAATACATCACATGTATTCTTTGGCCACGGCTCCCTCCAACATGGCCCATTGGACCTGCATCATTGCAGGAATGAGCCTATTCAGCTTGTATTCATTTAAAAGAACAGAAAAATATGGAGCAGATTAGAGATTCATAATATAAAAGCGTCGTTTTTCATTACATGAGACAGAATTACAGCATGGAAAACATGATCACATTTCATTTCTGCCAACTTATAGTAAGGTTGTACAGAGGAGGACTCTGTAGATTAGTATATTATTTAATGTTATGGCTCAGGTGGAATTCACTATGTAAATATTCATATACAGACATATATTCCGTGTAAAACGATAACAAGGCTAAATAAAGGGAAGAATGTCTCTCGTTACTTACAGTTTAGAGTCCAATTTAAGCAGGAATCCCAGGCGGTCATATTCTGGAAGAAGAAAGAACAGAATGTTTATCTCGCAGGTTAGGGTTTTAAGAGGAAATGAAAAGCAAAGGGTCAATTGTTCCATTGTTCTTCATTTGAGGACAATAATATTCAATACAAAAGAATACAATGTGCCAAGAGTTATTATTGCAGAATTTGTTTTTAACCACTTCAATACTGGGCACTTAAACCCCCTTCCTTCCCGGACCAATTTTCAGCTTTCAGCGCTGTTGCAGTTTGAGTGACAATTGCGCGGTCATGCGACACTGTACCCATATGAAATTTTTATCATTTTTTTCACACAAATCAAGCTTTCTTTTGGTGGTATTTAATCACCCCTGGGTTTTTTATTTTTTGCGCTATAAATTAAAAAAGACTGAAAATTTTCAAAAACAATGCATTTTTCTTTGTTTCTGTTATAAAATTTTGCAAATAAGTAATTTCTCTTCATAAATTTTGACCACAAATGATACGGCTACATTTCTTTGGTAAAAATAACCCAAATCGGGGTTTATTTGGTGTTGGCAGACAGATGTTTTGGGGACTGTGACAGATGTGACGAGGACAGACAGATGTTTTGTGTATGGTGACAGATGTGACGGGGACAGACAGATGTTTTGTGTATGGTGACAGATGTGACAGGGACAGACAGATGTTTTGTGTATGGTGACAGATGTGACGAGGACAGACAGATGTTTTGTGTATGGTGACAGATGTGACGGGGACAGACAGATGTTTTGTGTATGGTGACAGATGTGATGGGGGAAGACAGATGTTTTGTGTATGGTGACAGATGTGACGGGGACATACAAATGTTTTGTGTATGGTGACAGATGTGACGGGGACAGACAGATGTTTTGGGGACTGTGACAGATGTGACGGGGACAGACAGATGTTTTGTGTATGGTGACAGATGTAACGGGGACATACAGATGTTTTGGGGACTGTGACAGATGCAACAGGGACAGACAGATGTTTTGTGTATGGTGACAGATGTGACGGACAGATGTTTTGGGGACTGTGGCAAATGTTTTGTGTATGGTGACAGATGTGATGGGGGACATACAGATGTTTTTTGGACTGTTTTATGGGGACACTGATGTGTATGGGGACAGGGGTATCAGTGGTGCTTGGTGCACTGTGTGGGGGGCGATCTGTGAGAGCTCTCTGTATGAAATCCTCATCATACAGAGAGCTGTCACATAGCTGCAGCTTCCACCCCTTCCCCCCCCCCCCCCCACACTGAGCTCTCACTGAGCTCGGCGGGGGGAGAACTGTCACAGAGACGTTTGTCTCTGTTTACAATGTGACGGCCGTGATTGGACACAGCCGTCATATGATCGGGAGGGCCAATCACTGCGCCCATATCCCAATCTCTGCCCGGTTGGATCTTGTGATCATAATGATCACAGGATCGAGCCGCAGCGCACCGCGTGGCCGCGCTGCGAGCACCCGTTCTGCAGGACGTAAATACACGTCCTGTCAGAACAGGGAAGCTCCCATCCGGCCGTATATATACAGTGGCCGGGTGGGAGGTGGTTAAAGCGGAGTTCCACTCGTTTTTCTAGTTTATTAAAAGTCAGCAGCTACAAAAAGTGTAGCTGCTGACTTTTAATAAACACTAACTTACCTATCTCCCGGTCCAGCGATGGCTGCGACCGAAGCCTCGCTCGTCTCCCCCCTCCTCCCTGCGGTGCCGGCATTGCAGGTGTGGGCACCAGCCATGGCTTCACGGCCGGGCACGCACTGCGCATGCGGGAGTCGCGCGGTGCGTTGCCAGTGGCCAGGCAATCTTCTGGGACCTGTGACGTGTCCCCGAAGATTGCCAGGAGGGAGGGGCCGGCTAGGAGGAGAGGAGGAGTCGCCTAGGCAGCCCAGAAGAGGAAAGAGGAAGAGGGACAGGAAATACCTCTGAAAATAGGGTATCCACTCCCCACCCCAAAAAAATTACATGCCAAATGTGGCATGTAAGGGGGTGAGGAGTACTTAAAGCGGAAGTTCCACTTTTGGGTGGAACTCCGCTTGAAGTAATTTTTAATGTTTTTTGTGCTCTGTTATTTATTCATTTTGTGTTAGAAATCTGTAGTTTAGTAACTAGAGGAAGGGTAGACTAGCTACCATAATCTAACTCAGGGTTTCTCAACCAGGGTTCCTCCAGAGGTTGCTAGGGGTTCCTTGAGCAATGGTCAATTTCTACCTCTCACATAAATTCCCATAAATCTGTAAAGGGGAATTCTTCCCAATGACCACAAGTGTAAGGAGCATTCTTCCCATTGACCATCACACTAATGTATCATGAGTTGTAGATTTTTAATTTTTAGCAGGGGTTCCCGAGACCGGAGAATAATTTCAAGGGTTCCTTGGTGTTGAAAAGGTTGAGAAAGGGTGAACTAGAGGAAGGGTAGACTAGCTACCATAATCGAACTGCTTAAAGCGGAGTTCCACCCAACTTTACAAGGTGGTCTCAAACTAAAGACCTCCCCTCCACCCCAGGTTTTTGGATGCATATAAATATATATATATATATATATATTTTTATCTTTCCTACCTTTTAAGAAGCAAAAAGTGTACTTCCATCCTAGCCGGGCCGCGGCAAAGAATGTAAATTTCTCCTCTTACAGCGAGCCCTCTTCCTTCTCCCTCGCTGCCTTCTGGGACCTGTGTGTGTCCCAGAAGACGAGGTGGCCATTCACAAAGCACCGCACAACTCCCGCATGCGCAGTAGGAAACTGGTTGTGAAACCTGAAGGCTCCACTGCCAGTTCCCCTTAGTTGTAATGGCGGCACCTGCACCCGAGCCGGTGGACGAATTGGCCTCGGGGGGCCAACATCGCCGGTTAGCTGGACAGGTAAGTGTCCTTATTAAAAGTCAGCAGCTACAGTACTTGTAGCTGCTGACTTTTAAAAAAAACTTTTGAGGCTGGAACTCCACTTTCAGGAGGAGTACTGCCCCCCCCCCCCAAAAATAAAAGTCAGCAGCTACAAAAATTGTAGCTGCTGACTTTTAATAAGGACACTTGCCTGTCCTGGAGCCCAGCGATGTCGGCACCCCAGCTGATGATTCCATCGGCTGTCGGGTTCTGCCGCTGCCATTGCCGATAGGGGAACCCAGCAGTGAAACCTTGCAAGGCTTTGCTGCTGGGTCCATACTGTGAATGCGTGAATTGTACACAAATGCAGATTGTTGGCCAACCAAACGTCCAACTTTTGATCAAACTGGCTGGTGGCGCTTGTGTCTAGCGTACTAACATGAGTCAAGTAATCGGCGGAACGTAGTGACGTGTTAGGAGCGTATAACGAGCAAGTTGAGGTGAATGTGATTTGTGAATTAGGAACACAGGTTACACGACCAAACACTTGTTGGATTCTGAGCATGCGTGTTTAGCACTCCCAACTTTTTGTTGGCCAACTTCTGTACACAGGAGCCAAAAATTGGCCAACACCTTGTTGGCCAACAAAAGTTTTCTAGTCTTGTCAGCCAACTTCTGTTGGTCAACAATTGAAAATTGGCTGTTGGATCGTGCGTACTATCGCCGTTGTTGGCCAATTGTTGTACCATGTGTACGGGCCTTTAGTGGCCTGGCAGCAGGGGAAGGAGGAGGGAGGAGGAGGAGGCCGGACTTCTGATGTACCTCGCTGTGGCGAGGACCGATGGAAGTGGGTCAAAAGCAGGCAACCGCTCCCCCCTTCCCCCCGAAAGGTGCCAAATGTTGCACCGGAGGAGGGGGGGGGGGGGAAGAATCAGATAAGCAGAAGTTTCACTTTTGGGTGGAACTCCGCTGTTACGTACCTGACGGTGGAGTCTGTCTTGTGCAGGGAACAACCGCTCTTGCGCACCCGATTCGAGGACCCCTGGTAGTGTAGACAGAGGCCCGAGAGTGCGGGATGGCACGAGGGCTGGATGGTCACAGATGTTGTAGTGAGATTCCAGCAGGTCGTGCAAACAGGAGAATGGTCGTACAAGCAGGGTTGGCAACGTGCAGGCAGAAAGGTACAAAAGGGGTTAGGCAAGCGGATCGTCAAGTTCAGGCAAGGTTCGTTAACGGGCGGGCAGCGGAGGTACAGAGGAGTAGACAAACGGATGGTCGTGGATAGCCGGGGTCGATGCAGGTAGCGGACAACAGGTCAAAGCAAGCCGGGTAGACAGGAAACAGGTGAAAACACAGGAACAGGTAGGGAGCTGAGGCTCACAGGTCTGGAACGCTGTAGAACAAGCAGCAACTTGGTGCAGTATGTCCAGGGTTTAAATAGGCACCATTTGGCGCCGTTTCCGGCGCGTGCGCGCGCACGGGCGCGCGCACGAGCACGGGAGCGCGCGAACGCGCACGGGAGCGCGCGAGCGCGCACGGATGCGCGCGCACCACCCGGAAACGGCCAGGAACACTGGCAAAGTCCTTTTTACTGACATCCGCTTTAACCACTTGCCCTCTAGAAGGTTTTACCCCATTCATGACCAGGGCATTTTTTGATATTTAGCACTGCACTACTTTAACTGGTAATTGCACGGGCATGCAACACTGTATCCAGATAAAATTTACATACTTTTTTTCACAAAAATAGAGCGTTCTTTTGGTGGTATTTAATCACCACTGGGTTTTTTTTTTTTTAATCAAGACAAGGTTTTATTGAGAAATAAAACACAAAACAATAAGCAGTACACATGGAGTACTTCCAAGACAGCCCAATTTTGCCACACCTTTGGCTCCGCCTCTGATTCCACCCCATTTGTCCTGCTTATGTATATGGTGGAGGTGTCGGGGGTGGAGATTTTTGCGGTGTCTATCCAACTATTTTTTCAGCCGTGGTACGCAGCACCGCACCTGCGCCACTGGAAGCGACTTGAAGAAAAATGGTGGCGGCACCGGCTCGCTTTCTCACGCCAGCTGTGGCCTACAGGTATATGGACAGGCTAGGGTAGTGCGTTGATTTTTAGTTTGAGCATTACAGGTTAGCAACATTTGGGCGTAGGGTATAAATTAAATGAAATTAGCAACCAACCAGCAGATCAGCAGCCACTACTAAAATATGATGGTTTCCCTCTGTGCTCTATCATGTATCCTGCCGCTACAGAACTAACTTACCAGGTAACCTCCCTGGTGCTCTCACTCTCTCTCAGGCTGCAGAGCTTCGCCTCATGCATGCACTAGAGAAGAAGGCGGGCTGGGAGCAAGGCTGGCCAGACCCCTCAGAGTTCCACCCAAAGGAAATGCACACCTCGCAGGCTCTGCCCGTTTTCTGTGTCTCGTGGATAACCTGGCCCCTGCAGCGCCTCAGCTCTTCATGAGTGTCAGTCTGACTCTGTGTGCGAGCAGCCTGCCGCAAAATGAGTACCGTGTACTGTGTGTGCTATACTGAGGGCAGCGGGGCAGCCTTTTTACAGATCCTCAGAGGGGTCCACGGAAATATTGCCACCCTGCCATGTCCGCCCCTGCCGGCACGGCGCCCCTACCTGATGTGCACTCAGCGACAGAACAGTTCAGTAACCACCTTGATAAAAGCATTCAAAGATGCATCCCCCACCTTTGGCACCTGCAGTCGAGCATACAATTACATTCATTACTCAGAGAGGTCTAACCTAGCCAATGAGTGGTCTGTCCATCACCAGTTCCAATGGGCTCAAGCCTGGGATATCCAGCCAGGGACCTCATAAGTTATCAAATTTATGCGGATGTCCCCTATACTGGTAAATGTATTTCTCTAATATATGGGTTTCCCCCACGCACTGCATTCATTCTTTGTGAGAAAGAAAGAGTCAGTCAACTTCCAGTTTCTAAGTATTATCTTTCGGGCTTGAAAAAGAGCTCTGGTTACCACCTCTCTCGTAGGAGCTGGTAGCTGAAAGTCATATAAAATGCCCAAGAGGCATGGTTTAGCATCAAGCTGTATTGAGGGCTGAAATACTATATTTATAGTGTTCATCACTCCGCCCAATAGAGATGTAGCTTGGGGCACCCCAAGGCTAAGTAAATCAGGTCCCCCGTACGTCGTGCCCCATATAGGGCACCAAAAAAAAAAAAAAAAAAAAGACCCATTTCCAATTCATCCTAGAGGTGTTCAGTAGGTTGAGGTCCGGGCCCTGTATAGGACAATCCAGTTCTTCCACACCAAACTGGAGCTGGCATTGTACACAGGAGAACAATCATGCCGGAACAGAAAAGGGTCTTCCCCAAACTGCTACCACAAGGATGGATGAGTACAATAGTCTAAAATAAGCTGCACCATTAACAGTATCCTTCAATGGAAACATCTGACCTCAGTCTCTCGGGGTTGCCATTTATGTTTGGCCATAAAGTGCATGTTAATATTGTCTGTGCATGAAAACGAAAGAGGAGTAGAGCCAAAAAGGAGGAATAGGAAAAGCAGCCATTCATGTAGATAGCGGGAATAAGTAACAATCTGCATCTAGTTAAAGAATTTCCCTCGTCAAGTTTTATTTGTTGAGGAGCACACTTGTACTGGGCCTCTACGAACCTCTCAGTTAATTCAGGAAGAGGCTTAATCCAAAAGCTGAGGGATAAGTCCAAAAGCTCCATGCTGTATCAACCTTTAAGACAGGGGTGCCCAACCAGTGGCCCGGGGGCCACATGTGGCCAGCGGAGCCCTCTGATGTGGCCTGTGACCTCCTGCTCTGGGTTGGCAAGCCCAGATCGCGGGTTGCCAACCCACCATTCCAGAGCACCCGGGTAGAGGAAGCAAGCGGAGTGATAACCAACTTCACTTTCAGAAAGTGCACAACACCACCAAGATATAATAGAATTCTATGGCAAAGTGCAGCTAACCTGCAGGAAAGCCACAGGTGCACTGTGCTGCACCCATGGTGTGGGTAAACTGTAGCGCATCAGGATGAAAGCAGCCTTAGGCCCCTTTCACACGATTGGTCTGACCCAATCAGACCCTCTATTCACCTCTATGGAGCAGCCGATGAACTTGTGTCCATTTACACCTGCCTACCTCCAATCTGATCCACTAAAAAAAACAAAAGCGGATCCGTCCCCTTCCATCTGAGCGGATCGGGGAGGGGCTCACAGAGTAAAGGGGCTATGTCTGCTTTGCATATGCAGAGTGGACACGGATCTGTTATCATCCCTCCATTTTGGCCCGCAGCCGGTTACTAAGTCGTTTAAGTGGCCTTCGCTCTTTAAAAGGTTGGGCACCCCTGCTTTAAGATGTCCATTTGGAGATATGAAATAATTGTTAATTCTCTTGAATATCCTCAATCTTAGTAAAGGTTTTGCATAAGTAGATGTCTGATGATCTCCAGGATGTGACTGTGGTCCATGTGGCAGCCAACAGAATAGGCTAAATCATTTTTTTTAAAAGGCCTTTGTGGTAGATGATTAGGCTGATCACTATTCTAATATGGTAATCCTGAGTTTGATACTTATGAGGTTTTCTACATCCTAAAAAAATAAATGAGCCAGACCACAAAGTAGGGAGTAGACCACCCACACTGAAATAGCCATGGAAACACAGAGGAGAGATCAAGGATGAATCTCAATCTTTTGGGAGTAAAATTACTTCAAAGATTTTGTATTAAGCTTTATTTTGAGGTACGAGACCAATCCCTCCTTTTGGAGAACATACTATATACTTCTCTATATACCATTTTCTTTCCCCCTTCTACTCTTCTTTCTCTTTACCTTTCTTACACTTTACCTTTGCCTCCTTAGGGACATACTGTATATATCTATGCTTTGGGTATCAGTTCACAAAAAGGATATCGGGGAACTGGAGAAAGTGCAGAGAAGGGCAACCAAACTGAAAAGAGGCACGGAGGAGCTCAGCTATGAGCAAAGAGTAGAGGAACTCAATCAATTCTCTCTGGGGAAGAGGAGATTAAGGGGGGGGTATGATCTACATGTATAAATACATAAGGGGGATACTATCTCCATGTATAAATACATAAGGGGGATATGATCTCCATGTATAAATACATAAGGGGGATATGATCTCCAGGTATAAATACAGAAGGGGGATATGATCTCCATCTATAAATACATAAGGGGAGATATGATCTCCATGTATAAATACATAAGGGGAGATATGATCTCCATGTATAAATATATAAGGGGGGATATGATCTCCATGTATAAATACATAAGGGGAGATATGATCTCCATGTATAAATATATAAGGGGGGATATGATCTCCATGTATAAATACATAAGGGGGGATATGATCACCATGTATAAATACATAAGGGGGGATATGATCTCCATGTATAAATACATAAGGGGGATATGATCACCATGTATAAATACATAAGACAGAAATACAGGGCTCTTGGAAAATCAGTAGACGTGTTTCACACTCCTTTAGTGCTTAATCAGTATTGGCATGTGACCGCTTTGACCAATTGGATTAGCTTTGATCTGTTCCAGAAGCCCTACAGAAGAGGAAGAAGAGTGGGTATTTCAAATCCTTGGACCACTGCACCTGCCATGTGGGCACTGATGGCTCATCACCCACAGAGGTAAGTACAGCGGGGACCGGGGTGAAAGTTGGGGGTGATGAGGGGGTAGAGTGTTAGTTGACCTTTAATTTTTTTTATGAAAAGGTGAACTTATGCCTCGTACACGCGGTGCAGCGGTCGTACAACCACACGCTCAACTTTTGCCCAAAATCAGCTGTTGAAGGTTGTGTCTAGCGTACAACAAAGCCAAACGTAGTGACGTGTTACGAGCGTATAAAGAGGAAGTTCATGTGAATGTGATTTGTGAATTAGGAATGTAGGTTTACACCAACGGACACTTCCGGGCGTTCCTGACTTCTGAGCATGCGTGTTTTGCAGGTACAACTTTTGTTTGGCCAACTTCTCTGTACACATAAGTCAACAATCATACAACAGCTTGTTGTACAGCAAAAGTTTTCTAGTCTGCTCAGCCAACTTGTACGGCTGTTGAACATCGGCTGTTGTAATCGCGCGTACTAACGGTCGGATGATCGTACAACAAGTTGTTGTAAGACCGTTGTTGTACGATCGTTGCATCGTGTGTACGGGGCTTAACACTTTAAGCAAATACATGTATTGATGCAATAGCTGCATTCATTTGTGTCTTTTATAATCTCTTATTTTATATGCAGCTTTAAAAACGAACCTAGCAGTATGTTTTTTGGTTGTGATAGAAAAGCGCTACCCATAGACGACTCTCACAGATACAAGGAGGAGAACAAACAAACACGATTGGAGGTCCAAGCTCCGCTCCAGAGATGAGAGAAATCACGAATGTGACATCTAGAGAAGCCAACGTGAGCCATTTTGAAGAAGAAAATGGTTGAAAGGCCCAGAAAGCATAACAAAGCCGGAGTCACATTCCCCTCCTCAGTCTGCCCATCAGTCATGGCTTTCTGGGAAATATCGCTCAATAAATGTTTATGTAGAGATAACGTTACCCATCATTTATGAAACTTACATTTCACATGCAGACTAAGAATAGGGCCAATAATTCTGTATATTAAACCAGGAATGAACAAACTTCCTGGGCCCCACGACCTGCGATGCATGTTGGGTTATATGGGGGATATACATTTTGAGCAACCTCAGGACCAACACAACGTGCTCACCCAACTGGCCAGCCAAAGCGTGGGAAGCGGGTTTCCATACACCGTGTCCGCTCTTCTCAGAAGTTGGAATTGACAGTTATAAATGTAATAACCAAGTTATACAAGACGAATGTTTAAATAGACGTTGGTGGGAAGCAATAAATGTCTGATGAGTGTTTAGTTAGCGCAGAGTGGAAAGATATGGAAGGGTTGTACGCTACAAGTCGCCATGGACGAAGACCAAGGGTTCCCATAATCTGCGGGGGTCTGATATATAGCCCCCATCATCACATCCTGGGCAGCTGCACTCATTTATTACCAATATCAGACACTTTACAGGGCATCAACAATATTCCCAGATTTGCGACCCTCAGTGGTCAAGAACTTAACATAAACAAAGAAGCTTTGAATTCCAGCCTGGGCCCCCCACCAAAGTTTACCTCTCCTCTAGCAAATCGCTGGATTAGCTACACTAACCACACTAAAAGCCCCAAATATTCACCTATATCTATGATTATCTGGTGCGTTGGCCCCAAGTCTTCTATCTTCTGGACTGAAGAGTGGTGGGTCCTTCTTTGGGTGGCCACATCACTGTCTGGGTAATGTGCCCAGCAGCAGAGGCAATGCTGTCAATCCAGAAATCAAAAGGTAGACAGTGATTCACAATTCAACAAATTTCCATCCCCCTGTAGTGCAAACAGACCTAGCCTACGTCTGCTCTGAATTCAGGAGCAGCATTCTCACCACAAAGGAGCTGCGTGAGGTGGACATCATTGGCAAGCCAACAGGTACTTTTGGGACTTTGCAGGGGAAGTAAGACATAATTGTAAGTGCAGATACAAGTCCTGAGAATTCACATGAACTGGACAAGACAGAATCTAAAGCAGCAGTATGGAGTAGCCAATCAGCTTCTATCTTTGGCATGTTCAGTTAAGCTTTGAAAATGAAAGCTAGAAGCTGACTGGTTGCCACGCACAGCTGCTCCAGATTCTGTTTCCTCTAGTCTTAGTAAATTTCCCTCATTGTTTTTTTTATGGGAGGTTTAAAGACCAGATAAAGCCTAAATATAAACCCTATCAGGAGGCCAGGAGTGGTCCCACACAGCAAGGTACTGTGATATGAAGGCTAAGGGAGCCTGAGGAACCTGTGGCCAGGGAGACCATTGCTGAAGAGTAGCCAGGTGGACTATTATTTTCTATCACCTGTTGTTGCTTTGTGAAGCTGAAACCCCTGTGTGGGCAACCTTGCAAAGACTTTAATGTTTGTTTAAATAAAAGTGGTATACAGGCGGTCCCCGGGTTACAAACAAGATAGGGACTGTAGGGTTGTTCTTAAGTTGAATTTGTTTGTAAGTGTAGCTTCAGCCAAAAAAAATATTTTAATCTTTTTGGATAGCATAGAGAAGGGGTAACACCCCTGTAATGTTTGTTTTGCTGTCGATGTTTCTGTTCAGAAGATTTTACCTCACTTCCTGTCCCAATGAGAATTGGATTTTGAAAATTTTGGGTTGTTGTGGAAACAAACCTTGGTGATAAAGCATCAGTGGAGACACCTTTCTCCCATAATAACTCTTACAGGAGTGCATTTCCCTTCCTAGGGGGAGATTTCTTCTCACTTCCTGTTGTCTCCCTCCGTTTGTAAGTAGGAGTCGTTCATAAGTCGGATGTTTCTTACTAGGGGACCGCCTGTAGTGGTATGATAAGCTTTTACAACATAGTTCATACTGGCATTGACTTCACTCAAAACCACATCTACCACCTGAGTCTAATCACCTCATATCATAGCACTAATGAGTCCAACAAAGAAGATTATTATCATCAACGGGGGCGCTTGTGGCTTGGCATGAATAATCTGCACGAATGTTTGCAATTAATCTTTTTCTCCATAACTGACACAACCAAATATCACCACCATTTGCTTCAGTCCTGACAGGGACAAGGCATAACATAACACCCAAGCCAGCCAAAGCATGTTATACAATTGATATACAGGGTGGGCCATTTATATGGATACACCTCAATAAAATGGGAATGGTTGGTGATATAAACTTCCTGTTTGTGGCACATTAGTATATGTGAGGGGGGAAACTTTTCAAGATGGGTGGTGACCATGGCGGCCATTTTGAAGTTGGCCATTTTGAATCCAACTTTTGTTTTTTCAATAGGAAGAGTTTAATGTGACTAGGGTTGCCACCTCATCCCTTTAAACCTGAACACATATCAATTACACAGGTTGTTCTGTGGCTAATTAAGGTGATAATTAAACTCACTTGGTGCCTTACCTGCTTTAAATTAGCCTCAGAACAACAACCTGTGTAATTCATATGTGTTCGGGTTTAAAGGGATGAGGTGGCAACCCTACATGTGACACATCAAACTTTTTGGGAATTTCACAAGAAAAACAATGGTGTGCTTGGTTTTAACGTAACTTTATTCTTTCATGAGTTATTTACAAGTTTCTGACCACTTATTATTCACCAGTCTTTGAACATTTATTGAGTACTTTCTTATTTCAATGCAATTTTGGTTCGTGTGGTAACAAAAAGAACACTTTAAGGGTTTTTCAAACTACACAGTGTACATCCCAACGGTGGAGTAGGGAAATTTGGGCTTGTGTATACTTAATGTGTCCAACAACAAGACTCCGATTAAATTTCGTCCATTCCGTGGTTCACTCAAATTAATAGTGGAATTAATCGGTGTCTTGTTGGACACATTAACTATACACAAGTCCAAATTTCCCTACTCCACCGTTGGGATCAGTGTAATTTGAGAAGGATAACTTTTTTGTTTTCAACCTAAGTTTTACCGGTTGAAGTTTTACCGGCGGTACCAGTGGT
>BLSH010001568.1:506265-536236 GCA_018402905.1 Glandirana rugosa
AATAACCCTTAAAGTGTTCTTTTTGTTACCACACGAACCAAAATTGCATTGAAATAAGAAAGTACTCAATAAATGTTCAAAGACTGGTGAATATTTTACACAAGTTACACGACGGGTAACACAACCTAACAGTTACGTTGGGAGAAGAGGGTGAGAAGTGTGTGACTATCGTTGTGGCGTCCTCTTTACGATCGCGTCCAAAGGTCATAGGCATCAAAGTCCACGACGTGTAGAGCATAGAAGTGTCGTATCTGTTAACGGAAGTCTACTGGGGTTTCTATTTTCAGACTCCCCCAGTCTAGCCCTCTGGAACCCCCGGTAAGTTGACCGGGTGCTGCTGGTTAGGTGAAAGGTCCTTTGACAAGTAGATCCTTACGAGCCTGGACTGTGGGTATTACACCACCACGTGGTAGAACGACCTTGAAGTTGAATGGCCCCCAAGGTCTCCCGATCTGACCCCCTCAGACTTTTATCTTTGGGGTCATCTGAAGGCAATTGTCTATGCTGTGAAGATACGAGATGTGCAGCACCTGAAACTACGGATACTGGAAACCTGCGCTAGCATTTCTCCTGCGGTGTTGCTATCAGTGTGTGAAGAGTGGGAGAAGAGGGTTGCATTGACAATCCAACACAATGGGCAGCACATTGAACACATTTTATAAGTGGTCAGAAACTTGTAAATAACTCATGAAAGAATAAAGTTACGTTAAAACCAAGCACACCATTGTTTTTCTTGTGAAATTCCCAATAAGTTTGATGTGTCACATGACCGTCTTCCTATTGAAAAAACAAAAGTTGGATTCAAAATGGCTGACGTCAAAATGGCCGCCATGGTCACCACCCATCTTGAAAAGTTTCCCCCCTCACATATACTAATGTGCCACAAACAGGAAGTTAATATCACCAACCATTCCCATTTTATTTAGGTGTATCCACATAAATGGCCCACCCTGTAGATAGTCTACAACACCTGTAAAAATGCCAGGTTCCTGAGATGTAAGAAAATCAGACCAAGATAAACAACTTCAGAATTTTTTCCACCTTTAATGTGAAATAGAATCTGTACAATTCAATTAAAAATCAAACCCAATAGTTTAGTAGGGAAAAACTAAAATAATGTGGCTGCATAAGTGTATATGCCCTCTATAATATGGAGGATGTTTAGCTCTCATGGTAGATGCATTTGTAAAGGGAGTCAATGCCAGTCCAAACTGTGTTTTAAGGGCAGGGCAGCCCATTTTTATTAAACAAAATTAAAGTTCAAAAACTTGGATTTCCACCACAGTGGTCTTCTCCAGAGAAGAACAAAAAATGCCAGTCCACCTGGCTACATTTCAGCATCTCTGCCACAGTTGGCATTGGTTTTCCTGACCACAGGCTCCCTTAGCCTTCTTGTCCCAGCACCGTGCTGTAGGGGCCCACTCATGGCCTCCAGATAGGCTTTTCCTTCAAGCTTGTTCTCTCTCTGGAGACTTCCAGATTCCCTCCAGCCCCCTGGGCCTGCTAGCTGCCTCCGCTTTCTTGGCCTCCCAGACCCACATAGCTGTCTCGACTTTCCCAGTCCTTGGGCAAGGAATACCCCTCACAAGGGATGCAGTCTCTAGGAGGAACTCCAAGTTCTCCTGACAGGGCTTTGTATCCAAAGGGCATGAAACTCCTGCCCACCTGTGCCCTCACACAAGCAGCAGGGGTCTCACAAAGTCCAGACACAGGATTGAAGGTTCCTTCCCACCCAAGGCACTTTGGAACTTGAGGCCCCCGATCAGGGCCCACAAAACCCGGAGAAAACATTGGGTTTTATACACTCATAGTAAACAGCCGGAGCTTCTCAAACCATAACTTTGTGATTCCTGTGTCCTTTCCACCTAAATTCCCATAGTGGGAGGGCCTCGCACTTCCATGAAAACATACATGACAGAGATAATAACCAAACATCAGAAGAATAGACATATATCTAAAGAATTTTTATCAAATTTGTCCAATAAAATAATAGATATACATCAACAGAGCAATCTAATAGCTATCTTTCCTCAGTCGCGCACTTAACCACTTACCAACCGGAAGGTTTTCCAGCGTTAGGACCAGAGCACTTTTTGAGATTCGGCGCTGCATCGCTTTAACTGACAATTGCGCGGTCGTGCGACGTTGTACCCAAACAAAATTTGCATCCTTTTTTTCCCACAAATAGAGCTTTCTTTTGGTGGTATTTGATCGCCTCTGCGTCATTTCTGATCACCGCTATAAACAAAAGAAGAGCGACCATTTTGCTAAAATACTCAAATTTCTTACTTTTTGCTAAAATTCAATAAAAAAAAAATATAAAAAATCTAATTTTTTCACCCGTTTTTGCAGATTTATATTCTTCCTCATATTTGTGATAAAAAAAAAATCACAATTGGCGTTTATGGATTGGTTTGCGCAAAAGTGGCCGCGTTTACGGATGATGAAAATTAATTTCTGGGGTTTTTATTTTTTTTTACTAGTAATGGCGGTGATCTGCGATTTTTAGCGGTACTGCGATATTGCAGCGGACATGTCGTACATTTCTGACACTTTTTTGGAACCAATGACATTTATTCAGCGATCAGAAATTTAAATGTCCACTGATTACTGTGTAAATGTCATTGGCAGTGAAGGGGTTAACCTGGGGGGGGCTAGGGGTTAACTGTGTTCCCTGGGTGTGTTCTTACTGTGGGGGGCTTGGGCTACCATGGGCATGAGAGGTTTAACTGATCCCAGTGACAGGGATCAGTAGATCCCCCATGCCCTTACTAACAGAGCGGGGAACCGCCGTGTTTACATTGGCGGTTCCCCGGCCTTTGCCTGTGGCCGCTCATCGCGGCTCACTGGCAGACATCAGGTCCGCCCGAGCCGCGGGCACACTCCTCAGGAGTGCGGCTGGTGCGCGCGCCCCCTAACGCCCGTTCACAGATCACCGTCTTTTTACGGCGATTCGTGCACATCGAAAACAGGGCAGGCGGTCGGGAAGTGGCTAAATAAACACAAACCCAATTCAGGGATCGTAAAATACCATAACCCATGGGAAAAACCCCCATAGGTTTAGAAATCTTCCAAACAATAGAAGTCGCTGAATGACTGAGCTATGTGTTTAGGTAAAATAGATTTCTCCCCATCAGCACCTAAGATCAGTGGAACATAAGCCACCGATTGTTGCTCCCTCAAGGCTCTAGCAAGTAGTTTGCCACATTTATTGCCAGACTCATAGCCATGTTTCTGTCCTACCTGTATTGCCATTTGGCTTTATAAGTAAATAGGTCGGTAACTTGTCTGTGGGCCCTCAAAAGGTCTCGTTCCACCTCCAGAGAGGGGGCATGTTTATGGAGCGATTCTAATAGATGTATGTCTGCTAGCAAGGATGTTAGCTTTGTGTCTCTCTCATGCTTAGTCCGGGCACCATGTTTAATCAGGACACCTCGGATCACCACTTTTTGGGCCCTCCAAATCACCCCGGGAGCACATTCGGGCGTATTGGTCTGGAAAAACCACGTCACCTCCTTGAGGACATTCGATAAAACAGTGGGGTCCTGCAGAAGGCTTTCATTAAATTTCCACATTGCAGGACCAGAGCACCGGGTGTCTAAGATGTTATATTTCAGCCGAATTGGCAGCAGCGGCTGGTGTATAAGGGCCGCTTGGGCGCCGCCTCCCCGCCGCTGACATGAGGGAAAAAAAAAAAGTCAGTCCGGCCCCCCTGCAGGAGGCGCCGGTACATTGACTTTTCTTATTTTTTCCTCAGCTCCTTGCTGTCAGCAAGTAGTTAGCCGATTGGTCCATCGTAAAAGACTATGTGTGTGCGCTGAACAGGCGCACACACATAGTCTGATTGGCTGCCCCCTGAGCCATCAGAGCCAATAACTCTCTGTCATTGGATGTTGTGGGCGGGGGTGGGACTAAGGTGGATGTGCTGGCTGCGTGAAGGACGAGGGGGTGAAGATGGACGCTGCCAGCACAGGGGACATTGTGGGGCATCGCAGGCTTCGTTTGCAGCTAAGTGGCACATACTGGGCTACTATGCGATGCATAGTAGCCCATTATGCTTTTACTTTGCAGGGGAATATAGAAAAAGTAAACCCCATCAGGGTTAAGGTCCATCTGAAAAACTGACAGGCAGACCTGAACGGTCCGCATGTGGGAAGGAGCCCTAATACTTGCCTAAGCCTCATCGGGATCCATCGATGTGCACAAGAGTCTCGGCTTTCTGGGGACTCTCCCTCCTCATTGTCTGAGACAGCAGCGGCGCCATCTGCTGTCATCAATCCCAGCAGTGAGCCGCGGCTGTGTGTGTGTGGACGGACACACAGAGCAGCGGCTCGGGAGCAAGCCTGCTCAGGTGCCCCCCATGAAAAGCTGCTTGCTCTGGGGGCACACGGCAGGAGAGAGGGGCCAGGAGCGCTGGCAGGGGACCCAAAAACAGGAGGATTGGGGCTGCTCTGTGCAAAACCATTACACAGAGCAGGTAAGTATGACATGTTTGTAACATTTTATTTTTTAAAAGGCCAAGCCTTTAATATCACTTTAAGGATTTAAATTTGTTTTTACAGGAATGGCACAGATTATAGGTCACATTCAAAAAATGGAAAAAATCTAGAAGTGATTAATCTTAGTCTGATTTTTTTTACATCTCAACAACCTGGCATTTTTACAGCGGTGTACAGGCTTTTTATATCCACTGTAAAACACCCGGCAGGGTTCTGATATCAGTAGGCAGATTACATGATGTCTGTAGAGGCGCTGACAGCTTAATTTATTCCAACGTGTCAAGGAATGGGCTGCTTTCAAACAAAGAAGGTGCAATAATTAATATTTGTTCTGTCAGTGGTGCTGTGACACTGAATGAATACATCTAATCTACGACCAGCATGAATATCCATTTGCTTTGAACTGAGTTCTCTAGAACTGACACAAGAGAAGATCATCACCAACAATCTCAATCCTGGCATGGCTGACGCATAAAATCTGTCCGATGGGTGAAATAAAACACCTACAGGCTCCCTATCAGTGGAGGAGATTTGGGTGATATGTAGCACGCTGACAGCTTGATTAGTTCTACTGTCTCGAGGAATTAGCCCACAGCTAAATTAAATATATATGTAATTAAAATAAAGGTTCTAGCAAACATCGCGGTTTGTGGCTGTCAAAGTTGAAACGATAAACTCGTCAACATAGTAAGTGGCTGTATTTTCACCGTGTCAGGGAGACGATGTAGATAATCTCCAGTCAATAGAACTTGGTAACAGAATGTTATCTGCATGTCCCAAATCAGAGGAGAGTAGAACCCAACACTGGGAACGTGTTCATTCTTGTGAGACTTGGAAGTGAATGTTCTGCTGAGCCGAGACCATGTAGAGATAGTGAAATAGTTCTCCGGTCTCGGGGGACCCCTGCTAAAAAAGTTAAAAATCTACAACTCATGATACATTAGTGTGATGGTCATTGGGAAGGATGCTCCTTACACTTGTGGTCATTGGGAAGAATTACCCCCTTACAGATCGCTAAAAAGATCATTGATGTCATTGGGAATTTATCTGAGAGGTAGAAATTGACCATTGCTCAAGGAACCCCTAGCAACCTCTGGAGGAACCCTAGGGATCCACGGAACCCTGGTTGAGAAACCCTGATGTAGATGCTTGTCTGGTTATATGAAAGACACATTGAGATTCACCACTTAGTGTGGAGTACACGTGACCAGGGTAAACCCACTGCGGGCAGTCGAACGTAGTCAGTGTGAAAGTTAGGGTCACACGAGTGAACATCAAGTTCTCCTACAAATTGGGGAAAATTTAAACGCAATGTTGGTGCAAGTGTACGGGAGGGAAGCCGTGAGAAGAAAATGTGTTTACGACTGGTTCAAACGCTTTTGCGACAAGAAGGAAATGATTTAGGTGAGCGACGTTCAGGTCAGCCATCGACAAGCACAACCCCAGATATGATCGAGCGGGTGCGACAAATGCTGGCATGAGGTCAGCAACTGGCTCTTCGACTGATGGCAGAAGAAATGGCCATTAGCAAGGACACGGTGCACACCATCGTCCACAAGGATTTGGGTAAGTGGAAGATTTGTTCCTAGTTTGTGCCGTACAAGCTGGCAGACAAACAGAAAGCAAAATGGATGGAAACCTCTGGAACTTTCATTACCGTGTATGACCAGGATCCATTCTGCGACTGTGCGATCCATGTGCACCAATTCTGGGCTCAATGTGGCGTACATATTCTTGATCAACCACCATAGCACCCCTGATGCAGATGCTTGTCCAGTTACGAGATGAGGCAGAGCAGAACCCAACACTGGGAGCGTGTTCACTCTTGTGAGACTTTCTGGAAGTGAAAGTTCTGCTGAGCCGAGACCATGTAGATGCTTGTCCGGTTATATGAGAGACACGTCGAGAAGCGCCACCTAGCGTGGAGTACACATGACCATCAGGGTAAACCCACTGCGGGCAGTCGAATGTAGTCAGTGTGAAAGGTAGGGTCACATGAGTGAACATCAGGTTCTGCTACAAATTGGGGAAAACGGAGACGCAATGTTGGTTCAAGTGTACGGGAGGGGATCTGTGAGCATAAAATGTGTTGACGACTGGTTCAAACGCTTTTGCGTCAGGAAGGAAATGACTGAGGATGAGCCACGTTTGGGTTCGACAAGCAGAACCCCAGATATGATCGAGCGGGTGCGGCAAATGCTGGCATGAGGTCGGCAACTGGCTCTTCGACTGATGGCAGAGGAAATGGCCATATTAGCAAGGACACGGTGCACACCATCGTCCATGAGGATTTGGGTAAGCGGAAGATCTGTTCCCGGTTTGTGCCGCACAAGCTGACAGACGAACAAAATGCAAAATGGAATGAGCAATGAGTGAACATCAAGTTCAGCTACAAATTGTGGAAAATGGCACCGGAGACACATGAAATGTTGGTGCAAGTGTACGGGATGGAAGCAATGAACAGAAAATGTGTTTATGACTGATTCAAATGCTTTCATGACGGGAAAGAAATGACTGAGGATGAGCCACGTTCAGGGTTGGCCATCAACAAGCAGAAGAACAGACATGATCGAGTGGGTGCGACAAACGCTGGCACAAAGTTGAACAACTGATGCTACAATTGATGGCGGAGGAATTGGGCATTAGCAAGGACACGGTGCCACCATCATCCACGAGGATTTGGTTAAGCGGAAGATCTGTTCCCGGGTTGTGCCGCACAAGTTGACAGACGAACAGAAAGCAAAATGGATGGAAACCTCTGGAGATTTCATTACCATGTGTGACCAGGATCCATCCTGCGCCTGCGTGATCCATGTGAACCAATTCTTGGCTCAGTGCAACGTACCTGTTCTTAATCTACCACCATACTCCCCTGATGCAAATACTTGTCCGGTTATATGAGGTATGTCTAAAACGTTTGGGGAATGGTCCGATATCTCAGCAGCAGCTATCCAGAGACATGTCCAGAAGCTTCACCTAGCGTAGAGTACACATGACTGTCAGGGTACACCCGCTGCAGGCAATGGAATGTAGTCAGTGTGAGAGGTAGGGTCACAGTGCAACGGAGCAATAAGTGAACATCAAGTTCTGCTACAAATTAGGGAAAATGGCGCATGAAATGTTGGTGCAAGTGTACGGGGCGGAAGCCCTGAGCAGGAAATGTGTTTATGAGTTAAAGTTAAGTTCGACCGTCAACTAGCAGAAGCCCACACATGATCGAGTGAGTGCGACAAAAGCTGGCCCGAGGTGGGGCAACTGACCCTACAACTGATGGCGGAGAAATTGGGCATTGGCAAGGACATGGTGCCACCATCGTCCGCGGATATTTGGGTGAGCAGAAGATCTGTTCCTGGTTTGTGCTGCTCGTGCAGACGAACAGAAAGCAAAACGGATGGAAACTTCTGGAGATTTCATTACCATGTGTGACCAGGATCCATTCTGCGCCTGCGTGATCCGTGTGCGCCAATTCTTGGCTCAGTGTGGCGTACATGTTCTCGATCATCCACCATACTCCCCTGATCTGGTGCCTGGGGACTTCATTCTGTTTCTGACAATCCAAGAATGTGTGACTGCGGTTCTGCGATCGATTCCTATACAAGGCCTGTGCTGACAGTTTCCAAAAGCTTTATGAACATTGCTAAAAGTGTGCTGTGAAGGATGGTGATTATTTGGAAGGCCAATAAAGGTAGTTTGTTTGTATCTTCTGTTTTGTTTGTTTTCCGATACCATTCAGCAAACTTTCTGGACACGCCTTGTATAGTACATTATGGAGGGTGCGTTCTCATCTCTGACCTTCTCTATTTATTTTATTACTTTTTTTTATATCCCTTTTAGAGCTTTCATCTCTGTTCTTCTGAAGAAAAACAGGAAATCAAAAGCACATGTTGTTTAAAGGGGACGTGCTGGGTAAGGCCAAGGCCCATATCAACAGACCCACATCATGTCCTTAGCCCACAAATCAGGTAGACTCAGTTCTTAGCTCATAGGGAGAAATACAATTCTAGAAGAGTGTTATGCTGCCTTTGACTCAGAGGACCCTATAGATAACACCACAGCTATCTACCTTCTGGAAAGGCTGTATCTACCTACCTGAACGCCTCCCTCCAACTGGAAAAACTAAAGGAGAACCGTAGTGCTTCCAAAGTTTTCCTTTGTTTTGCTTTTTTTTTTCAGATATACATATGCAAATAATTAGCTTTATGTAAATTGTGTTTTCTCAATGTGTTTTAATGTATTACTGTAACAAAAATGGAAATTGAAGCTCCACACCACTGCTAGGAGGTCCAGATACAACTTCATTCCAATAAAAAGTCAGGGAGACAATCCAAAGAGTATCCAAGGCGTTTCGTGGGTCCAAAAAAAACAAACCCCCTTTGTCACGCCTGCCAAACCAGCTGCTGACAAGGCTTTAGCTTGTAATCACATTGAAATAATACCAATAAATGTCCTTTTCATTTCTAGTGTATTCATATTGTTTTCAATCCTGCCCTGATGAAGCATCTTTGGCCCCCCCAAAACATATTGGCTACTTTTTGGATTGTCCCCCTGACTTTTGTTGCGATATAGTTGTATCTGGAGCGCTTAGCGGTGGTGTGACGCTTCCGTTGTTGTTATCTAACACTATAAGCCAAGGGGACTGTGGTGATCCCCTGGGGTGTAGAAGCCCCCTGCCAGGAAATCAAATTTTCTCTTTTGTTCATTGACAGACACATTGCTCCATTATTCGTAACCATAGGGTTATACTGCCCCCTACAGGAGTAGGACACAAGGCAGAAAAAAGACTGGTCTAAGCCTATGGGCAGTCCTAGGTGGTATACACCCCCCTCTCTGCTATAGGCCTTCATTTTTTTCTGCCTAGTCAGGAGTAAGGACATAGTTCCCTGCTGGGATCTCTAGTCCTGGCAATTTTTTGTTTATTTTCTTTTTTCCTGGATTTTTTTCCAGTGAGATCTACAATCAACCGCCGGGCTGGGTGATGGGCTGGTCACTAAGTATCCAGTGGTCTCCCCAGTCTGGACAGCGAGCCTGTGTAGACCGCAGCTATGCGCTAGGTGGACGAGGCTGACCGTGAGAGTTAAACGTCTTGCGAGGTCGCATACGACCGGATCTCAGCCCGAGTTGCAGCTTTCCTCATGGCCAACAGCCCCCCACTTCGGTGACAAGGAGGATATGTCTGGGAGTGTTACCCACACGCTTTCACTGAATCGGTAAGTAGGAGGCCCCCAGCTCTCCTTCCCTGGACAGATTGTGGGGCGGGGGTACTCCCTGGAGTGGTCAGTCCCTTCGGGGTTCTCCTCCCCCCCCCCCCATCCCGAGTGAGGCCCAGGCTTCTGGCCAAGGTGCTTTTTGGACACTGTCCCCCCCACCCCCTTGGGGTTGTTACTAGGGGGGCACCCCTTGGGCAACCTGGTGACTTGGTTGGGCCTAGGGGGTGGGTGACCGAACGGCCGTGATTGAGGCCTCCTGTGGGACCCTCCCGTAATTTAGGCCGCGGCTTTGCGGCCTACTGACCAGGGGCTGGGCGGCGGAGGCCGCCACTTTCTATTTCAGGGTGTCCGCCCTCTGTTCCGTGGCTTGGATTGGTCCGGTCCATCCGCGGGCCGTGCACTCGCGGCAGGCGGCCGAAAATTTAGGCCGCGGCCTGCTAGCTGCGTTTTTTGCGGCCTACTGGGCCTCATGGTCGCCTCCTACCAGAGGGGCAGCGCTATGGGGGATCTGAGGGCGTACCCTTTTGGGGGTCTTTTAAGTGGGCCCTCCGTGGGTGCCCCCTGGTAAGGGGCCTTGGTCGGCGCCCCCTGTGAGGGGCCTCAGTGGCGCCCCCTGTGCAGGGCCTCAGCCAGTGCTCCCTGTGAGGGGCCTCACTGGTGCCAGTTGTATCTGGAGCGCTTAGCAGTGGTGTGACGCTTTGGTTGTTGTTACAATACACTATAAGCCAAGGGGACTGTGGCGATCCCCTGGGGTGTAGAAGCACCCTGCCAGGAAATCAAATTATTTGCATACAACATCAATACTTTAAGTTAACAATACCAATAATGTTTCAGGTCCAGCATTCTCTTTTTTTTTTTAATTCCTTAAAAGAGAAGTATGGACTTTTATTTTCTCTGAATCATACTTACCTAGGTGGATGCATCATCGGTAAAAAACAAAACTGTCTGTAGCGCTAAAGGGAGTGAGCCTGGGGAGTGCTATTAAAAGTTTCAAGAGCAAATAAAAGTCTCTGATGCAGCATCGAACCAATGGCTCTAAGACTGAGGACCGAGCGATCAAACACCGCCGGTCACTCGGTTCTAGCACTATCAGTCACCGGCTCTCTGCTCTGTCCCCCCCCCCCCTCGCTCACTGGAGCACTGGGCTGTGAAGGGGGCAGGATCCGCTGGCTCGCTGAGAGGCTGAGCCGGTTGCCAGTCCAGGCATGTGGGCAGATCCCTACTTCATTGTCGCAATCTTGCCTGAGCCTGGACCACCTAGCCCACTGTCAGCTGCAAACGGGTCACAGGAGTCCAGAACAAACTGCACTCCAGTGATCCACAGGAGAAGTACAGCCACACATTTTAATATTTACTTTTTAATGTACAGTATCTCACAAAAGTAAGTACACCCCTCACATTTGGTGAACTCCATGCCCAAGAGGGTTAAGGCAGTGCTGGAAAATAATGGTGGACACTTTGGGGTTGATTTACTAAAGCTGGAGAGTGCAAAAACCGGTGCAGCTGTGCATGCTAGCCAATCAGCTTCTAACCTCAGCTTGTTCAATTAAGCTTTGACAATAAAACTTTGAAGCTTATTGGTTTCTGTGTAGAGCTGCACCAAATTTTGCACTTTCAAGCTTTAGTAAATCAACCTCTTTGGGTTCAATTTGGACATTTTCACTTAGGGGTGTACTCACTTTTGTTGCCAGCGGTTTAGACATTAATGGCTGTGTGTTGAGTTATTTTGAGGGGACAGCAAATTTACACTGTTATACAAGCTGTACACTCACTACTTTACATTGTAGCAAAGTGTAATTTCTTCAGTGCTGTCACATGAAAAGATAGAATAAAATGTTTACAAAAATGTGAGGGATGTACTTACTTTTGTGGGATACTGCATCAACACACTCTGATGAATTTATGTTTAATTTGCTATTATATCTGCACATCAGTGTAGTCGTGTTTGTTTCCTGCTTAGCGGTGCTGCACAATGGTGGTGTCTTGCTGATCCTCATCCCACTGCATGGCTCCCACACAAGACAGAATGTACTTGATTAAAAACAATAGAATCTATTTGGCCTCTAATGATGTGCACCATTTTTAAAATCCCCTTTAACATTTGATTTAAGCCGTCTAGCCTTCAAGTAATGGGCAGATTGCTGGAAGGTGGTGCTGGACCTTCTGAGTTATTCATGCACTCAATATTGCACTGGTCAGGAAGCCGTGATCTAAGGAGATCCAAATCTGATGACAAGTACAAAGGATAAAAGGTCTGAATTAAAGACATCCATAAAGATTTGTTGACCGTTGTGCAACATCTGTAGGTTTGCCAGGGCTTGGCATGCAGTGTGATGTGTTTGGGAGTCCACCAACCCAGCAGGCACCCTTTGCAGAATTTTCGGGAGAAGAGTAACTGGTATATTCCCCCTGGCAATGTATTGTTTCTGTAAAGTTTATAAACTTACTAAACAGCCACTGATTTCCCCCCAGGGCTGAATCAACTGCCTTCATCCAAGCCAACTTTCACAACTTGATACAAGCCTCTTCTATCCAGGAGGATTTGGCAGGTTGCCTGGTTTTCAAAGCCTAGCCTTGAGGAAGAGGGGCGTTTAAAACCGCGGAAAGGCGTTCGCCTGTTTTATGGACATTTGAGCAATAAACTATTCAGAATTTAAAATAACCTGGCTTCAGGCCTTTACATTTGACACCCTATTAGAGTTGAGCGAACCCGAACTGTAAAGTTTGGGTCCGTACCGAACTTTCGGGTGTCCGTGTTCCGGTTCTGGTATTTTATCACGCATGTTGAATAGCTGCAGGGCAGCCAATCAACAAGCGTTTCACTGGTTTTCCCTAGAAGCCATCACAGCCTACTTACAGCCTGCTACATCACAGCTTACTAATGGCAGGGCTGTGATTGGCCAGTGCATCATGTGACCCAGCCTCTATATGAAGCTGGAGTCACAGTGCTGCATGTCCCATGCTTTCAGGTTAGTGTAGGGAGAGGATGCTGCTGGCGCTGTGAGGGACAGACTGCAGATCTAATAACTAGGTAGAGATTACTACTACTGCTGTGAGGGACAGATTGCAGTGATAATAACTAGGTAGAGATTACTACTACTGCTTTGAGGGACAGATTGTGAGCGACAGATTGCAGATCTAATAACTAGGTAGAGATTACTACTACTGCTGTGAGGGACAGATTGCAGTGATAATAACTAGGTAGAGATTACTACTACTGCTTTGAGGGACAGATTGTGAGCGACAGATTGCAGATCTAATAACTAGGTAGAGATTACTACTACTGCTGTGAGGGACAGATTGCAGTGATAATAACTAGGTAGAGATTACTACTACTGCTGTGAGGGACAGATTGTGAGGGACAGATTGCAGTGATAATAACTAAGTAGAGATTACTACTACTGCTTTGAGGGACAGATTGTAGATCTATAACATCTCATCCTGCATTACAGAACAATCTGATACTGGACTAGGTAGAGATTACTACTGCTTTGAGGGACAGATTGCAGATCTAATAACATTTCCCATTTTTCTTCCTTTTACAGCCCTCTAGCACTTTCCAGTACTTTTTTACAGTAATTTTTGTGCCGAAAAGTTTGGGTCCCCATTGACTTCAATGGGGTTCGGGGTCCGGGGTAAAGTTCGAATAACGTTCGGTACCGAACCCGAACGTTCCGGCGAAGTTCGGCCGAACCCGCCGAACATCCAGGTGTTCGCTCAACTCTACACCCTATCACTTATTCTTTGAGTTTTGAAGGACCTCCCCCAAGTGCGTGGTTAGCCCTTCTCCAAAAGCATCAATTAAAATTTCAACCTTGAAGGGGCAATCAGCCACAGTCATTTGTGGTACGAGCAGAAAAAGCATCTGGAAAAACATTTAGAAAAGGTAGAAAAGTTTGTCATAGGGATGGATTATTTCCTCACAGCTAACCACCATCTCATGTCTGTAAATAGCTTGGGAGCATCCAGAAACAAAGGAGAGCTTCCACACTTAAAAATGGTCCAACTTCTCCAAATCCACTGAGCCAAAATTCCAATTTAAGTACAAAAAAAACTGAGATTGTGCTTATTGACTTGACGATATTTTGTCAACATGGCACCGGTTACACAATTACACAATGACAAAGAGATTTATATGTGTAGCGTCCTCATTGTACGTCAAACCACCAAGTTTAATTGGATTAATCGGTGCAGGGTGGGAACGGGCGCAGACAGTCACCCAGCTCCTAATATGTGAAAGGTTACGCGATGACTCACGGTGCGTCATTGGTGAGACAGTTGGCTTATGAAACTTTATTCGTGAAGACTTGCTGAGTGCCTCCTGTTAATACGACACGAGGCTTCGCTCCAGGAATGAGCGGACGCCGCTTTCCACAAGCAAACAGAGCATCTGTGAATGCGGTATAGGTGAATCAAGTCACGTCCCACATGGAAGGGTGGATATGAAAAATTGAAGTCAAACAACTTGTAGCAGCTAATCAGGCTGAAGCTCATTGTACAAATTCTATTTTCCAGTCCAGGTTCTAGTCTGACCGCTTGCTAAGAAATTTCTGTGCCAATGTAGACATTGGAGCTGTGCCTTTAAAGCCATTGACTGATTTAGTTTGATTTGGGTCAAAGAATGTATAAAACGTTATAATTGATTTCAAAATCTTTTGACCTTTGCACATGTCCACCAAACATGGCACTCCGTGCCCCTTTGCCCCCGTCCTCTAAAGCAATTAGAGGAGGCTCCCATGACATATGCAGCTACTCTGTAGGTACCATGGGAGTAACACCTTGTTGTTTGCTTCAATGAATTGGATGTGTTTATTTATGTTTTTTTTAGACAAGTTAAGAGGCAATTTATACCAAACGCTACGTTTCTTGAAGGTGGTGACCAGGTTTGCTCACATCTCAGGAGGGATTTTGGTCCACTCTTCTTTACAGATCTTCTCTAAATCCTTAAGGTTTCTTGGATGTCTCTTGGCAACTTGAAGTTTCAGCTCCCTCCATAAATTTTCTATAGGATTATACTGGCTTGGCCACTCGATGACCTTAATGTGCTTCTTCTTGAGCCTCTCCTTTTTTGCGTTGGCGGTATGTTTTGGGGGTGTCATGCTGGAAGACCCATCCACGACCCATCTTCACTGTTCTGGCTGAGGGAAGAAGGTTCTCATCCAGGATTTTACAATACATGGCCCTGTCCATTGGCCCCTCAATGAGGCAAAGTCTGATAGGCCTGTACCTTTAGCAGAGAAACAGCCCCAAAGCATAATGTTTCCACCTCCGTGCTTGACTGTAGGGATGGTGTTCTTAGGGTCATAGTCAGCATTTTTCTTGTCAAATTAATACCAAAGAGCTCAATTTTGGTCTCATCTGACCACAGCACTTTCTCCCAATGCTATTCTGAATCATTCAGATGTTCATTGGCAAACTTCAGATGGGTCTATACATGTGCCTTTTTGAGGTGGGGAACCTTGCGGGCGCTGCAGGATTTCCATGGCGGTGTATTGTGTTACCAATGGTTTGTTTGATGACTGTGCTCCCAGCTGCCTTGAGAGCCTTCACAAGCTCCTCCTATGTAATTCTGGGCTGATCCCTGACTTTTCTCATGATCATCCTCACCCCATGAGGCGAAAGCTTGCATGGAACTCCAGACACAGGGTGAGTGATGGTTATTTTGTATTTCTTCCATTTGCAAATCTTTGCTCTAACAGTTGTCTCCTTCTCACCAAGCTTCTTGCTGATGGTCTTGTAGCCCATTCCAGCCTTGTGCAGGTCTACAATCTTCTCCCTGATGTCCTTTGATAGCTCTTTGGTCTTGGCCATGAGGGTGAGGTTTGAATGAAAGAAAAATTCTGTGGACCGGTGTCCTTTATACACATAATGAGTTGTCATTAGGAGGACCTTCTTATATTGGCAGGACTAATCTGTGTACCCCATGAGCACCCACTGTAGCCAGTCTGTTGGAGCCAGAATTATTGTTGGTGGGTAGGGAATCAAATACTTATTTTACTCACTGAACTGCAACTCCATTTATAACATTTGTATCATGTGTTTTTTCTGGATTTTTGGTTGATATTCTGTCTCTATCATATAAAATACACCTATGATAAAAATGATAGACCCTTCATTTCTTTGTAAGTGGAAATACTTACAAAATCTGTATGGGATCAAATTATTCTTTTTCACACTGTATATGTATAAGCGTTTTGAGTTTGAGCACAGGTATATCTTATTTATTTTCCTTCCACTAAGTCATCTGTTAATTTTTTATATTTATATAATGGTTGATAGTTCTTCTTATACAGAGATTGTAGAGAGGGAGTCAGCTGTAAGCCAAAATAAGGAAGACTTTCATATAAATTGAAAATTTCTGGAGAATTTGGTCCTCTAGAGATATAGTTAATGCCTGAGATTTAGAATGTTACTTTAAGGCCAACATTTCTGCATTTTCACATGACTTTAGAAAGTTGAAATTGGATGAAATAAGAGCATTTTAACCTCCTGAAATCCATTTTTAATTTCACGACTTTTACCAAAGGTCAACAGCCAAGCCTTCATCTTCATCTCAAACAACTCTCTATACTGGGCGAGGGGCTAAGTGGGGAAACACTGGGTCTTTGGGGTTAGATTCAATTAGAGTTGTTGCTCACTACATTAAGGAATAGTGAGTTGTCTGTAAGCTGAATACATCAAATTTGGCAGTAATTTCACTGGCAAAGGGAAGTTACTCTGGGGTACCCACCCTGGGCCTTGTCCACAGGCTGGGTCTCACCTTGTCAGACCTGGACCTAAGCCCTATTACCTGTTGATGCCAAGCCACATCCCCACAAAGCAGCACTTCAATACAAGAGTTTGCATTGGCTGCTGAGACTTTGGTACTGGATTAGTTCATTATAAAAGTGGGGCTTATTGTATAGTTGGGTGTGGCTTAAGTCAAAACATATGCTGAGGACAGAGTATTTGGGATGGAGGGAGCCAACCACACACCATGTAGTAGATTTGAAGCCTAAGTCCAGCCAAAATCAGAAACAGAAAAATCAGTACAAGGGACATAATAAGGATGTGTCCCTTGTGGTGATTCCCCTTCTATTAGTGAAATCTTCCACTGTCCTGCCCCCCCACACCTGCTACTGTAATCTTCCAATGCCACTTGGGTTAATACATTTAACGGGCTGTCACAGACTCTCATCAACAAAGCCCATGTATGCCTGCCCTTTCCACCCAGTTGCTCCATTCATAAAAGTCATACTACAGCTTCTATGGATGAAACAGGACCTAAAAGTCAAGAACGGATGGAAGATTTATAAGTTCTCAACCTCCATTCAAAGAAGCTTTAGGGTGTTTCACAAGGGGAATTGCTCTAAACGGGTACTCACCACTTCATGTATGATTCATTTCCCATCCACCATAGGGCGGGAAGTAGGCCTCTCGTCCTGGAAGGTTCGTAGAAATACCGTTACCGGTAAGTCTAACGTAGGTCTTCTCCTATCACCTTCCAGGATGGCACACCTGAGAGAATAATCAAGAAAACACAGGCCTACCTGCAGGGTGGGACTACAGCTTCAGACCGAAGGTCAAATCCTGCTGGGACAACACTTCCACACGATAGTGCCTTAAGAAGGTATGTTGACTGGACCAGCTGGCCGCACTACGTATCTGTTCCCAGGAAGCCCCTGCTTTCTCTGCCCAGGAGGCTGCTAATGACCTGGTTGAATGGGCTTTAACCTTCTCTGGCGCTGGGACCCCGGAGCTCTCATAAGCTAAGGAGATAGCTCCCCTGATCCACCTCGCAACCGAGGCTTTGGAAGCCTACAGCCCCTTCCTTGGTCCAGAGTATAGGACTAGTAGGTGACTGGACCTCCTAAACTCCTTTGTTCTCTGCTGCTGTGTTCGGGAGAAACACAATCAATACTGGGGATCAAGGGGAGGGGTTGGGACTTACAACAAGCTGTCAATTGATTGTACTTCCTGTAGGGAGGAGCCCTCATCTCTCAGGTGTGCCATCCAGGAAGGTGATAGGAGAAATTTCCTTTTGTCATTTTAGCTACACATAGGCTTAAGAAGGTACTTAGTAGTATACTATAATTAGTATATTTATTATTTAATTTTATTTAATTATTGTTATATATTTATTATAATTATAGTATAATTATATGACCATATTTGTATTACTATACATGTGCATTTGGCAGATTAGCTTTACAGCACATCTAGCATCAGATATATAAGAGCAGCACGCTAAGTGCTAATGTGTCAGTGTAACGCTTCCAGATATTTATTACCTCTCACAAAGATCACAGTACCCCTTGAGAATGCCTTCGTCTGCTTTACTTCTTCAGAACATTTTTGCTTGGCCATCATCCAGGGTCACCATCTACCTCCTGGACTGAGATGCAGGTGCTTGTGCAGTCCATGGCTGTAGTCACAAATGACTTTCATGGATCAGCCCCTGCTGAATCCTCATACCTTGTGACTTGCTACAAAGGTACAATGTTGCAGTTTGATCACCAAGAGAGAGAAGACTGAGGAAATACTTCCTCCTGCCTGCAGCAGACTGATGACATCATCTCAACCTAGGCAAAGTCACTTGGCTGGAGTTCAAGAACAGCTTTTTAAAGATAAAAGGTGGAACTGTTCTGTAAAAGAATACTGCTGCTGTATATTATGGCGTTAGGAATTGTTTCATGTAGACTTGTAAAGATACTAAAAGATTCACTTTAAAGCGGAGTTCCACCCAAAAGGGGAAGCTCCGCCTGTTTGCCTCCACCCCCCCTCCGGTGGCATATTTGGCACCTTTTTGGGGAGGGGGGGGGACAGCTTACTTCGGTCCCCCACAGCCTTCTGGGACACTTCACTGGTCCCAGAAGACTGCGGCCCATCCACAAAGCGCAGTGCACTTCATGCATGTGCAGTAAGAAACCTGGTGTGAAGCCTAAAGGCTTCACTGCTTATTTACCTTAGTCAAGATGGCAAAGGCAACACCCAATTACAGATTGAAGGATCGGTTAGGATGAGGACACCGCAGAATGCCTGGGCAGGTAAGCCCAGTATTTGTAGTTGCTGACTTTGCATTCTTTGTGGGGGGGGGGCTGGGGCTTTACTTTAAAGTGGTTGTCAACCCTGGACAACCACTTTAACCTACAGGTAAACCTATAATAAGGCTTACCTGTAGGCTCCTGCACGGTTTAGGAGATATGCAATGTACTGTGATGTGCTGACGTCAACGGGCGCATGCCCAGTGAAGAAACGGCCTCCGTGCCGTATCTTCACTGAGATCGTATCGCGATTGCGCGTGGGACGCGACTTCGGCCACCCACAGTGCCGGAGTCCACGGCCCCGGAAGGAAGAGGGGCGGAAGATGGACGCGGCCTGGAGCGGGGACATTGCGGGCTTACAAGGCAGGTAAGTGCCACATAATGGGCTAATATGCAATGCATACTAGCCCATTAAGCTTTTACATTGCAGGGTAATCAAGAGGAAGTAAAACCCATCAGTGTTTAGTTCCTCTTTAAGGATCTGTCCTCTGCAACTGCAAGGAGTGTCTTATCATAAGGCAACAGTTTGACTTCTTGAATGCTGTATGACCTCCCCATGACAAACCCACCACAGCTCTCAGATATCGGGAACAATAGTGATTTATGGCTGCTCTCACCGCCTGCCCTGGGTGGGTGACCCCGCGTTCATGATGCGCAGTGCGCGGTACACAGAATGCTTTCATGTCATCTTTCAACACATCAGCTAGCACTTTCCTGGACAGGCGTGCGCCCAGCTCTATTCTGAGATGTAGAGATCACCACAGAGAAGATTCTAAGCAGATGACCTCAATCTTCTGAAAAAAGGCCAGACGGGACAACGGCCAACACTGCCCAGAATCCCTCACCTCTGCTTCATCCTGATTTCACCCACCTTTCTAAATGACTTCCAGACAACAAAGTGCTGCAAGCATTGAGACTCAGCAGCAAGGCTGTCTGTTTATGTAGAGGGGAAAGTGAACTATTTGAGCAGATTTGGGGTCACTGGTGGTTATTTAAAAGGCCTGCAAGACGCGTGTCCTATAATATTAGTCTGTAAGGTCCTATTCATACGATGCAGCGCACACATTGCTATAGGAGTTGAAGCTGATTGCAGTGAGCGGTGTTGGGCAGTTCATAATAATGAGCTGCAACACAGCAAAAAATACCATTGTGCTCAAAAGTTTGCATCCTCCGGCAGAAATGGTGACATTTTGATCTTCAAAATATGACTGATTGTGCCACAAAACTCTCTTTTATTTAAGGATAGCGACGATATGAAGCCATTTATTATCACATAGTTGTTTGCCTCCTTTTTTCAAATCACAATGATTACAGGAATCACCCAAATGGCTTTGATGTAAGGTCGTCCCCCCTGGAATGTTTGGCCTTGGTACAGACACACAAGGTGTCACGCACGGGATAAAATGGCAATTAAAGGTTAATTTCCCACATCTGTGGATTTTTAAATTGAAATTAGCATCTGCATATGAATAGTCAATAAGTTTGTAAGCTCCCACCTGGATGCACTGAGCAGGCTGGATACTGAGCCATGGAGAGCAGAAAAGAACCGTCAAAAGACCTGCGTAACAAGGTAATGGAACTTTATAAAGATGGAAAAGGATATACAAAGATATCCAAAGCCTTGAATATGCCAGTCAGTACTGCTCAATCACCTTTAAGAAGTGGAAAATTCAGGGATCTCTTGATACCAAGCCAAGGTCAGGTAGACCAAGAAAGATTGCAGCCACAACTGCCAAAGGAATTGTTCGGGATACAAAGAAAAACCCCACAGGTAACCTCAGGAGAAATACAGGCTGCTCTGGAAAAAGACAGTGTCACAAAAAAGCCTGGTTACAATATGGCTGACATTACCTTGGCACGCCTCACAGCTTCTGGCACACAGTAATCTGCAGTGACAAGACCAAAATAGAGCGTTTTGGTCACAAACAAGTGCTATGTTTGGAGAGGGGTCAATAAGGCCTATAGTAACAAAAATACCCTCTCCACTGTGAAGCATGGTGGTGGCTCACTTTTTTTTTGGGGGTGTGTGAGCTCTAAAGGCACACAGAATCTTGTGGAAATTGATGGCAAAATTAATGCAGCATGTTATCAGAAAATACTGGCAGACAATTTGAATTCTTCTGCAGGAAAGCTGCGCATGGGAAGCTCTTGGACTTCCAGCACAACAATGACTCTAAGCACAAGGAAAAGCTGACCCTCCAGTGGTTACAGCAGAAAAAGGAGAGGGTTCTGGAGTGGCCATCACAGTCTCCTGACCTTAATATCATCAAGCCACACAAGACAAATGGGCAACTATACCACCTGCATGAATTCGGGGCCTCATAGGCAACTATTACAAAAGACTGACCACTGTCATTGATGCTAAAGAGGGCAACACACAGTATTAAAGACTAAGGGGATGCAGACTTTTGAACGGGGGGGGGGGGGTATTTCACTGGTTTACTTGTTGCCATGTTTTCTTTTATGAGTGCACCATTCTGTTATCACCTACACTTACAGAATAGGAACCCCATAAGAAATAAAAGAAATAGGTTTTGCCGACTCACTCATGTTTTCTGGTACATACTGTATATTACCAATTCTCCAAGGGGTGCAAACTTTTACTGCACAACTGTAGGTGCTTTCCACACTTACCTCACCACAACACACAGGACGTGTGTTTTTAGAGGTTCGTTGGGTTACCAATAAACAAAAGGCTCTGACACGTGTTGCTGCATGTGGTGGTAATGTACAATCCCACCTATGACATTGTAAAGGTAATAGTGACATCATCACTGTGCTGTATATAGCCTGTGCAGAGTGCAAACCAGTGGAATTGACTCAGAAGGCCTCACTGCAAGGAAAACCAAGTACATTACAATGCCTGAAGATCTGTGCATGCACACGGAATGGTCCACAGACCAGTGCACAGGATCAGAGCCATGCATTGATGATTACCGTGCATGCCCGGCATTGACTTCGGCCATCAAGATAATTGCCCGATGGTCGTCAGCTTATGTGATTTGTGACCAGACAATGCTTTCTGATTACTCTGTTCTCAACCTGGTTCACCCTCTGACTTAGTTTGATCCTGATCCTTCTGTTTTCTGGCTTGTTTCCCCGATTTTGCCTCTTGCTTATTGATTTGGTTCCATTTCCTGCCCATGTGATACTGACCCCGGCTTGGACTCTGTTCCTGTCTTTGTCTTACGAATCTCCACCACCTGGTTGCTGTCGACTTCTGCTTGCCAGACTACAGTTCTGTATTATGCATACACGGGTTCCTGCGTCAACATCCTGCACAAGCTCCTGCTCTGCATCTTCAGTCACTCTGCATGATCCAGACCTTCATCTGGCCAGGACCAACCATTAGCACCCACGCCATGCCATGTGGCATGGAGGTGTAAGGGAAGCCCTCTTGTAAGCTTGGCCTTTACCGGGTATTTGACACTTACCCACTACAGGCTGCCCACAGAAAACTACTGGAGGGGGCGGAGACAAGACCAGTCTCCCAGAACAAGGAGAGAGAGAGCAGATCTGTGGGAGGGGCCTAGCAGGCTCCACTCACTATAGGCTACCTGCAGAAAACTACAGGAGGGGCGGAGACAAGACCAGTCTCCCAGCACAAGGAGAGAGAGAGCAGATCTGTGGGAGGGGCCAAGCAGGCTCCACTCACTACAGGTTACATGCAGAAACTACAGGAGGGGGGCAGAGACAATGCCAGTCCCCCAGCACAAGGAGAGAGAGCGGAACTGTGGGAGGGGGCGAGCAGGCTGCCTGCAGAAAACTACAGGAGGGGGGCAGAGACAAGGCCAGTCGCCCTGCCCAAGGAGTAAGACAGCAGAACTGTGGGAGGGGCTGAGCAGGCTCCACCAACCTACAGGCTGCCTGTAGAAAACTACAGGAGGGGGGCGGAGACAAGACCAGTCACCCTGCATAAGGAGAGAGAGCAGCAGTGAGCGGTCTTCATTACAGGAAGTCTCACACTGGATTACTGCACAGATTCTGAAGAAATACGCAAAGCTCACAGAGATTCCAGAAGAAGGCACATGACCAATGGATTTAGAGAATATTTACTAATCCCGGAGTTCAGCTTCAGTATTGTATTTTCAGCTAAGATAAGTAAATTTATGCACAGTTCTGCAGTGATTCAGCAAAGTTGTTGAATAAACCGAGACCAACTCTGTGGGCGTCTCCTCCTAAATCCTTTAATCCACTGCAATTTATCAGCGATGAAAAGGAAGGAAATGATCGACCTGCTGGGAACATGGCTGGTAGAATGTTGGTATTTATTCTGCCAGCTCTCTCATACTTTAAGTTCACAGCTTACTTCAATTTGTAAGAGCTTTTAAAAAGCCGATTTAATCCCCGTTGCGGTAAGAGGCGGCTCTGAGCAGGTGATCGTTCATAGCGCTTTCCGAGCTTTGTTCTCGCTGCTTTCATCTTCTGACTCATTATATCCCTAATATACCCGACGGCAAACAGAACCACAAACCGCCGTAAACAAAATGAATTCATCTATATAAGTGGTACACGTGTTTTCATTTTAGGGGAGCCTATCTGCAACTTTATAAATCTGTACAAATAAATTCCCTGACATCATCTTCAGCATAAGGAACATTTTTCAGAAGAGCTCCACCTTTTATCATTAAAAAGCCATCCTTGAGCTCCAAGCCTGCCTAGGATAAGATGATGTCACCAGTCTGCTGCAGGCAAGAGGAAGCATTTTCTCAGTCTCCTCTATCACAGTGATCAGACTGCAACATTGCAAGTTTGTAGCAAGTCACAGGCTGCAGCAGGGGCTGATCTTTGTCAATCATTTGTGAACAAAGCCAAAAACTGCATAGACAACAGGGTTTACGTTACTGTGTCATCTCTGAGCCAGCATCTCAGTCCAGGAAGTAGATGGTGAAGCTGAATGATGGCTGAACAAAGATGGTGCCATACTTATGGAAAGAAAAACATATAGTTATTATCAGAGGAAGTATTGTGATCTCTATAAATGGAGAAATAAATAACTGGAAGTGGTTGAATTCCTACCAACAATACTCTGTAGTCAGTAGGTCCCAGAATTTTCATCCCCCTGGTCCTGTAAGTGACTTCTGATGTGAAGGGAGGACTTCTGATGTAAAGGGAGGATTTCTGATGTGATGGGAGGACTTCTGATGTAAAGGAGGACTTCTGATGTAAAGGAGGACTTCTGATGTAAAGGAGGACTTCTGATGTAAAGGAGGACTTCTGATGTAAAGGGAGGACTTCTGATGTCAAGGGAGGACTTCTGATGTCAAGGGAGGACTTCTGATGTCAAGGGAGGACTTCTGATGTCAAGGGAGGACTTCTGATGTAAAGGGAGGACTTCTGATGTAAAGGGAGGACTTCTGATGTAAAGGGAGGACTTCTGATGTAAAGGGAGGACTTCTGATGTCAATGGAGGACTTCTGATGTCAAGGGAGGACTTCTGATGTGAAGGAAGGACTTCTGATGTAAAGGGAGGACTTCTGATGTAAAGGGAGGACTTCTGATGTAAAGGGAGGACTTCTGATGTCAAGGGAGGACTTCTGATGTCAAGGGAGGACATTTGATGTGAAGGAAGAACTTCTGATGTAAAGGGAGGACTTCTGATGTCAAGGGAGGACTTCTGATGTCAAGGGAGGACTTCTGATGTCAAGGGAGGACTTCTGATGTCAAGGGAGAACTTCTGATGTAAAGGGAGAACTTCTGATGTAAAGGGAGGACTTCTGATGTAAAGGGAGGACTTCTGGTGTAAAGGGAGGACTTCTGATGTCAAGGGAGGACTTCTGATGTCAAGGGAGGACTTCTGATGTCAAGGGAGGACTTCTGATGTAAAGGGAGAACTTCTGATGTAAAGGGAGAACTTCTGATGTAAAGGGAGGACTTCTGATGTAAAGGGGGGACTTCTGATGTCAAGGGAGGACTTCTGATGTCAAGGGAGGACTTCTGATGTCAAGGTAGGACTTCTGATGTCAAGGGAGGACTTCTGATGTGAAGGGAGGACTTCTGATGTGAAGGAAGGACTTCTGATGTGAAGGGGGGACATCTGATGTAGAGGAAGGATTTTTGATGCGATGGGGGCTTCTTATGTGATTATGTGATGGGGGGCTTCTTATGTGATGGGGGGCTTCTTATGTGATGGGAGGGCTTCTTATGTAAAGCGAGGACTTCTGCCATGATTGAGAGCTTCTGATGTGGAGCAGGACTTCTGTTCTAATGGGGGCTTCTGGTGTAAAGTTATTCCTCTGAGTTTCTTCATTCATTTCTGAAAGTGATTTTTTTCAGCCCATGAATATTTGTAAAACATACAATGTGGACCCCATACTGAAAAATTCGGAGACCCCTGATCTAAACCCTATCGGTAAAATCTCCTAAAACCATTCCAAGGCTTTTTCTTTCATTTCTTTGAAAGCTGAGGATTTTGTGACCTGCGCCATGCAGCTCCTTGTTTAATGACTGTTCTAGGGTGACAACTGTCTACTAACTTGGCTTCTGCATTGTCACCCTTGGTAAAGACTACCCGCTGTCATGCCAACACACACTGCGCAGACATTGTCAACTGTTGTCCAGAGCAATGATGTGCAGTAGACTCTGGAGCGAGTGCATGTAGACAGACAGTGGTTGAAGGACGCTGGAGGAGATGAGTATTACTGAGATAAAAAAAAGGGAAAAAATTGGAATAATTTCTGATATACTGTACAGTGCACACAGCAAACTAAAGGTTGAAAAATGAGTGCTGGAGATGCATCATAAATGGCGCATCACACAGGTTTACTTTTTTTAATTATATTGAAATGTGACAAAGTGACATTTCTTTCATCCTTATTTGTAGCAGTGTCTTGAGAAATGTTGAGAATGTTCTACTTTTTGTCAGCGCACACCTCTGATGTGAAATGAATGCACAGGACTCAAGGCAAATTGCATTGTCTATGTATTGTTAGATAAAAAGAAAGGAGCGCCCGGTATCCAGAGAAGTGTGACTTGTAAAATATGGTTCATGGGTCTATAAAAACTAGCAACATGTACATCAAGCCAACACGTTTTGGGGAAGTAGACTCCCCCTTCTTCAGGGCTGCATACTATTGGGTGGGAGACCTTCCCATAAGTGGTTTTGTTGGATCAATGTTTATGAATGGCAAGATATTGGCATTCGTAGTATAAACTGTTTATCCCACCATTCAGAAACTTTGATCCAACATCATCGTTCCCACCAAATAGTACTTAGTAACAGTCCTGAAAAGGGGGAGTCTATTCCCCCGAAACTCGTTTGCTTGATGTACATGTTGCCAATTTTTATTAAAGACCCATGGGCCACATTTTAGAAGTCACATTTCTCTAAACACCGGGCGTTACTTTCTACATGCATTAAAGTCTACATGCTGAGACGACCCTAAGGTTGCACAGAAAAGGCAGCAGCCCAATCACTGAGAGAGCCCACCACCCCCATCCACCACTGGGCACTGTCCACCAGAAGACACTTCTTCCTTCTGCCCACACGACTACCCACTCAAGACCAGTGACCCATCTAGTCAGTTCAGTGTGGTCTCCAACACAAGCTTGTCTATGTATTGGGACTGCTTTGGATAAGGCTGCCCAGTGCAATCCGATGCATGTGTGTCAGGAACCATAAATCAGACTGACACAGAAGTGCAGTAAAAAAAAAAAATCACACTTTTTAATAAAATGGTAAAATAGTACAAACAGAGCAAACATAGTCAAAACATAGCCAGAGTTTGATAACCAGAGTGGGTAGTCAGAACAAGCCAGTGAAACAGGAATCAAGAAATCAGCGTAGTCAGAGGCAGCAAACAGGATCAGGAACCAGAAGGGAAGTCAGCCAAGCAAAGTCTTTAACAGGAAAACACAGCAGAGAGTATCCAGATATGTTGACCAGGCAAAGGCACAGGAGATATGATCCAGGCAGTTTAAATAGCCAGCATGGCTAGCTAAGGAGCAGCAAATGAAGACCAGGACCAGGCGAGTCACTGTGGAATGATGAGTACTGGCAATTAACCGACAGCTGAGCAACTAAAGCTCTGAGAAGGGAGGGCTGAGCCCAGCCCTGACAATATGAGGTGAATGGATGCTTATATTATCCAATTGGGGTTAACATCAACAGAGCTTTAAGCAGTGGGGTGGCTCGAATCTCCACAGCTAGTTCTGGGTGATAATCTTGGTGACTGGGCTGGCAGGCAGGCAATGTCCCTGCTATGTCTTTCAAGACTTCATTATTAATTCTCCCTGATATACACTTTTCACTGACAAGCATTTCCCCCTTAATTTCCCTACCCATTCACAGACATGAAGGTGAAAAGTTCTCTTAGCTATTGATATGTGTAAAATGAAAGGCATGTGCAGAGGCGGCGTGCCTACAGGTGTACCTCTTCACACGAAGAATACAACCGGCTCTGAATTGGCTGGAACAGGTTTCCTGGCACTGTATGGAATTCGGTCAGGGAAGTTGTCATCCAAATATGACACCTGGCCGCCTCCATATGTACTTGTCATTGCATACCGACCTAGAACCACCAGAGGGATCCAGACAGATCTTATGTAAGTCTGGGTGGGGACAAAACAAAAAAACGAATTGCTTTAGGTCAGGTCAGCAGCTGCATTGAATGCCCGTTGGGAGGAATAGTGGCAATGCAAGGAGTCTGGCACATCGCACTGCCTATTTTTTTTTCATTTGTTAGAACTTTATGGTAATGTCGCTCTCTACCACAGCGGATGGCATGCTGCATGTTGTACTTTTCTTCAGCGCACAAGACCTTAAGGCGTGGTGTGAACGACCCTTTAACAGAATCCTTAAAGCGGTAACAAACCAGACATGAAGCTGAATAGGGGACATAGGAGTGCAGCACTAACTGCACTCCTGTGACCCACAGGAGAAGACCAATGGAGCTTTGGCCCTAAAGAGGAACAGTTATTTACAGTGCCTTGAAAAAGTATTCATACCCCTTGAAATTTTCCACATTTTGCCATGTTACAACCAAAAAGTGAAAAGTGTGGGGGGCATTTGCATTCAGCCCCCCCCCCCCCAGTCAATACTTTGTAGGACCACCTTTCCCTGCAATTAAAGCTGAAAGTCTTTTTGGGGAAGTCTCTACCAGCTTTGCCCATCTAGAGAGGACATTTCTGCCCATTCTTCTATGCAGAATACCCCAAGCTCTTTCAGATTGGATGGAGAGCGTCTGATCAGCAACTTTCAAGTCTTGCCACAGATTCTCAATTGGATTTAGTTCTGGACTTTGACTGGGCCATTCTAACACATGAATATGCTTTAATCTAAACCAGGGATCTCCAAAGTGTTGCCCGAGGGCAAGATGTGGCCCTTTGCTAACCTTTATCCGGCCCTTGGAGCACTATTCCTCCCACTGATACCAACAATTGGGGACTATATCTTCCACCGATACCAATGATAGGATACTAGCCCTCCTACTAATAGGGACACTACTCTCCTCCTATTGACCTCCAACCCTGAGGCCATATTTATTTTCACTGATGCCGGGCTCATGACATCTATTGCCCCTGCTGGCCACAATCCGGCCCCCCTAAAGTCTGAAAGACAATTAAATGGCCCTTTGTTTGGAGACCCCTGACCTAAACCATTCCATTGTAGCTCTGGCTAGATGTTTAGGGTCGTTGTCCTGCTGGAAGGTGAACTTCCGCCCCGGTCTCAAGTCTTTTGCAGACTCTGACAGGATTTCTTCTAAGATTGCCCGGGATTTGGCTCCATCCATCTTCCCATCAACTCTGACCAGCTTCCCTGTCCCTGCTGAAGAAAAGCATCCCCACACCATGATGCTGCCACCACCATGCTTCACAGTGGGGATGGTGTGTTCAGGGTGATGTGCAGTGTTAGTTTTCCCCACACATAGCATTTTGCTTTTAGGCCAAAAAGTTCAGTTTTGGTCTCATCTGAGCAGAGCACCTTCTTCCACACGTTTGCTGTGTCCCCCACATGGCTTCTCACAAACTGCAAATAGGACTTCTTATGGTTTTCTTTCACCAATGGCTTTCTTCTTGCCGCTCTTCCATAAAGGGCAGATTTGTGGGGAGCACGACTAATAGTTGTCCTGTGGACAGATTCTCCCCCCTGAGCTGTGGATCTCTGCAGCTCCTCCAGAGTTACCATGGACCTCTTGTCTGCTTCTCTGATGAATGCTCTCCTTGCCCGGCCGGTCAGTTTAGGTGGACGGCCATGTCTTGGTGGCTTTGCCGCTGTGCCATACTCTTTCCATTTTCCAATGATGGATTGAACAGAGCTCTGTGAGATGTTCAAAGCTTGGGAGATTTTTTATTTTTTTTTTATAATTGACAATTTTTATATATTTCTTTTACAATACCAAAAACAGAAATTAACAAATGTTTTCTCTGGGTATAGATAAAGGAATAGTAAAAATACACTGCACTTGCATAAAGTTTTGCCTGTTAAACAGAGAGCCAGGATTGGTTCACAGGGGGAGGTAATAGCTTGTTCCTTAGTCAAATAACAACAAGCCCTCCCCTATCCGGCACAGCATATCAGCTTGGGAGATTTTTTAATAACCTAACCCTGCTTTAAACTTCTTCACAACTTTATCCCTGACCTGTCTGGTGTGTTCCTTGGCCTTCATGATGCTGTTTGTTCACTAAGGTTCTCTGAGGGTTTCACAGAACAGCTGTATTTATACTGAGATTAAATGACACACAGGTGGACTCTATTTACTAATTAGGTGACTTCTGAGGGCATTTGGTTCCACTAGACTTTAGTTCAGGGCATCAGAGTGAAGGCGGCTGAATACAAATGCCCCCCAAACTTTTCAGATATTTATATTTAAAGAATTTGGAAAACCATTTATCATTTTCCTTCCACTTCACAATTATGTGCCACTTTGTGTTGGTCTATCACACTGGCCTCCAAACTGCGGCACTGGGACCGGATGCGGCCCTTTGCTTGCCTTTATGTGGCCCTTACCTTGCCTTTTATGTGGCCCTTTGCTTCCCTTTATGCGGCCCTTTGCTTCCCTTTATGCGGCCCTTTGCTTGCCTTTATGTGGCCCTTACCTTGCCTTTTATGCAGCCCTTTGCTTCCCTTTATGCGGCCCTTTTCCGGTCACACTATCTGGTTGTGTTTCACCGTGTATTAACACTTCACCTTCCTTTTACTATTTACCAAAAGGTTTAAGAAATTTATATTTATAGACTTTTCAAACCCCCCGTAAACATAAGTCGGCGGAAGTGAGACTACGGGACTTGATTTCAGATCACC
>BLSH010001568.1:563942-591851 GCA_018402905.1 Glandirana rugosa
CCCCCCCCCCCCCCCCCCCAGGGACAGCATAAGGAGGCCGCCAAGATCACAAGGGAGAAAGACCACTAGACCACCAGGGCAATATAGTGCACTGTAGGGATGGCACTGAGCCCATATATGATGCCTGCCAGTGCCACCCCTGACAGTGCTATATGCACCAGTGCCCACCAGTGCCATGTACCAGTGCCCACCGGTGCCACCTATCAGTGCCCAGCAGTGCCACCTATCAGTGCCCAATGCCACCTATCAGTGCCGCATATCAGTGCCACCTATCAATGCCCGTCAGTGTTACTTATCAGTGCCGCTTGTCAGTGACCATCAGTGCTGCATATATGTGCCCCATCATCAGTGCCACCTTATTAGTGCCAATCTGTACTGCCTCATCAGTGCCCGTCAGTGTAGCCACATCAGTGCCCTTCAGTGATGGAGAAAATGTACTTATACAAAGTTTTGTGACAGAAACAAAGAAAAGCTTTTTTTTTTTTTTTTTCAAAATTTTCAGTCTTTTTTTTATTTGTAGCGCAAAAAATAAAAACCGCAGAGGTGATCAAATACCACCAAAAAAAGCTCTATTTGTGGGAACAAAATGATAAAAAATTTGTTTGGGTACAACGTCGCACGACCACGCAATTCTCATTCAAAGTGCAACAGCACTGAAAGCTGAAAATTGTTTAAAGTGACTGGTATTGAAGTTGTTAAAGTGAATAACTCAACACCAAGTTCACTATATGGACCCCTTATGTATTTGTACATGGTGATTATATCCCCCCTTAATCTCTCTTCTCAAGAGAGAATAATTTCAGATTCTCTAATCTTTCCTCATAGCTGAGCTCCTCCATGCCTCTTATTAGTTTGGTTGCCCTTCTCTGCACTTTCTCCAGTTCCCCGATATCCTTTTTGAGAACTGGTGCCCAAAACTGAACTGCATATTCCAGATGAGGCCTTACTAATGATTTGTACAGGGGCAAAATGATGTCTCTATCTCTGGAGTCCATACCTCTCCTAATACAAGAAAGGATTTTGCTTGCTTTGGAAACCACAGCTTGGCATTGCATGCCATTATTAAGCTTATGATCTACCAACACCCCCAGATCCTTCTCCACTACGGATTCCCCCAGTTGCACTCCCCCTAGTATGAACCTTGGGGTACACCACTAATAACACTGAACCTTGGGGTACACCATTAAATAAACACTGAACCTTGGGGTACCCCAATAATAACACTGAGCCTTGGGGTACACCCCTAATAACACTGAACCTTGGGATACCCCACTAATAACACTGACCCTTGGGGTACACCCCTGACACTGAACCTAGGGATACCCTACTAATAACACTGAACCTTGGGGTACACCCCTAACAACACTGAACCTTGGGGTACCCCAATAATAACACTGAGCCTTGGGGTACACCCCTAATAACACTGAACCTTGGGATACCCCACTAATAACACTGAACCTTGGGGTACACCCCTGACACTGAACCTAGGGATACCCCACTAATAACACTGAACCTTGGGGTACACCCCTAATAACACTGAACTTTGGGATACCCCACTAATAACACTGAACCTTGGGGTACCCGACTAATAACACTGAACCTTGGGGTACACCCCTAATGACACTGAACCTAGTGATACCCCAATAATAACACTGAACCTTGGGGTACACCCCTAATAACACTGAACCTTGGGATACCCCAGTAATAACACTGAACCTTGGGGTACACCACTAATAACACTGAACCTTGGGGTACCCCACTAATAACACTGAACCTTGGTGTACACCCCTAATAACACTGAACCTTGGGATACCCCACTAACACTGAACCTTGGGGTACACTACTGATAACACTGAACCTTGGGGTACCCCACTGATAACACTGAACCTTGGGGTACCCCACTAATAACACTGAACCTTGGGGTACCCCACTAATAACACTGAACCTTGGGGTACTCCACTAATAACACTGAACCTTGGGGTACCCCACTAATAACACTGAACCTTGGGGTACACCACTGATAACACTGAACCTTGGGGTACACCCCTAATAACACTGAACCTTGGGATACCCCACTAACACTGAACCTTGGGGTACACCACTGATAACCTTAGACCATTCAGAGTAAGAATCATTGACCACTACTCTCTGAATTCTGACTTTTATCCAGTTTTCTATCCATTTACAAACTGATTTTTCCATCCTGTAGACTTCACCTTACACATTAGCTGTGTGGTGAACGGCGTCAGGTTTACTTTTCAGGATTAGGCAAGCTAAAGGATGCCGATAACTAGAGAACTACAACTCCCACCAGGTCCTGTCAGCCAGCAGCAAGAATAACCCAGCATTGCTGATTTCTGAAAAGACCAGTCCAAACACAATTATGTTTCTTATATGTCCCGAGACAGTTGAGATCCCTGGTCATGCCAAAGACCCTCCAATCTACAATTAGTAATTGAAAGTTTAACACCCCCCCCCCTCCCACCACCACCACCACTATTCTCTGCACAGAGGGAACGTTAACCTTTGTATCATTTTTAGGGGACAGCGCAGTTCTGCAGCTCCTAGCTACGAGACCCAGATCATGTGATCACTGTGCTGGCTATGACATGGTGATCACACTGCTTTGTTTATAAACAAAGCCACGTTAGTTACAGCTGCAATAGTGTTTCTTAGGGCCCTTTCACACAGGCTTTCCGATCAGGTCTGCCTGTCAGTCTTTGAGGCGGACCTGATCAGACGCTCCAATCAGCCCTATGGAGCAGCAGATGTCAGCGCTGACATCCACCGATATCCAATCCCATCCTGTCCCTGAAATCCAGGTGGATAGAAACCCTATTTTCCATCAATCTGGAGAATCGGATCGGATGAAAACGGACAGGCGGTCCATTTTCGTCCGATCTCCATAGAGGACAGCGGGGCTTTGACAGGTCCATCCCCGCACAGTGAGCAGAGACGGACCTGTCATCAGCCTGATCAGAGGAGCGATCCCTGCTGAGCAAAGCGGAGTCCCTGCATCATGGACAAGCCCATGTGAAGGACCCTTATAAGTGCATTGGAAACACAACTAGAAAGAAAGCGCAACTTGTGGTAAAAGTCAAGTTCTGCTTATTGTAGCGTCCTCAACTAAAATTGCGCACAAAGGCTATAAATATAAAACAAAAATGTACAAACCAATCTTATCTTACCCACAAGATCCTGGAACGCTGACTATTCCAAACCTTTCAAGAAGCTCCTCCAGCACGGTTCAGGAGCATCTTCTCATGAGATTGGGGATCCTCAGTGTTTCAGGATCTCGCTGGAAGGATCGTCAGATCACCCTCTCCGGTGCTAAAGCCAAGGGTAAGGTAAGTAAATTTACTCATTTAATTACTAAGTATCTTGTTTCAAAATGTTATGTTCATTAAAAAATGTAATAATTATTCTGATGTTTGCGGGTTGTTTGCCTCAGTGGTAGAGCTTCCTAGTGGGTTCAGTCCACTCCAGAAATGAAGTTTTTAGGACAAGATTGAGCCAGGAGGCTGAAGGCATTGGTTTTGACATTTTCAATGATGGTGGAAACACCTGAGAGGGCTACTGATTGTGTGAAAAAAGTGGCCCACTTTTATTAAAATGAAATAGAGTTTACGCAATCAGTAGCTCTCTCAGGGGTTTCCATCATCATTGAAAATGTCAAAACCATTGCCTTCAGCCTCCTGGCTCACCCTTGCCATATGACTGCTTCAGGCCTCAAGCCTAGGCCAAGGTTCTGATCCCACAGACCAACTCTCACGGCTGCTTAGACTCAGCTCTCTTAGGGGTTTACTCTCTTTCCCACTCTATCACCATCTGCACCTTGCATACATGCCCACCTCTAATGGCTGCTCCCTTGCAACCACTCGGACTCCTTGGGAGGATAAAGCCACGATCTACCGTCAGGTCCCAGACTTTACCAGGTGTAAACACCTGTGCCATCCGTATGCTGACTGCCTGCAAAACTTGGTCCCACGATTGGGAATTTCTCCTTCCCAAACCTCTATGAAATCTCCAGGCTCGAGGTCCCAACCACTTAGGAAACCCAGTTTCCTCCAAATGATATAAGCACCCTGGAGCCCCTCAACCTACATAGTTGCGAAAGCTTGCTGACCAAAAAACGTTTTATAAAATCCTGACAGGGCACCGCACCATCACATATACAGGTAGGCAAATTAGAGAAAGTGCCCTATAACACAGGCTTGGTGATCAGGTCCACCTGCCAGTTTTTCAGTTGGACCTGATCAGAAGCTCCATAAAGGTCTATGAGCCGGCAGATGTAAACTTACTTGAATTAGTTTTCATCTGCCTACCTCTAAATCTGTCCAGGTCTAGAAAATGAAATGGAATTGGGCAGTGTCCTCTTCGCTTTTCTTCTGGACTGAAATGTGACAGTTTTTAGGACAAGAGTGAGCCAGGAGCCTGAAGGCATTTATTGTGACATTTTCAATGATGGTGGAAACACCTGAGAGTGCTACTGAGTGTGTGAAAAAAGTGGCCCACTTTTATTAAAACGAAAAAAAAAACGCGTTCACACAATCAGTAGCTCTCTCAGGTGTTTCCACCATCATTGAAAATGTCAAAACCATTGCCTTCAGACTCCTGGCTCACTCTTGTCCTCTAAAAACTGTCACGGTTGCTTAGACTCAGCTCTCTTAGGGGTTTACTCTCTTTGACACTCTATCACCATCTGCACCTTGCATACATGCCCACCTCTAATGGCTGCTCCCTTGCAACCACTCGGACTCCTTGGGAGGATGGAGCCACGATCTACTGTCAGGTCCCAGACTTTACCAGGTGTAAACCCCTGTACCATCAGTGTACCGGCTGCCTGCAAAACTTGGTCCCACAACTTGGGATTACTCCCTCCCAAAGCTCTATGAAATCTCCGGGCTCCAGGCCCCAAATCGGGTTTTACCAACCACTTAGGAAACTCCAAACCCAGTTTCCTCCAAATGATATAAGCATCCTGGAGCCCCTCAACCTACCTAGCTGAGAAAGCGTGGTGACCAAAAGCCTTTTTATAAAATGCTGACAGGGCACCGCACCATCACATATATTGGTAGGCAAATTAGATTAAGTGCCCTATAACATAGACTTTGCGATCAGGTCCGCCTGTCAGTTTTTTAGCTGGATCTGATCGGAAGCTCCATGAAGGTCTATGAGTGGGCAGATGTTAAGGTACTTGTATTCATTTTCATCTGCCCACCTTTAAATCTGTCCAGGTCCTAAAAAAGAAATGGAATTGGACAGTGTCCTCTTCGTTTTTCTTCTGGACTGAAATCTGACAGTTTTTATTACAAGAGTGAGCCAAGAGGCTGAAGGCATTTGTTTTGACATTTTCAATGATGGTGGAAACCTCAGAGAGCTACTGAGGGTGTGAAAAAAGTGGCCCACTTTTATTAAAACGAAAAAAGCTCTCTTATGGCTTACTCTCTTTGACACTCTATCACCATCTGCACCTTGCATACATGCCCACCTCTAATGGCTGCTCCCTTGCAACCACTCGGACTCCTTGAGAGGCTGGAGCCCCAATCTACCGTCAGGTCCCAGACTTTACCAGGTGTAAACACCTGTGCCACCCGTGTGGCGGTTGCCTGCAAAACTTGATCCCACGATTGGGAATTTCTCCCTCCCAAACCTCTATGAAATCTCCGGGCTCCAGGCCTCAATCGGGTTTTACCAACAACTTAGGAAACTCCAAACCCAGTTTCCTCCAAATGATATAAGCATCCAGGAGCCCCTCAACCTACATAGCTGAGAATCCTTGGTGACCAAAAACCTTTTTATAAAATCCAGACAGGGCACCGCACCATCACATATATTGGTAGGCAAATTAGAATAAGTGCCTTATAACACAGACTTTGCGATCAGGTCCGCCTGTCAGTTTTTTAGCTGGATCTGATCAGAAGCTCCATGAAGGTCTATGAGCGGGCAGATGTTAAGGTACTTGTATTCATTTTCATCTGCCTATCTTTAAATCTGTCCAGGTCCAGAAAAAAAAATGTCCTCCTCGTTTTACTTTCTGGACTGAAATGGGAAAATCGGAAGTAGCCTGATGTAAATGGGCACCATTTACATCTGGCAGCCCAAAGATCCAACATGGGTCCTCCAAAGTCCGCTATCAACATGCAGACTAAAAAAACTGAACAGGCAGGTTACAAACATGACATCCGTCCCATTCTGCTCCAATTTAGCAAGGGATGCGCTCACAGATCTGCAGCAAGAGCAGCCCGCAGGAAAGGACCCTTGTCAAGTAAACCAGTGCAGAATGACGCCGCTAAATTTAGTCTGGTCAAGGCTTCAATGACTTCTTGTCCTGAAAGGGTTAATCTAGAACCATTATTATGGCTTGCTCTACACAAACAGGCAGGTATCTGGTTGGATGGGTGGGTATATTAGACTTGGCATAAACATACCCTTCCAACACAACAAAAAGGGCCAAAGCTTCTCCTATTTGAAGACTATAGGGTGGATTTACTAAAGGCAAATAGACTGGCGCAGTTGCTCCAGAGCTTAGCAAATGAGGGGGAGCTCTGCTGACTTCCATCATCCAATCATGTGCAAGCAAAATTGCTGTTTTTTTTTTATATTCCTTGCATGTGATTGGGTATGCTTTGTAAAGTGAATCTTTACCTCATTTACTAAGCTCTGGAGCAACAGCCCTTGCAGAATGCAACAGCACTCTGAAAAGCGCACAGTCCATTTGCCTTTAGTAAATCAACCCCATAGGCCCTGGTTTTGAAGAGGAACACCAAAGCGGGTCTTCTGGCTAACAAATGTCACAGCCGGCAGAATGCGGCGTGTCTTCTTTCAGGCAACACTTTTACCAATACTAAATATTTAAAATAACTGACAGGTCCTCTTTACAAAAAACAAACGTCTTCATTTTTTGCACTGTATTAAAATATGAATTAAAAAAAACAGACAGATAAAAAGTGACAAAATAAACTAAACAATGTCCTATGAATCTGTGACAGCTGGCAGTTCAGGCTCTGCACCACCAAGAGAACATTTTTCACACCATGCAAATGACTTCATCAGGCCAAGATTATCCGTCGCAGTGTCTATTCTGTGAACTGACTGTTTTCTAATTGCAGCTAAAAATTCAGCACCATTCAGCTTAATATTGCAGGAAATAAAAGGTACAGTGTTGCCATTAAAAATGTGTGTAATAATGTATAATACACCCCCCCAAAACACTTCCTGGCAACTGTATCGCTGTAAACAGCACATTTTGTTGCTCATACAGACATCTGTTAAATCAGGCTCCACCAACCATCAGAGTAATGCCAGCCATAGATGGTTCAAATCTTGTCCGGTTCAGCAGGAACCAGCCACGATTAGAACCGTGTATGGGCAGGCTGAATGTACCAGGTTGATCAATCTGGGTACAACCAGCCTGCCGGATTTTCCTTGCGATTATCGCTAGGGGCTTAAATCCATTAGCAATAATCCCTGTCTTCTCCCAGCAGGAATGGCTTCCCCCGACCCCCCACCAGGAGAAGACAGTGGTTTGGCAGGAGGGCTTCCTGCATCAACAGTGTCTGTGTTTATGGAGGGACCAAGCAAATATCTATAAAATGTACACGGTGTATGGCCTACCTAAGCCCCACCACCCACCATCATTGATGGTGGTGTTGCTTTCAGAGATGGGTGGGGTAGAGAAGGTCTCCTCTCAGAGCTATGGGTGACAGAGTTTGGGAGGCTCTCTCCACTGCCAAGCCTAAAAGGTCAATCTCTGTCTCTGTTTCTTGTCTTCCCTGCACCTCTACCTGGCTAGAGCTGTCTTTCTTCATGTCTCACCTGTATGGCTCTCCTCCAATACATCTGTGGCCTGCGCCCCCTACATGTCCTTTGGTCTGTATCCCCCTTCAGGCTATTTCTTCCCCAAACTCCACCATAACGCTTTACCCTCATCCCAACCTAACCTGTACCATTCTCTCTCCTCCCTCTCTGGCCTTTGCCCCTGGCCCTCTCCCTCACCATCCCTAGTTCATCCCCCTCTCTTCCTGTGCATCTTTATTACTTCCCTCCCTTTGGTCTCCTTCTCTATGACTTGCGCCTCTCTGCTTCTCTAGCCTGTGCCTCTCTGCCCCCCTCCATGGCCTTTACCTCTCTTCCCCTGGCTGGTCTGTGCCATGTATTCATGTTTTATGACCAAGGGTCTCCAAACTTTTTAAACAAAGGGCCAGTTTACTGTCCTTCAGGCTCTAGGGGGGGGGGGGCTGGACTATGGACAGTAGTAGTAGAAAATGCTCTGGTGTCAGTGGGATTAAACAATGCCCCATCATTGGTATGAGCGGGAGGAATAACGCCCCATCATTGGTATGAGAGGGAGGAATAACGCCCCATCATTGGTATGAGTGGGAGGAATAACGCCCCATCATTGGTATGAGCGGGAGGAATAACGCCCCATCATTGGTATGAGCGGGAGGAATAACGCCCCACTGATGGTGTCAGGTGGAGGAAAAGTGTCCTAAGGGCTGGATAAAGGCAAGCAAATGGCTGCATCTGGCCCCTGGGCCACAGTTTGGAGACCACTGGTGAAGACCATCAAACAGCTAACTGAAAACTCTCCTACAATTGGGAATACCTTCATTCTTACATGTTGTGATTCACAGGTTTATCTTAACACCGTTGGACTACTGCAAGCCAAACCTGTGATGAGCTCACCTTATCCATCGTTGTATCTACCTTTGTAGTGCCTCAAACTTAGTTGTCCTTTGTCTCTCTCTTGGGTTCCCTGTTCTGCAAACTAACTTCAATCTTATCACATGCCCAGCAATGAACCCTGGCTTAGCTGCAAGTTCATCATACAATAAAGCCAAAGAAGCCATGTAGCAAACATTGGATATGGTTAGTGGCAGCTCACAGCATGTCCTGCTCACATCATTAGTCAAACAGCAGAAAAGCTTCAATTAACAATGTGGTAAAACCTCATCCACCTACTTATCAGCGATGGCTCTGGAGCGCCCCCCGGCTCCTGGGACTCTTTCTGGGTTCTGTCCGCCACAATGTGCGATGGGGCCACTGAGGGGAGGGTCGGGATCCCAGCTTTTCTCTCTCTCCGTCCTGTTCAACAAGGAAATCTTTCCCTCAGTAATTCAGTAACCAGGCTGAGAGGCAGCGTAAGAAAGCAAGCGGAGGAAGAATGCCGGCGTAGCTTGAGAGAGAGAGAAAGAAGTGCGTAGCGGTTCCTCTGCCTATGCTACCTACATATACTGTCCTTTATGTCACATGCCACAACCTACACAACAGGTCTTATACTGACTATTGTTTTTTAAAGCATCTTGTGTGATATATGTACTCTTACAGTGTAGCAATAAGTATTGTGAGGCCTATTTACAAAGAGAGGTGAAACACGTTTTTTATTTTTCCTCTTATGCCTATTTTTTTCTGATTAAGTTTGAAAGTTTCGATATTATTTTAAGTGTAAAAGAAAGGGTCATAACCAGTAAGTAGGACACTATATCACCAAATGTTTGTGAACAGCTGACCATCACACTTATATGAGCTTGTTGGCCATCCCTTTCCAAAGCCATGGCCATTAATATGGAGTTCTCCTCTCCCTTCGTGGCAATAACAATCTCCACTCTTCTGGGAAGGCTTTCCAAAAGATTTTGGAGGATGTCTGTGGGAATTTGTGCCATTTGTGATGTCATGGCCTGATGATGGATGAGAAGACCTGGTTCATATGTTGGTCCTCATATTGGGCACCATAAAAAAACCTGACTTGCAGTTGTTGAGGTCAGAATCCAAAAGGACTTCCTGAATATTGTGCCACCGTCCCTAAGACCAGAACAAAAGGTTTGTGAGAAACCCCACACAATGTGGACGTTTTAAATGGGCACACCACGAGATAACACATGCAATTGTAAAAATATACAAAGTTTATTCATACATTAAAAAAGCTCATAGCGAAACGCGTAGACTCCCACATTTTTGTGTGTGCATACACACCATGGTTGTACTGGTAGTAAACGTGCATTAATTGTTATGATCCAGACCTGGACATGCCATGTGATGTGATCCCTTTAGCAAGGCTCCATGTACATGAAATGTTGAGATTTGTGTTGTTTATTTTTATTTTTTGATATGTACTCAACGTTTGTGCATCTTTTTTAATGTATGAATAAACTTTGTATATTTTTACAATTGCATGTGTTATCTCGTGGTGTGCCCATTTAAAACGTCCACATTGTGTGGGGTTTCCCACAAACCTTTTGTTGTTGAGGTCAGGGTCAGGACTCTCGAATTCCTCCACACCAAACTGGTCAAACCATGTCTTTATGGAGCTGGCTTTGTACACAGGAGACAGTTGTGCTGCAACAGAAAAGGGCCTTCACCAAACTGTTACCCCCAAAGTTGGAAAAGCACAATTACAGGCGGTCCCCTAGTTACAAACGACTCCTTCTTTCAAATGGAGGGAGACAACAGGAAATGAGAGGAAATCTACCCCTAGGAAGGGAAGTCACTCCTGTAAGAGTTATCATTGGAAAAAGATGTCTCCATTAAAGCTTTATCACCAATCCTTGTTTCCACCACAACTCAAAATGTTCAAAATTGTATTTTCATAGGGACAGAAAGTGAGGGAAAATCTTCTAAACAAGCACAGACAGCAAAACAAACCTTACAGCGGTGTTACCCCTTCCCTATGCTATCCAAAAAACTTAAAAATGATTGTTTTGGCTGGAGCTACACTTAAAAAATGTACCCGTTCCGACTTACAAATTCAACTTAAGAACAAACCTACAGACCCTATCTTGTTTGTAACCCGGGGACCTCCTGCATCTAAAATGTCTTTGTTGTACCCTTCACTGGGGACATCTAAACTCAATCATTGAGAGGGTTGTCCACCTAATTTTGACCATATACTGTACGGTAATATCAGCATATTGTCATATAATGTAGGTGTGATGGTGAGATGCCCAGAAATGTTTTGGCTGTATAGTGTAAGTACAGAGGAAAAGCTGCTAGAATTGATTATTCCCGTGAAAAATGAGAAAACAAGGCACTTTTGTCTTTGAAATTTATCAATAGATCCCTAAATTTGGCAGTCAGTTTAAATATTGCATTCCCCTTAGCAGATACTGTATATTCACCATAACATAAAATACCTTTCATCAGTGTCAGGTAATGATCTGAGATATGTATTATGTAGAACAGAACTTTACCATAGAGAAACTGAGAAATGGAAGAAGAAAAAAAATCTGCACTAAACGACATGAAGAATATCTACAAAACGTTATCCATAATCGTTCTGTGACAGTATAAGTCTAGGTGACCCGATGATAGATCTACCCACCCCATGCTTCTCAAGGCCACCACAGTCCAGTTTATTGAACAAGTAAATATGAATGTCCAGAGAATGCCGCCATCTACAATATAATTTGTATAGGCATGAGGCCACTCAAACCCTACTAGTGACTTGCGAGTACGGGGTGATTGCTCTTGTGATTTGTACTCTTTGCACCTGTTGGGCTCTTAAGCAAGATATGGGTCCTAGGTTGATCAGACTGGTGTGGTCCAGTTGGGGATTTTTAAGTATAGAGTGGAGACCAATATTGTAAATGATTACCCTGTTTACCACTTGACTACGTTGCATCTAATGGCATGGAATTCCCCGGCTTTAATTGAGGGACTTGTACTGTACAAGTTGTGCCAACAAAGATAAGTAGAGGGCAAAAGACTAGTTAGCAGCTTTGCCCATAGGCTCCTGCAGCTAATCTTTTCCCCATTACCCACTGGCCACGCCTTGTTCTGCACTGTGTCTCTGTGTGCAGGTGGCCATCTTGGCATGGACAGAGATTTGCTTCCTCATCCTCGTCACCCCGTGACCTCATGATGGGTGGAGGAATCTACAAAACGTTATCCATAATCGTTCTGTGACAGTATAAGTCTAGGTGACCCGATGATAGATCTACCCACCTCATGCTTCTCAAGGCCACCACAGTCCAGTTTATTGAGCAAGTAAATATGAATGTCCAGAGAATGCCGCCATCTACAATATAATTTGTATAGGCATGAGGCCACTCAAACCCTACTAGTGACTTGCGAGTACGGGGTGATTGCTCTAGTGATTTGTACTCTTTGCACCTGTTGGGCTCTTAAGCAAGATATGGGTCCTAGGTTGACCAGACTGGTGTGGTCCAGTTGGGGCTTTTTAAGTATAGAGTGGAGACCAATATTGTAAATGATTACCCTGTTTACCACTTGACTACGTTGCCAATAATATAAGTACACAAGATGTATCTGCACCAGGAATTTGTCCACAAACTCACTTTCCTACCTGCCTCTCTGTGATTTCCTCACACACATCCCTGTACTTTATAACCAAGCACCTTTGGTAGGTTAATGTCCAGAAAAGCTGGCAATAAATATGAGACAACAGTTGTCTAATTTGACCATCTGGTCAGATGAGGTGATGGTTACATATTTGTGCCACTGCTCCCTTTTGGCAAAGAAACTCAGTGGACAGATTAGGAAACCTTGCCCGATTGCTCTCCCCCTTGAGATAAGTGTCCATTGAAACGCGTAATTGCTTCTGCCTGCTCCACTAAAGAGAAACTAAACACAGAGGTTTACCCATTTCCCACATGTGTTACGTTCAAGGCATACTTTGAAGCATAAATGTTACAGTTACGGGTGTGCTTACGTAAGCTCTCAACCGAACTGGTGTCGAAATGCTGGTGTCATAGTTCATGGTAACTGTATATCAAACAGAGGCTAAGATGGCAGCTTCTGTGGCGGTAAAGGATAGGAGGGCTTAGTTCCACTTTAATATAAATGCGTACGATATGCCAAGCCAAGCATTCATGTTTTTGAGAGGTTACCAGCTAGGGAAGCCAAATAACCAAACACATCTAATTTACAGTGATATTACCATGTTACATCTGGTGTTTGCCATGGGTAGCTGACCCTACAATGAGTAGATACTTACACAACTGTGTCAAACCTATGAATCTTGAGACCTGCCAGGAGTCCACTACAGAACGGATAGGTAGACATCCAACACTTTGGGAAACCATGTTCTTTTTACATTCAGACATTCATTAATCTACTGAACCCCAAGATAATACATTCCTATATCAGATGAACCTCAGGGCCCACCATTAGTCTAGATCGGGGGTCTCCAAACTATGGCCCTTCAGTTGTTCAGGAACTACAATTTGCATCATGCCTCGCCATGTCCGTGAATGTCAGAGATTTATAATGCCTCATGGGACGTGTAGTTCTGCAACAGCTGGAGGGCCGTAGTCTGGAGAACCCTGGTCTAGATGGTCTTCAATATTGGATACTGCAGATGGTGCACTTCAACCAGGGTTGAATATTTAAGTTCTAAAAATATCAAAAACCCCTACGCCTTTCGTCCCCTCACAAAAATGCCATGGCCATCTCAGAAATATTTATTCCAAGACTAAACAAGCTTTTATTACCCAACCCAACAATTGGAATTAGACCAAAAGGAAAAAACAATCAAGAATTTCATATATGTGGGATGAATTGTAACCAACCAGCAAAGATGATATTTTAGCAGTTCTGTTTTATAGTTGGGTTTTTGAACAAAGCTGTTGTATACTTTTCTCATACTTGCTGATTGATTCTATGCATTGCCTCTAAAGTCTCACGGGACAATGTATATTTAGTGTCCAAATGGGCAACAATTTGACATCTTTTGACAGTTTTATGGAAAGACTGAACTGAAATGGAAATGTGAAAAAAATGGCAATTTCTCTGAAACGATACGTTTTTTTCACCGCGTTCCATGAGGGCGATTTCAATCATCTACCCGCAGCCATTCTATGTCTTTAGTTGTTTTGCAATTTTGACCACAAATGCAACTGAAAGTTCAACCACTCAATCAGATAGCCACATCTATGCCAGATCTAGGCTAGTCTCTCGAGGCATCGAGTTAGTGAAGCTGGAGAGACATAAATACCAATCCTTTCTTAAACGTTTTCCTTTTAGCTAAATCAAATTGTTCCTTCGTGATTTGTTTTTGCCAAAATGGCAAATGTAAAACATGCAAAGTAATTAAATCTCCTGTCATCGTGATGTGAATTGTGTTAAGCTGCCTGCAAACTGAGCGGTGCTCAACATAACCATGAATGATATTCCATACAAATGATCCTTCATACAAAAGTTGTTCCAGTTATGACTACCTCTGCCAAAGACATAAGTCTAAAGAATACACACGCGTCTGTGCAAGATAATTTCGGACTGCTGCTTTCAGTTACAGGAAATGACTAGTGGCAGTAAATCAAATACGACTGGACCAATCCAAGCGACTTATCCAGTGCATCTAATGGCAGGGAATTCCCCGGCTTTAATTGAAGGACTAGTACTGTCCAAGCTGTGCCCAAAAAAGGTAAATAGAGGGCAAAAGACTAGTTTGCAGCTTTGCCCATAGGCTCCCGCAGCTAATCTCTTCCCCATTACCCACTGACTATGCCTTGTTCTGCACTGTGTCTCTGTGTGCAGGTGGCCATCTTGGTAAGGACAAAGATTTGCTAACTCATCCTCATCAGCCCCCCCCCCCAGTGACCTCATGATGGGTGGAGAAATATTCAAGAAGCAGGAAAGGTCCACAGATCCGTAGAGTGGATAAGGAGGAAGCAGGGGGATCCTTGCGCTGCAGCACCTCAGATACGGCTTCCTCTCCAGCAAGGAGAACTGGGAGCAGCACAGTAGTGACATCACCAGACTATACAGTATCTCACAAACGTGAGTACACCCCGCACATTTTTGTAAATATTGTATTATATCTTTTCATGTGACAACACTGAAGAAAGAACGCTTTGCTACAATGTAAAGTAGTGAGTGTACAGCTTGTATAACAGTGTAAATTTGCTGTCCCCTCAAAATAACTCAACACGCAGCCATTAATGTCTAAACCGCTGGCAACAAAAGAGAGTACACCCCTAAATGAAAACATCCATATTGGGCCCAATTAGCCATTTTCCCTCCCCGGTGTCATGTGACTCATTAGTGTTACAAGGTCTCAGTTTAACAGTGTAAATTTGCTGTCCCCTCAAAATAACTCAACACACAGCCATTAATGTCTAAACTGCTGGCAACAAAAGTGAAAATGTCCAAATTGGGCCCAAAGTGCCAATATTTTGTGTGGCCACCATTATTTTCCAGCACTGCCTTAACCCTCTTGGGCATGAAGTTCACCAGAGCTTCACAGGTTGCCACTGGAGTCCTCTTCCCCTCCTCCATGACGACATCACAGAGCTGGTGAATGTTACAGACCTTGTGCTCCTCCACCTTCCGTTTGAGGACGCCCCACAGATGCTCAATAGGGTTTAGGTCTGGAGACGCTTGGCCAGTCCACCACCTTTACCCTCAGCTTCTTTAGCAAGGCAGTGGTCATCTTATATATATATTTTTTATTAATCTATTAGGGGTTCTAAGTAGTTTTCTACAAACAACAAAAAGCTGATTTTTACACTTATGTGAGGATTGCCAGGGTCGGGGGCTGAAGTGGTTGAATAATGGCTGGAAAAGTCAAGCTCTGCATATACCGTATGTGACAGTAGGTTTGCTGTAATGGCGGTAGCTTTGCTCTCAACGAGGGGATTCAGCATCCAATATATGTAAAAATGTCAAAAATTCCTTGACCTCTAACCTATTCCTAACCTTCAACCCGACCATAATAATAAAGCAGAAGGGAAAGCTAAGCACTAACCAAACCTCTTTATTGTTACTTCCCCTTTGCCATCCTTCACGTGCAGTTTGTCATAAATGTCAGGGTAAATATCTCCATTCAATCTTGTATAAACAATGTATTTACACTGACATTCATTACAAACTGTATGCAGCAAAGGGCATCCGGGTAGTGACATTTAAAAGTTTGGTTAGTGCATAGCTTCTCCTTCTACTGCACAGGATATTCCCTCCAAAAGGTGAACTTTAAAAGCCCTTTAAAGCCCCCCCTCTTTGGCACATCACATTACATAGGCAGCAAGAGGTTAATTTCTTTAATTCCTGGTTAGCTTGAACAAAATGTAAATACGATGGACAAACGTGCAACTAAACATGTCTGAATGCATGTAAACACATTGCTCTCTCTCTCCTTGTGCAGGGTGACTGGTCTTGTCTCCGCCCCCTCCTGTAGTGGGTGGAGCTTCCTGTAATAAAGACCAGTCACTGCTGCTCTTTCTACTTGTGCAGGATGACGGGTCTTGTCTCCGCCCCTTCCTGTAGTTTTCTGTAGTGGGTGGAGCTTCCTGTAATAAAGACCACTCACTACTGCTCTCTCTTCTTGTGCAGGGTGACTGGTCTTGTCTCCGCCCCTTCCTGTAGTTTCCTGTAGTCGGTGGAGCTTCCTGTAATAAAGACCGGTCACTGCTGCTCTCTCTTCTTGTGCAGGGTGACTGGTCTTGTCTCTGCCCCTTCCTGTAGTTTTCTGTAGTAGGTGGAGCTTCCTGTAATACAGACCACTCACTACTGCTCTCTCTTCTTGTGCAGGGTGACTGGTCTTGTCTCCGCCCCTTCCTGTAGTTTTCTGTAGTCGGTGGAGCTTCCTGTAATAAAGACCGGTCACTGCTGCTCTCTCTTCTTGTGCAGGGTGACTGGTCTTGTCTCTGCCCCTTCCTGTAGTTTTCTGTAGTCGGTGGAGCTTCCTGTAATAAAGACCGGTCACTGCTGCTCTCTCTTCTTGTGCAGGGTGACTGGTCTTGTCTCCGCCCCTTCCTGTAGTTTTCTGTAGTCGGTGGAGCTTCCTGTAATAAAGACCACTCACTACTGCTCTCTCGTTTCTTGTGCAGGGTGACTGGTCTTGTCTCCACCCCTTCCTGTAGTTTTCTGTAGTGGGTGGAGCTTCCTGTAATAAAGACCACTCACTACTGCTCTCTCGTTTCTTGTGCAGGGTGACTGGTCTTGTCTCCGCCCCTTCCTGTAGTTTTCTGTAGTCGGTGGAGCTTCCTGTAATAGAGACCGGTCACTGCTGCTCTCTCTTCTTGTGCAGGGTGACTGGTCTTGTCTCTGCCCCTTCCTGTAGTTTTCTGTAGTCGGTGGAGCTTCCTGTAATAAAGACCACTCACTACTGCTCTCTCGTTTCTTGTGGAGGGTGACTGGTCTTGTCTCCGCCCCTTCCTGTAGTTTTCTGTAGTCGGTGGAGCTTCCTGTAATAGAGACCGGTCACTGCTGCTCTCTCTTCTTGTGCAGGGTGACTGGTCTTGTCTCCGCCCCTTCCTGTAGTTTTCTGTAGTCGGTGGAGCTTCCTGTAATAAAGACCGGTCACTGCTGCTCTCTTCTTGTGCAGGGTGACTGGTCTTGTCTCCGCCCCTTCTTGTAGCTTTCTGTAGTGGGTGGAGCTGCCTATAATAAAGACCAGTCACTGCTGCTCTCTCTCCTTGTGCAGGGTGACTAGTCATGTCTCCGCCCCCTCCTGTAGTTTTCTGTAGTGGGTGGAGCTTCCTGTAATAAAGACCACTCACTACTGCTCTCTCTTCTTGTGCAGGGTGACTGGTCTTGTCTCCGCCCCTTCCTGTAGTTTTCTGTAGTCGGTGGAGCTTCCTGTAATAGAGACCGGTCACTGCTGCTCTCTCTTCTTGTGCAGGGTGACTGGTCTTGTCTCCGCCCCTTCCTGTAGTTTTCTGTAGTGGGTGGAGCTTCCTGTAATAAAGACCACTCACTACTGCTCTCTCTTCTTGTGCAGGGTGACTGGTCTTGTCTCCGCCCCTTCCTGTAGTTTTCTGTAGTGGGTGGAGCTGCCTATAATAAAGACCAGTCACTGCTGCTCTCTCTCCTTGTGCAGGGTGACTAGTCTTGTCTCCGCCCCCTCCTGTAGTTTTCTGTAGTGGGTGGAGCTTCCTGTAATAAAGACTGGTCACTGCTGCTCTCTCCTTGTGCAGGGTGACTGGTCTTGTCTCCGCCCCTTCCTGTAGTTTTCTGTAGTGGGTGGAGCTTCCTATAATAAAGACCACTCACTACTGCTCTCTCTTCTTGTGCAGGGTGACTGGTCTTGTCTCCGCCCCTTCCTGTAGTTTTCTGTAGTCGGTGGAGCTTCCAGTAATAAAGACCAGTCACTGCTGCTCTCTCTTCTTGTGCAGGGTGACTGGTCTGGTCTCCACCCCCTCCTGTAGTTTCTGTAGTCCGTGGAGCTTCCTGTAATAAAGACCGGCCACTGTTGCTCTCCCCTTGTGCAGGGTGACTGGACTTGTCTCTGCCCCTTCCTATAGTTTTCTGTAGTGGGTGGAGCTTCCTGTAATAAAGACTGGTTACTGCTGCTCTCTTTCCTTGTGCAGGGTGACTGGTCTTGTCTCCGCCCCCTCCTGTCGTTTTTCTGTAGTGGGTGGAGCTTCCTGTAATAAAGACCGGTCGCTGCTGCTCTCTCCCGTTGTGCAGGGTGACTGCAGTTTTCTGCAGGCAGCCTGTAGAGGGTGGAGCCTGCTTGGTCCCTCCTACAGCTCTGCTCTCTGGACAGAATACATACAGCTCAGTGGTGATGTCACTGCTAATTTTACAAGGTAATATTCGGGTTTGCAAAGGCACTTGGTGCACACATAGTGGATTTATTTCCATGGTGGCTAGTGAGATGTAGAGTGTACTGAATTTAAATTAATGTTTTTTTGAACTAAGCACATATATCTGCAGTGTTCACTTGTCTCTCTGCAGAGCTCTGAGTGTCGTTTCTCTCTGGTGATTTGTTCCTCTGTTATCAGCATGAGTCACTTCTAACATGTTCTCCGACACAAGATAACATGACCTAAACATTTGTGTCAGGGAAGGAGCTTAGAGGAAGATAAGCAGGGAGCTTTTCTATTCAGAAGACAGCTCCGAATGCTCCTTCGCTCCCCCCCGCGGGTCAGTCAATCAGGTCAATCGCATAGGATTGCCTGTCTTTTCCGCTAATTGGGTGACAGTTCTCAGGACCCACTTCCTGATTGGCCGGGAGGAGGATCAGTGTGACAATAGCAAATATTCATTCGCTAATATCACAAAACTGGGTGGGCTTGGGGCGCAGTGCTCTGCGCGCCGAGCCCACCCTTTTTTGAAGCCACGTGCTTCTAAAAAAAAACACAAAAAACCCATGGGTATCCATACGTCCAGCGCCCCACATGTAGATTAGGGGGCTGGAAGCATGGATGGGGGAGTGGCACCCATGCACCCCTAACGGACTAGCCGCCAATGAGTATATCCCTTTCCTCCAATCAGCTCTCACACAGTGTAAGTCCAGTCTCCCCACCCTCCCCTATGTACTGCTGAAAGATGAAGAAAAATATTAAATATACATGTAAAACTTATGTGGGAGGATTTGTTTCATCTCTGTGTATCATCTGAGGCTGTTCACTTCACTGAGCATAGGAGAGGGTTTACAACCACTTAAAGCAGGGGTCTCAAACTGGCGGCCCTCCAGCTGTTGCGAAACTACAAGTCCCACCATGCCTCTGCCTGTGGGAGTCATGCTTGTAACTGTCAGCCTTGCAATGGCTCATGGGACTTGAAGCTTTGCAACAGCTGGAGGGCCGCCAGTTTGAGACCCCTGACAAAGTGTCACTAAACCCACATCATAAAAAACAGTCAATTATCGGTGTATTGCACATTGTTTATGCTCACTCAGTCACCATAAGATTTCTTTTCTGTATTCTGCAAAAAACCTGGTTGATCCTGCTGCTCTCTATCTCCCCCTTCTGTCCATGTCTCCAATTCAGCTAGGAATTTTGCAGAGCTGTGGTGCACATGCTCAGTTTTCAGTGAGTTTCTATGCTGAGCATTTCCTCCCTATTACATCTGAGCAACCTATGTGACTATAGAGTAACACATGTGGATGTATACACAATGATAGCCCACCCCCTCCCTCCTCCTCCATGCCCACTAATCAGCTAAACACAATAGAGGGTGGGATATTACATGTAGATTGATGGAGCACTTTCGCCTGGCAGCAAAAGGCCCGCTGATTCGAATCCCAAACATGACACTACCTGCCTACCTGCATGTTCTCCCTGTGCCTGCATGGGTCTCCTCTGGGCACTCCAGGTTCCTCCCACCCTCCAAAGACATGCTGTAGGTAAATTATATCCTGTCTAAATTGGCCCTAGTATGTGTATGAATGTGAGTTAGGGACCTTAGATTGTAAGCTCCTTGAGGGTAGGGACTGATGTGAATGTACAATGTATATGTAAAGCGCTGTGTAAATTGACAGCGCTATACAAGCACCTGAAATAAATAAATGGAGGCTTCACCTCCCCCTTATTCTAATGCTGAGCTTTTCCTCCCTATCACATCTGAGCAACCCAAGTGACTATAGAGTCATACATGTGGGAATATACATAGTGGTAAATGACAGCCCACTCCCTCCCTTCTCCTCCATGCCCACTAACCAGCTAAACACAATGGGGGGCAGGATATTACACATAGATTGATGGAGGCTTCACCTCCCCCTTATTCTAATGCTGAGCATTTCCTCCCTATCACATCTGAGCAACCCAAGTGACTATAGAGTCATACATGTGGGAATATACATAGTGGTAAATGACAGCCCAATCCCTCCCTTCTCCTCCATGCCCACTAACCAGCTAAACACAATGGGGGGCAGGATATTACGCGTAGATTGATGGAGGCTTCACCTCCCCCTTATTCTAATGCTGAGCATTTCCTCCCTATCACATTTTAGCAACCCAAGTGACTATAGAGTCATACATGTGGGAATATACATAGTGGTAAATGACAGCCCACTCCCTCCCTTCTCCTCCATGCCCACTAACCAGCTAAACACAATGGGGGGCAGGATATTACACGTAGATTGATGGAGGCTTCACCTCCCCCTTATTCTAATGCTGAGCATTTCCTCCCTATCACATTTGAGCAACCCAAGTGACTATAGAGTCATACATGTGGGAATATACATAGTGGTAAATGACAGCCCACTCCCTCCCTTCTCCTCCATGCCCACTAACCAGCTAGACACAATGGGGGGCAGGATATTACACGTAGATTGATGGAGGCTTCACCTCCCCCTTATTCTAATGCTGAGCATTTCCTCCCTATCACATTTGAGCAACCCAAGTGACTATAGAGTCATACATGTGGGAATATACATAGTGGTAAATGACAGCCCACTCCCTCCCTTCTCCTCCATGCCCACTAACCAGCTAAACACAATGGGGGGTGAGATATTACATGTAGATTGATGGAGGCTTCACCCCCCTTATTCTAAGACACAGGCTGGAGGGGTGTAAAACAGCTTGTGATTGGCAAAAATCGGCCCACACTGTGTTATTGCCAAAAAAAAAAAAAAAGATTTGATTTCAAATCTATATTTGTATGACAATTTAAAACAGTTTATTGATATTATTTATTTATTTTTACTCTGTATTCCAAAGGCTGTTTTTTATTTTGATAATGTGACCAGCAGCAGAGGACTAGAAGCTCCTCCTGCTTATGTTTCCCTGCAGACAGGCTGGGAGAGAGCGGGGTCATGTGACAGCTGGATATCCATTAGGAAAAAGGGACCTAAAAGGTTTTTTATTCAAATAATTACGGTGCCGTCATCCCCATGCAGAAACAGAAGGGGCAATGCGAATTATACTGTGTGTGTTTAGTATCACTTTAACACTTCACATAGAAAAGAAACTCCAAACCCCTAATTACAGCACCTAGATCTCAGCGGAAGAACTGACCAATCCGGATTTGCAGGGAAGCTGTGGCAACAAAATATTTGGACAGAAAGCAGCAGGAGGGATTTGTCTGTATAGCTGGGGGGGTTATGAAGGGTAAGTAATGGGCGCATTCACCTAATACCTTGCTTTTGTGTTTCAGGAATGAAGATTGTTTATTCAGCTAGCTGAGGAATGGCGCTGGGCCCATCTGCTGGAGGGCGGTGTCATTGTGGATGGATTTGTTTGGAGAGACTAAGAAGGAGCACTTTAAATGCCGACCTGCAGTCCACTCAGCTGATAATTTACAGCTTTTTAACAATGTGGCTGGGATAAATTAGTAATTAATAACAGAATGAGGAAGAATATTTGCCTGTCATGGGGGAAATGGATACACATGGCACCACTCAGTGGCGGCCCGTCCATTGGGGCACACGAGCGCCGCCCTCTCTATCCATGCGCCCGGCCCCCTGATCTACATGCAGGGAGCCAGACCATGGGTTCCAATGGGGGGGGGGGGTTTAACCACTTCAGCCCCGGAAGAATTTTGCACTTTAGGACCAGAGCACTTTTTGCGATTCGGCGCTGCGTCGCTTTAACTGACAATTGCGCGCTCGTGCGACGTTGTACCCAAACAAAATTTGCGTCCTTTTTTTCCCACAAATAGAGCTTTCTTTTGGTGGTATTTGATCGCCGCTGCCTCATTTCTTATCGCCGCTATAAACAAAAGAAGAGCGACCATTTTGCAAAAAAAACCCAAATTTCTTACTTTTTGCTAAAATTCAAATCCAAAAAAAAAATATAAAAAAAACATTTTTTTTTCACCGTTTTTGGCCGATTTATATAATTCCTCATATTTGCGATAAAAAAAATCGCAATTGGTGTTTATTGATTGGTTTGCGCAAAAGTGGCCGCGTTTACGAATGATGAGAATTCATTTCTGGGGTTTTTTATTTTTTTTTTTTACTAGTAATGGCGGCGATCTGCGATTTTTAGCGGTAATGCGATATTTCAGCGGACATGTCGGAACATTTTGACACTTTTTTGGGACCAATGACATTTATTCAGCGATCAGAAATTGAAATGTCCACTGATTACTGTGTAATTGTCATTGGCAGTGAAGGGGTTAACCTGCAGGGGGAGAGCTAGGGGTTAAGTGTGTTCCCTGGGTGTGTTCTTACTGTGGGGGGGTTGGGCTAACATGGGCATGAGAGATCTAACTGATCCCAGTGACAGGGATCAGTAGATCTCTCATGCCCCACTGACAGGGCGGGGAACCGCCGTGTTTACATCGGCGGTTCCCCGTTCTTTTCCCTGTAGCCGCTCATCACGGCTCGCCGGCGGACATCAGGTCCGCCCGAGCCGCGGGCACACTCCCCAGGAGTGCGCGCTTGCACGCCCCCTGGTGGCCAAATGCGAATCGCCGCTTATTTACGGCGATTCGCGCAGGGCTCCCCGACTGCCGCCGTGAAAAGACGGCGCGCGGTCGGGAACCGGTTAAGCACATGATTAGAGCCCGAGGCTTTAATAGGTTTCAAAAATAAAGGGTGGGTTCGGGGCGCACTCCAAGCCCACCCAATTGTGTGACAATAGCGAATGAATATTCGCTACTCTCAAATGGATTCTCCTCTCAGCCAATCAGGAAGCGGGTCTTGAGACCTGTTTCCCAACTGGCCGAAAGGAGAAGCGATCCTATTGGCCTAGAGCAGGGGTAGGCAACCTGTGGCCCTCCAGCTGTTGCAAAACTACAAGTCCCATCATGCCTCTGGGAGTAATTGTACCCGTCAGCCTTGCAATGCCTCATGGGAAATGTAGTTCTACAACAGCTGGAGGGCCGCAGGTTGCCTACCCCTGGCCTAGAGGGAAGAGATGCACAGCCGGACACTGGCCAGCTCCATGTCCCACACTTCGGACTCGGACCCTCCGCTGTCCTCGGCCGGCTCGGAGGGTCGTTCAGGGGCTCCGGGATCTCCAAGAAGGACCCGGACAGCGGGACCATGGATGAGAGGTTCCTTGTCTGTATCCGGGAGGCCATGTCCCACGTGCTGAAGGGCTACGACTGGTCTCTGGTGCCCATGCCGGTCCGGGGCTCCGGCTCCCTCAAAGCCAAGCCCAATGAGGGGAAGCCCGACCCACCAGCCGCCACTGCCTCCAGCACTCCCCAGCTCGGACAGGGGATATCGGAGTGTCATCCCATAAGGTTAGGAGGCCCTCCACCTTCCCGTCCATGGGGTGTTGGGGTGGCGCTGGTTTGCCCCTAAATTATTGAGCACCACTGATGGCTGGTCATGTGATCAATGCTACAGCAATAGCCATGTGGCCCCCAAAAAATGGGGTTCAAGCAGAGCTCCCTAGTGGAGACATGTACAGTAAGTGATCCATTGGTACTCTAATTTCGAGAAGAGAGGTGCCACGGACAATCTCACGTGTGATGAATCACGTAGGGTGGAGAGACATGCTGACGTCATGGCGTGTACCAGGAAGTGAGAGACGCTTTTGTGCTTTTAGCTGGCCAGCAATTTCATCATGGAGTTTATAACTTTTTAAATGGAATTGCAATCTATTTCTTTAAATAAATAATTATTAGGAAGGTTTTACACAATGTGGAGCTTCTCCTTTTATGTTGATTGTGGTCTCACTCGGATACCATTGTGATAAGACGCACAGCTCATATTCTCATCTCTAAGTGGATCTTGTGTGAGAGCGGCCGCTGCACAGAGCAGCCGCGAACCTCCTCTTTTTCAGTTCCCCCGCCGGTGCTCCTGACCCCTCCCCTCTGTCCAGTGCCCCCAGGGGAAGTTGCTTCCACTGGGGGCACTCGTGCGCGCTCGCAACCGAGCACCGAGCTTGGATACCATTGTGATAAGACGCACAGCTCATATTCTCATCTCTAAGTGGATCTTGTGGGAGAGCGGCCACTGCACAGAGCAGCCGCGAACCTCCTCTTTTCAGTTCCCCCGCCGGTGCTCCTGACCCCTCCCCTCTGTCCAGTGCCCCCAGGGGAAGTTGCTTCCACTGGGGTCACTCGTGCACGCTCGCAACCGAGCACCGAGCCCCGCTGCTGCTTCCATTGACACAAGACAGCGGGACTCTGCCCCACTCCTCGCCACTGGCTTTGATTGACAGCACTGGGGGCCAATGGCTGCCAGTGTCCCAGCAAAGCCAGCGAGACCCGGAAGTGAGGGGAGAGAAGATCTGCAGACATGCACGGTGCTGGGTCAAATAAGGGCTCAGGTAAGTAAAAGGGGGGGTGAGGGGGAGATACTGACACCTAAACATTTTTTACCTTAATGCAAGGAATGCATTAAGGTAAAAAATGTTTAGGCTTTACAACCGGAATGGGGATGATATGAAGCCATTTATTGATCGCATAGTTGCTACTTAGCTACTTTTTAAATCATAATGATAACAGAAATCACTCAAATAGCCCTGATGAAGAGTTGTCCGCCCCCCCCGGAATGTTTGGTCTTGGTGCAGCCATACAAGGTGACACACACAGGTTACAATGCCAATTAAAGGTTCATTTTCAATATATGTGGCTTTTTAAATTGCAATTAGTGTCCGTGTATAAAATAGTCAATGAGTTTGTTAGCTCTCATGTGCATGCACTGAGCAGGCTGGATACTGAGCCACGGGCAGCAGAAGAGAACTGTCAAAAGGCCCGCGTAACAAGGTAATGAAACTTTATAAAGATTGATAAGAATGTAGAAAGATATCCAAAGCCTTGAACATGCCAGTCAGTACTGTCCAATCACTTATTAAGAAGTGGAATATTCAGGGATCCCTTGATACCAAGCTAAGGTCAGGTAGACCAGGAAAGATTGCAGCCACAACTGCCAGAAGAATTGCTCAGGATACAAAGAAAAACCCACAGGTAACTTCAGGAGAAATACAGGCTGCTCTGGAAAAAGATGGCGTGGTTGTTTAAAGGAGCACAATACAATGATACTTGCACAAAAAAAATGAGCTGCATGGTCGAGTTGCCAGAAAGAAGCTTTTCCTGCGCCAATGCCACAAAAAAGCCCGGTTACAATATACCCAATAAAACCTTGACATGCCTCACAGCTCCTGGCACACTGTAATCTGGAGTGATGAGACCAAGATAGAGCTTCATGGTCACAACCATAAGTGTTATGTTTGGAGAGGGGTCAACAAGGCATATAGTGACAAGAATACCATCCCCACTGTGAAGCATGGTGGTGGCTGCTCTGGAAAAAGATAGTGTGGTTGTTTAAAGGAGTACAATACAACGATACTTGCACAAAATAATGAGCTGCATGGTTGAGTTGCCAGAAAGCAGCTTTTCCTGCGCCAATGCCACAAAAAAGCCCGGTTACAATATACCTGATAACACCTTGACACGCCTCACAGCTCCTGGCACACTGTAATCTGGAGTGATGAGACCAAGATAGAGCTTCATGGTCACAACCATAAGTGTTATGTTTGGAGAGGGGTCAACAAGGCCTATAGTGACAAGAATACCATCCCCACTGTGAAGCATGGTGGCGGCGGCTCTGGAAAAAGACGGTGTGGTTGTTTTTAAGGAGCACAATACAACAATACTTGAACAAAAAATTATCTGCATGGTTGGGTCGCCAGAAAGAAGCCTTTAGTGCGGCAATGCCACAAAAAAGCCAGGTTACAATATGCCCGACAACACCCTGTCTCACCAGGCTTTTTTGTGATGTGATAGAAACAGAAAGGTTTTGTAATAAATTTTCAATTATATGTTGATGAGGGAGGAGGGGTGCACCAGGGAAGGCAGGTTAAAGGAGAAGTACAGCCAAAGCTCGCTTGGCTGTACTTCTCCTGTGGATCACAGAAGTGCAGTTCATTCTTCTGACTTTACAACCTCTTTAAAGCGGAGTTCCACCCAGAATTTTTTTTTTTTTTTTGGCATCCACTCTTTTAATACTAAATAGATGTAGCCTTTTGTTTCCTTACTTTCAAGCCACCTAGTAATTCCATGTATTTTTTACTCACAATTTCTTTTCTCTAACTGCTGGACTTTTCCATTTTAGGTGAGGGCATCTGAAGCCCATCCGTGGTCTCCTGGCATCTCTTCCTGAAAGAAGTGCATGGTGGGTAACCATCATGCACTCCTCGATCTCGGTCCGCCTTAAATCGCATGGAAATAACACGATTTTACAGTACAGGGAAGCCCACTGACTCCTGGGAAATGATGAGCCACATCTCCCAGGAGGCCAGGCGAAACAGGAAGTGAGGAGAAGAGCCAAGGACCAAAAAGGGGCAGATTACAGAGACCACCTAGCAACAAGAGACTTAGGGTGAGTATAAAAAATGTTTTTCCTTCAAAAGTAAGTCTATATAGGCAAAGGACTTGAATGATGTAAAAAAAAAATTCTGGGTGGAACTTCGCTTTAAGCTTTGACAATAACACCTAGAAGCCAATGGGTTTCTATGTAGAGCTGCACCAGATTCTGAGTGCTCCAGTTTTAGTAAATCCCCCCCATTATATGACTTATTTGTTACGTCAGGGTGTGGAAATCCTAGCAGTAATGCCTTTAAGTGCTCTCACAATCTTTCTCGGTGAATCACCTCGCTGGGCAGTGAAAGCCTTTTATTTTTATTATTTTTAAAGAGCCGCATTCCGAGGGTTCATTAGGAGTATTTGTTATACAAGCCGTGCAGAGAACCTTCATCTTCTGTGCTCGTTCTGCCCAGGAGCAATGGGAAGACATAGCACATGAAATGAGTCACTTCCTTCCCTCCCCGGGCCCCTTGCTATCTGTCACCTTCACACAGGTAAGCGCCAATTAATAAAAATGCCTCAGTCATGTGACCTCGCTGATACGGCGATCTCCTCCCCCCTTTTGCTCCAGGTGAGGCTCGGCTTGTTGTATTCTGCCTTGTGCCTTATCTTGACAGCTCTGGATGTTTGCATCCTCTATGGATCTTTAAATGTTCCCAGTGATGGTGGAGATCTCCCGAAGGATAAAGCAGCACCTCACCTTCCGTCTTATGTTGTTCGGCTCGGAGTGGACCTCGTTTTCCCCCCTCCTCTAGCGGCATAGTCGCTCCAGTGTACTGACTCCGTAAAAATAATTAACCGCGAATGGACACACTTCCACTGTCTATCGTTCCCCGGGCCCCTCCCTTCCTTCACTGAGTAAAGTACACGATACAGAAGGGTAACGAGGACCCGTCTTGCTCGTGTCTTCTACTTCCAAGAGACGTGCCGAACATATTGTTTATGAGGATTACTTGGGAGCCTTACGCCGAGAAATTTTTATTATTTTTATTTTCCGAAAGTGACGGGTCGCTCCAC